>QLNU02014802.1:122142237-122170343 GCA_006491805.2 Dysdera silvatica | reverse complement strand
TTGAATTGCTACGCTATTGAATGGATGTACCATTTATGGCAGGAATTCGCCCCGGGGAAGGGGGGGGGGCATTTCTGGTGTCAAATGAGCAGTTTGGGAACTCAAATTGGTAAACAAATTGTAAGTATGTTGATAGTTGCTAAAAAAAAGTCTGTAAAATGGGGGAATGACATCCGAAGATGTGGTGTGAAAGAGTGCATGGGCTGGACAGATCGAGAACTAGTGTTCTACATCATAAATGGACAAACATAAATTTAATCTGTGGCCTTAAATGCAGTACTAATAGCCTTGTCTTTTTAACTGGCATTATTAGTCCACTAAATGCTTTTAAATACAATTGAAAGATAATCTATTTTTCACAGCTAATTACAAAGAATGGGCCGTCTTTGATTACAACAAACATTTAGACCTGGGGGGGAAAATAATTGAACAGCAGTCCTTTGAAATTTTGTTTTGGTTATTCAAGTTCAATTTCTAAAAAGTAAAAAAGAAAAATGAATTTTTTAAACATCCTGTATAAGAGTTTCAAATTTAAAGCGCCACATTAAATTTCTTTTCTGTAAAAAGTTGCTGATTAGAAGATTAGACATTAAAAGTTAAAAAAAAAAAAATCCGTAAATCTAATTATGCGCTTGTTAATTATCCGAAAAAAATACAAGTCTCTGGCAATATGCATTTTTCCGTGACGTTTTGGTGACGTTTTTGTGGTGTAAATAAATATGGTAAATTTCTTGAGTTATGTTATTGTTTTCGAGTTGTGTTTTTAATTAGTAGCCAACGTTTATTCATTTATCGGTATTTGTGATCATTCATTCTCGCGTTTTTATCGTAAACGAACGGTCCATCATGGGGGACGAATCTGGGACTTTGGAGGGCAAAAGCCTTTCCAATTTGCGTGTTGTGGATTTGAAAATGGAACTCGAAAAACGGGGCTTGTCGAAAAGCGGAAGTAAAAAGGAGTTAGTCAAAAGGCTTAAACAGGTAAGTCATTTACATGAATAGTGTTTAATAAGGTGCTTATTCCAATTATGGACCTCTATATTGTGTAAGAAGGGGCCCCCGTTTCGATGTTAATAACGTTGCCATGCTACCCTCGTAAACAAAACAAACCCATCGTTCCAAGGCGGTGCACAAAATGGGGTTTTCGGATGGTTACCCCTTTTCTACCGTTTGAACAATGTTAGTAGCTGCAAATTAAACTCCTTTAGGAGGGGAAATTTTGTTTCTCCATTAAACCTCTCCCCTTTTTTTATCAAAAACACTCCCTTTTTTGAAACTCTTGTGCACCTGCTTATGCTGATTTTCGAGATAATTTAAGATTTTGAATAGTTTACTAGGACCATAGTACAGAATACGGTAAGTGTTGGCGGCGTTTTTCAGAATGTCGCCATTACAGCCGGAGACTTGTCTCGTGATCTTGTCATTTTGGAAAAATACATTTTTTAGTTAATAAAGAGGTATTTTAGTATGTAGTTTTTTCATATTTTTTTAATGTTCGCTTTTTTTTTTTTTTCGTTTAGTTTCATAGTTTTAAATTAAAAAGATAACCACCCAGCGCAAGCGAGGGACTTTTTCTTATTGATAGACCACGAAATTTGTAACTGCCCCCTATGTCCTTGAAATCTTGGTTTTTGTTTACTTTTTTATCGTTGTTTTTCTTTAATTCCGTAATATTAATTTAAAAAAATAACTACCGAGTTCCGGCGACGACTTTTCCTCATCGATCGCGAAACTTTTAATTGCATCTTGCACCCTTTGATTCCAGTTTCTCCAATTTTCAATACTATCAATTTTTTTTTCCTGATTTAAATTCATCCGAAAACCTCTCCTTCATTCCTCCAAAAACCTATGGTGCTAATACAGATACTGTCCCATTTCGTTTTTAGTGGGAAGTGTTTCCAGCCCGCATGGCAACTTTGTCCTGGCTTGCCGCCATGTTGCTTACGTCACATTACAGACTCTGCCCCTTTCCCTCCTACTCCCAGCCTTCACCCCTACCCTCTCCCTCTTCTTCACTCCTACCGCTCTTTTTGCTCTCTTTAACTCCTTCACCCATACCCCTCTAACCTCATATTCTTTATCCTCCCCCTCCCAACCCCTGTTTTTTTGGCCGTCTCTGCCTACTCCCCCTACCCTTCTAATCCCTTTCCACTCCTAACCTCCACCCCCTTCACCTCTTAACCTTTCCCGCTGTTGGCTTTCCTCTCTTTTCCTCCATCTCTTCCCCTCCCCCTGCTCCTTTTTCTCAGTGCAGCGAACAAAATAAAAACGGCATACTAACTTTTATTCCTTTTATCTGTCGGATAACTTCACCTCTTCAACTACACAGTCATCCACGTTAGGCCTAGCGCACCTTGCAAATCGGGTCCTTCTACTCCAAACCAAATAAACCTTCTCCCACAAACCAATCCAACAACATTCCTCTTCCCTTTCAACCGCAATTGAACAAAAAAATCCATATTGAAATGTTCCGACGTCTTCCTAAGCACTGCAATACTTCCATAAACGTCTTACCACCGCCACAGAGAAACACTGTATGCTGCTCCACCCTGTGGGACATCACGTGTTAAAATTTCTGACGTCAAAACCCGGCCTACAGCGACTTTCCTTCATGTTTCTAGGGGAAAATTGATCTTGTGGGACAGTATCTGTACTACCACCAAACCTATCCCTCATTCCTCCAAAAACCTACCCCTCATTCCTCCTGAAACCTATTCCTCATTCACCGATGTGCCGTTTTTTTGTACTTTGTTTTACCAAACGTACTCTCCTTTGTATAAAATTGAAATGAAAACGATTTTTTAATTAATTTATTTAATTTAAATTAGACAATAACCATTACAAAATAATTTTTCATTAATAATAAATATAATTCTTGTATAAATTATTTCTTTTGCATAATTAACGCTTTGTTTTTGTTTACGTTCAACCATTCTTTGAATTTTGTTATTTATGATATGGATACTAGAATAACGAGATTTAATATTCTGGAAATACAGTGCTGGTAGTGCGGTCAACTTTCCAAAATAATTGATTTTTTTTCGTCGCACGCAAAACAGCGAAATTTAGTATTAAAATAAAAAAGTGCACCAATAAAGTTTTTTTCCTGTATAAAAATTTGTGTGTTATTGATTTCCCCTTCCTTAAACATACTAGAAATAAAAGTTTTCTCAAAATGACGGAATGGTCCTGGAAATTCAGTTTAGTTGCCATATTTCCCCAAAACGGGACATGTTTGCCGTAGCTATGGGAGTTAGTTAAAGTTGACGCATGTACCGTGTTCTATACTGTACCCGTTTACTAGTTTTTAACATAATCATAAGACTTTTGCCGTAAAGATTTAAGATCTAATTATCAAACCAATGATTTCACGTATCATAATCTAGTATTTTTTAAAAATAAAATCTTATGTTTCTTACATTTTTTTGTGTCCAAGTTCACAAGTTACACTTTTTTTTAACGTTAAAAATATTTTTATGGAGGTCAATTTAATAAAGTTCAATTTTTTCATTATTTTTTTGCGGGACGATTTTTTTGTTACGCCTTAATAAAGGTAGGAGGCTGTTATTGCCACTTTATTGTAGTTGTATCAATAATATAATTATTAGCGGGTTTCAATAGATATTGAACCCGCTATTGCTTTTGGTTTTTCTGTCTATGGTCAATAAAAAGGAGAGTGGTGGATTAGAGGGTGAATTAACGAGTGACAGATCGAGTTTTGGATTAGTGAATTGCGGTTTGGAGAGTAGTGGATTATCCAGTTATGGAATCGTGAGCGATGGATTATTTAGTTATGGAATTGTGAGTGATGGATTAACAGTTGACAGATTAGTGAGTTGCGGGTTAGAGGGTTGTGGATTAGCAGGTTACGGATTAGCGAGTGGGCAATTAGAGGGTAGTGAATTAGAGTGTCAGATTAGCGAGTTGGCAATTAGAGGGTGGTGAATTAGAGTGTCGGATTAGCGAGTGATGGATTAGCAGTTGATGGCTTAGCGTGTTTCGGATTATCGAATTTTGGAGTATCAGATTTTAGATTATAGAGTTGTGAATTAGCGAGTTTCGGATTAGCAAGTTGTGGATTAGCAAGTTGTGGATTAGCAAGTAGGGAATTGGAGGGTTAAAATTAGGAAGTGTCATGTTTAAAATTAAAATTAGAAAGTGTCGGATTAGAGGTTGACAGCTTAGCGTGTTTTGGATTAAGTTTCAGAGTACTGGGTTTCGGATTATAGAGTTCTGAATTAGCAAGTTTTGTATTAGCGAGTTGAGAATTAGAGGGTGGCGAATTAGAGAGTATCAGATTAGCGTGTTTCGGATTATCGAGTTACGGATTATCGAGTTGCGAATTAGAGAGTTGCGAATTAATGTTAATTGAACCCCGCTAAATTTAAATATCGACCTTAGGCAATTTTCTTTCACTTGCTTGTTTGTGTTAAAACCAATGAAAAATGTTTGTTGTCACTATATTCTGGTGGAATCAATAATAGCTAAACAAAGAAATGTTAGTTGGGATTAATTCTTTACTTTTTAATTTTGGTTATCATGGTAACCCGAAAGGCACGAAATGCCAAAGGGCACTTTTTCTCTTTTTGTTTATTAGAATTCATTCAAGTTTTGATGGGTATGCACGTCGCTTTTCTATTCCACTTATATTCGAATGTTATTCATTATTCACCAGTGACAAACTGCAAATAAAATAAATCTTTAAAGTTATTGAATACATTTTCAACGGTCTAATGTTCAGTAATATTGAAGATTTTTTTCCCCCCCTTTTATTTTTTTCCGAATTTGCATCGATAGTACTTGCACCTAGTATCTACTGGCCATCAGATTAAATAAGCATTAGTTTCCAGTCCGGATTTGTGTTGATCTGCTCATTGTGTATTTTTACTATTTATGGTTGATACATGGATTGCATTTTGTAGTTCATTTCTTTTAAAATCATCATTTAAAGAATAGTTTTAAGTAGGGAGGGGAAATTAATGTTTTTTGGGGTGGATATCGATAAATTGAGTGGGACTTTCCTAAAGTTAGGGTTTGTATCAAAATTTTGTGGCTACTTAGGAAGGTTACATATAAATATATGAACAGTTTCCTGACAAAATTCATAATGCATTAGATTGTCAATCTTATGAACATGACAGGTTGTAAACATGGACTCCTCCCCAGTTACACCAATGATATAAAAAGTTTGGGTGTCACTGCATAACACGTTACCTACTGAATTTTTTCTAGTGTTGCCAAAAAAGTGACCAGCTACCATGTTGTTTATGGTGCTTTTTGTAATTTTCGTGAATCAATGAAGAGGTTGTGAGAGGAGACCCCCCCCCCTCCTCCTTGCAGCCCTTGGCGCAGTATAGCCCAGATGCTCTTGCGCCATAAAACATCCAAACAAACATCCCTGCTACCCCTTTAGATAGTTTACAAATACCCATGAATCAGTAAGGTGTTCAGTCACAAAATTCCTGCAAAGTAGGAAAAGTAAACAGCTAATACTCACCTAGTTTGTGGGATGGTTGTGCGCAGTGGGAAAATAGTCTTAATTGCATACATAATCCGGTGAGAGTACAGAACACATACCCTAGTACTTTTTTCCTCTTGAAAAGAGTCAAAAGTAGTTGGAAATGGGCTTATGATGTCATAGACTGTGTGAAGTCACACATACGGGCATCTGGACCTGCAAGGGCATTTTCATGTGTTTCGTTGTTGTGTTGGCTGTGTTCGTTAACGGAAATTGTATGTGTGAATGGTTGAAGTATTTTTTTGAAGATTTTCGGTTGGAAGAGAAAAGATATGTGCTGGAGTGTGTTATGAAAGGATTATTTTTGCCCGGATGTTAGTGTCGGAGGTTCGTGGGCTAGGCGTCAATTGAATGAGGCTTTTCAGTACTGCTACCAGATAGCCTGATAGGTGAGGAGGGAGGTGGAAAGGGTCCAGGAGGGGGTGTAGGTGGGGTTGTAATGGTGGTGAAGGGAGGGAGGGGGAGGATGTAGAGGAGAAGGCGTGGTAAGGGGATGGAGAGTGGGGGCATAGGAGGGGGAAAGGAAAAGTAGGGAAAAACCATAGTCCAGATTGAGGAACTGTTCTACTCCTACTTCATGTAATTTGTATGGTGACGCTGGCACTAAAATAAAGCAGAAAATTTGTTTCCCGCATTTTGAATGCAGGAAACAAATTTTTAATTTTAAACTCAATAAAACCACACACATCCGACGAAGATCAAAACAGATAAGTACCTCTTTTTTCCTGAACATCGCTGAATCGAGACATCCATGTTGTTAAGGTGATGTAAACAACATGGTGGCAAGTGAGTGTCACTGTTGCCATGCATGTTGGAAACACTTCCCGCTAAAAAGCACTAGGGTACATGTTCTGTACTATGGCCTATAATCCAGTAAAAATAAGAGTCAGACGCCTGGATATTTTCGCTGCAATGAACAAAACACAGTGAATGTGAAGCAGAAAAAAAACGTCATATTATGTGAGTTGTCACTGCATCATACATATATGACATCAGAGTGTGTGACATCACAAGCCGATCTACTGAAATTTAGAATGATTTCAAGAGGACACAGAGAGAGAGAGAGAGAGAGAGAAGTAGGTGAAGTGTTATGCAGTAGCACCAACGTTTGTAAATAAAAATTAAGTTTCATGGGATATTGTTTCAAACTACTGCAGTAATTTGTCAAAGCTTATAGTTCATAAATTAAAGGGTGCTACTTCACAATCCGTCCTCTAGTGAGAAGTGTTTTCAAAATGCATGACAACAGTGACACTGACCTGCTGCCATGTTGTTTACATCATGTCATGTGTCTCGATCCAGCGAAGTTAAAAAAGGGGATATGAACCTTTTTTTTGCTCTTTTTGACACCGGAATTCTTTTTTCATGTTATTTCACGTTCACTTGACCATATTAATATGTTGCTCTGTCACAGGATCTTTGAAGTGTAGACTATGGTTTTTCCTTACTTCCTTCCTTCCTTTCCACCCTCCCCCTTCCTACCCCTTCTTTCCCACTCTTTTCCTTCCCAGATTCCTCCCCTATCTTGTGCATTCTCACAGCCCTTCGTACATTGCAACTTAAAAGCTTCAACCAAACAAGGTCTAGTCTACAACCTCATAACTTGACGAAATTAATCCCTCTTTCATGACCTACTCCAGCACACTTCTTTTCCCTTTCAACTGTAATTCCACACACACACACAGAAAAAGACAACGGTAAGCGTTCAGACACGATACAATTCACTGCAACGAACAAAACATGATCAAAAGAAGGACGAAACGTATGAAAAATGTCCTTTCAAGCGCCGAAGACAACGTACTTGTGACATGACAAGCCCATCTACCATGTCTAGCGACTTTTCGACTCATTTCTTGAGGAGAGAAACACTAGGGGATGGATTGTGCAGTGTCCCCATTAAAGGTTGGTTGGTGAAAACTAGAGACAATTATAGGGCAAAATGAGATTTTTCTGTAAATCTAGTCAATGTCTAAACTCAAATCGATTCAAGGTTATTCACCATGTTGTGTCATTTATAATGCTATATAAAGGCCACAGGTGTGACTAATAAAAGGTAAATGCTACTGTAAAAGGAGAAGGCAGATACTAAATGAAGATAAAAGGCATTAGTTGCTAAGGAGAGAGAGAGAGTGTAAAGTGCAGTAATAGTTGATGGAAGTGGATTTTATGCTTTAGTATACTCAACATAACTATTTATAATTACTTGAAACACATTTTTTTTCAGTGTTATGTCAATTGTTACATACTAGATGATGTGTCATTCGTGAATGAATCGTCTATTTTGAATGAGTCTTTCAAGTATATGAAATATATATAATATGTACTTATATACATATATATGAAGTCTCGCAGCACACATGTTTAGTTAGGCGTGCTGTGCAACTCTCAGCACTCAAATGGTTATTTACCTTCCTTTGAATTTTGACATCGTAAAATTTTCTGACTTAGGCAATCGCACGGATCGCCCCAACTTGGAGCCAGCTCTGTTAGTCTACCTACTTTGAAACATAGGCATAACTTGGAGGTTAAATATAGCTTGAATTGGGCGTGGGGGAGGGGACGAAAAATCCAAAATTGTATGGAGAAAAAGTATGGTTTTGCCTCTTTTCTAAAGAAACTGGGAGGGTCAGCTGCCCCCCCCACTAGATTATTCCTATGCTTTAAATGCAAAGTAAAAAACATAGGGTCCGACAATTTTCCATTTTTTGCAACGAAAAACATCGACGTCACATCAATATTAAGATTCTTTCCTAGGTCGATGGCTGATTTTTTCCCTAACAAGGACGGTCTCCTGACTTTCATAAACCGAATTTAACGAAATTAATTTAGGTGAAAGTGTATATTATAAAAAACCTATACTATAAAAGTTAGTAGCCAAATCCCCTTAGAAAACCTGAAATTAAATTTTAAAGATTCGCTAAAATAACGCCAAATGTAATCTTTTAGCGGCATTTGGCGATAATTCTTTTCAGTTAGCCGAAAATTTTAAACGAACGAATGTCATAATACCATCAGGGTGATATAATCTACTTTTAAACTTTAAAAATACATTTACATCTGTTTACCAGTTTATAAAACATATTGGATTTAAGTCGTAAATTTGTTTTAAGTCAGAATTTAATATTGTTCGTATTTTATTTGTGAAAGTTACAGCAGAAAATGTTTTAATTTAATTTTTATATTTACTTCGCCAGTTGCGACTTTTCAATTTGGATTAAGTAATCATTTTATTATTCTTATTTCTGGCATTAGCTAGTTACATAAAAGCACAAACAAGTGTGGGGAAAAAAAATGCCCAATTATGGCTATTCCTTTACAGCGTTTACTCAAAAAGAAATTTGGTTGACGTCAAATGGCGATAAATGCTCTATTCTGGAAACTCAAAAATTTTTTTTTTTCTGATGTTAATATAGATTCGGCTGTAATTTTCACGATATATGCCTAGAATTGGATGGACTATTAGCTGATTTTTTTTTTTTTGTTAAAATCCACGTGTGACAGTCAGGAGACCGCCCTTGTAAGTTATATCGGCCACCGATGTTGATGGCTAATATTTTGAATAATCTGTGTCGCCAATTGATCAGTCTAGCCATAATCACTTATCCCTCCTCCTCCTTTGAAAAAAAAAAAAAAATTAAATTGTGGATTAAGAGAGTGGTTAAAATTTTTTACTAATTTACTCCCTTTTTTACTTGCAAACTCATGCACATGCTACAATATATACATTTTTTTTCTATACATTGGTGGAATTTTAGTTTTATGGGATGCCATTGTTCATATGTTCTAATCGCCAAGAAATTTTGCCGAAGCAAATATCCGATTCTATTTCATTCTTTCATTTTTATACAACTTCTGAGTTTATCTGTTGTTTTCGAAGAGTAAAATGTGAAGATGGAAATATTGGTGTGGAAATATATTTTATTTATTTCTGTATATTATATAGAAGTGTATGCTTGGTAAAAACTTGTAGCAATTAGTTCATGGGTGGAATTTTAGCCAAAATATCTTATCTAGACAAACGAAGAAATACGTTTCCCTTTTGCTTTAAAAATTAATTACTGTAAATTTTGCTCAGATATGAGCATTTTGTTTTCCTATTTCCACCCCTTCATCCCAATGGTGATAGTTATTTGAGGCATTTTTTGCTTCAATTGAACGAGTGATCTGGTTAAAAGAAAAAATCCCTACACTGACACAAATTATCAAAGTGAATGACTTTGCACATCTATACTGGTATGTCCTTAGGTGATATCGAGACATCAAAAAGTGATTTTACGGCAGGCTTTGCAGATGTATTTTAAAAAATTGCTGTAAATTTCATAATGTTTTTTTAAAGAAAAGAATGAGAAGATTGTATTACATGCACATGTATTTTTTTTAAAAAAAAGGAGATTGGAACAAGTAATGTATCAGATTATATGTATTAACTGGTAATGTGCATTCAAGTAATGACTTTGGTGTATATAATCGACTGCTATTATATATACATAATCTGTCAGGTTGTTGTCATTAGTTTTTTTGGATTACATTCATCTTTTAACTAAATATTGATTATTTGATTATATTTTTTTATGTAACTGATTTTAATATTTTTTTTCTTTTACAGAAACTGGAGCTGGAGAAATTGTATGAGGAATCTTCAGCAATCGGAGGTAGTTCATTTTTGTATTTAAAATTAATTTAGCCAAGATTGCATGAACAGTTCAAATTGCCAATGTTTTTACCTGTGTGGTTTTTCAATCCATACTTGTTGTCAAGCATTGCTATCTAGTGCTTTTAGCAATTTCTAGATTCCTTTACTCCCCAGTTTCCACTAGTTTGTTCTTTCTGTAATTTCTTTTATCCCCCCCCCCCCTTCTTCCATGATTATATAGTAATTTTGTGTAACTTGGAATGTTCTTGTATCAGTCCTCTCTCTCCTTTTTTTTGTTTTTTGGTTCAATTATTTCGTGTAACATTATTATGTTATCTAAAACTAACTCCCCCAAATAACCACTTTCAATCTTATTTTGTGGAACATAGTTGGAGGTGGGCACATACTAAAGATTATATACAAGTGCATATATATGCATACAAGTTATTATTACTTAATGTGCATATATGCAGGAGTGTCATATTGTGTAAATTTATGCATTCTCTACTTTGACGTAGCTTGGACATGCATGTTCATTGTTCCTATAAGGTCGATTGATGCTGCGAAGTGAACAGATTACTCTTGAATAAGAAGTCAGATCATCTCTATGGTAATAATGTAATTAATTCGTTCATTAAGATCCAATGCATTCATATTATTGTAATGGCATGCATGACATCCATTACAGTCCACGTTTGGTTTTCAAACGTCGGGTAAGGGCAAGGCAATCTGAAACTGGCACTCATGATCTTTTTCGCCCAGTGTCAATCTGGAAATCCCCTTTAATCTTACTGAAATTGATTCTCACTGCTTTCTCTTTCTAAACCTGACGGGATATGTTTCTGGGCCTTTAGCGAATCCAACTTTTCGATGCTTTTGAGCAACGCAGGGATTTCAGTTCATTCCATTTAATTTTTCCTGCAGCCATCTCAAAAATTTTGTGATCACCATGACTTGAAATATGCATAAATTTTTTCTCATTTTAAAAAGAAATTATTATTATTAAAGTTACGTTGGATTCCAAGGTGGTACCGTCCCTGACATTTCATTTTATCCAGTGTTGCTTTGACGTAAGTAAAAAAATTTGGCAATATGAACTGTATATGCAGTGCTTACCGATAGTTTTTCTGCAGTGTGAAAAAAGTGGATGCCTAATGTGTAGAAGGCAGTTATTGATTGTGCAAAAGAAATAAAGAGAATGGGATAGGTGACTGCAAATAAACAGGCTGTAATCTCAGAATAGGGCTCCATCGTGTGGAGGCGTACTGTAGAATAACCACCTCTACTTCGTGGATGCTGTCGAAATGAAAACCCTAAATGAGATGTGGGGATCCCACCACTTTACATATCTCTGATCAGGTGAGACTTCTAAAAAATGAGATTTGATGAAGCAGAGCAGGAGAAAAGGACTTAGCCAAGAGAAAACAATGATTTTACCAGCTGTTGAAGGAGAAGTTCAATTGCTCTTTAAACATGGAGCTCCAGTCACAATGACATGAAAGTGCTGTAAGTAGGAGAATGCTCTGTATCCAGACAACAAGAGGTCTGTCTAATAGCCTCTCATTGTTGATCCTTGAAATTAACTGTGCTGGGACCATCATAAAAAGAACATTATGTATAATATTCTGGATATTCTGTAGAATACTAATATTAAACTAGTGCTGATATTTGGATGATAAAAAGAGAAACATGGGTGTAGTTGTGTCTTTGGAAATTAATGCCAGCTGATTGATTCACAAGCACAAAATACATATATTTAGACACACAATGCATTGCAATAGCTTATTTATCAGAAAATCCTAGGTGTTCATAATACTGCATACTAGTTATGGCGGGATCGTATCATATTTTTTATTTACAACGTCATTATGACTTGTTATACTGACAAGTCGTTTTTAGCATTACAAACGAACTAATATTTTTGCCAGGGAGTATTTATTCAACTGGTTTGCCAGATGTTGCTATTACACTGGCTACTACCTAATTGAACAGTTGACATTTTATGATATGGTATTCTACAAATTTACCTAAAGAGGCTATTATTAAATTGCTTCAAAACACTTATAATACTTTGGGACAGAACAACTATAATATGCTAACTTTCCTCAACGCTATTGATAGTGGAAGGAAAATAATGGGGGGGTGGGGAAATGAGTGCAAAAATAATAAACCCTTTCTGGTGACTTAAAGTGTTGTATAGTCATTCCAGAATGGATCACATATTTCCACTGGCTGATCAGAACTGGACAACTCTTGTAGTAGATAATCTAGTAGATAAATCTGGTGTAAAAGTGTCCCACGTAAATAAGGGCTTCTTGCCTGCCAACTTGCAGGACAAAACGAACTTCCACAAAAAGTCCCATCTCAGGGACAAGCTGTGTCAAACTTGTGGGTAAAAAAAACTAAAACCCCACCAACTTCCGGGCAAAACTAAAAGCCAAACTAAGCTCTTGTTGAAAAACTAAGTCCCAAAACCTTTTCTCAATGATTTTCTATATTTTCTTTGCAAGGGCAAGAAGCTCCTGCAGAAAGGTATTCAGCTAATTGTATCCTTGGAAATATGCATCATCAATAGTTCTGAATGATACGTGTGTCTCTCAGACTTCTACCCTTGTCTTCTGAGGGGTAAAACCTTTGTCATATCTGCTTCACTGTTTCCTTTGTTCATGACATACCCCTCTAAAAACATGTCCAGTGTCTGCTGCAGAGAAAGGAAGGACCCTACCCAGAGAAAGAAGAAATCCTCACCACATCCCTAAAGTTTGAAACTTCATTTAGCCTACAATACATGTAGTACCTGAAAACAGAAGTATCTGCGACTTTGGTGCTCTTGGCTACTAACTGCAAAACATTTCTTAAACTTTTTAAGGTCAGTGTGTCATAATAATGGTCCTAATTATGACAAGATGCTCCCTAAACGAAAGATTCCAGAACAAAGAATAGAAGTAGCAAACATGAGAAGTGAGTTGACAGAAGTGCAAGCCACACGATGGCGAATCTTCACATGCAAATGATGAAAATCCTTAAAGAAGCAATTATATCTTCATTATAGGATAAAAGTATTGGGAAAGGCTGCATTGAAGAGTAGGACAAAAAAGGCAATTGAGCTGGGGCTGTGAAGACCCGGGGGGGGCAATATGTAAAGCAAAAAATTAAAAAGCAGAGCTGAAGCTGGAATCTATATAGAAGGCGGCATTTGTTTAGAATTTAAATACGCTAAATTGTATTTATTTTTCGTGTGCTCCCCACTTCTACTAAACATATCAATATTGCTTTGTTTCTAAAATTAAGTTTTATTTTTTATGATTCAAAATCTAATATTAATTTTTTTTTTCATTTCAGAAAGTGAACCAAAATTACAAGTGAGTGCCTGTTTTTCATTTTTTTATCTTTTAGATTATTCTAAATAAAAAAAAAAAGAAATACAAAATTTAAGCTATGAAATTGGGAGCGTTCTTGTTTGGCACAGAATAACGCTTGCTCGCCTTGCACCATGAAAATACAGCCAATCTACCAAATTGGGAGGGAAGTGTTAATTTTTTAGTAGTTCAAACTTGAACTATTTCGATCTTAAATAAATTAGAAAAGAGAACCGATACACCCATAATAGACTGTCTCTCTTTTTTTCCTTTCTAGTATATTTTCAATTCAAATGAGATTCAGGCCATACTGTCATATAAAGGCTATGCTTTTATGCACTATGCAAAGAACCAGGGTTAAAATCCTGCTGTATTAGATTCTGACCTTTTTTTTTTTTAATATTGATCTATATTCTGGGATTTGATTCCTCATCTTTCGGAAACCTTTAGGTCTTAGCACAACAAGGGCAGACTGGGCCGCTAGTAAACTGGCCCCGAGGCTGGTACGTCCTCTTGGACGATAGGACTTGTGCTCTCATGGGCTATTGGACTCACACCTTCCGATAATCCAAGATGTCTGCCCGTTGAGTGGACCCAGTTCACCCTTGTAGTACAACATAATCTTAGCTGACTCTGTGCTTTTAGGCAGAATAAGCAAAGGAGGTTCTTAGATGTTGACTCGTGATGTTTTAATTCCAGATAAAAAAGTTTCATGAAAGCAACAGAACAACAGTAAGTCAACAGATCTTTGTAGTTCTAAAGCAATGCTTTCAGTGTTGTCCATTAACCAAGGTTCGACTTGAATGGTGCTGTTGAATGCATGCATTTATCTACCCATTGTGGTCCAGGGTTTGGTAACTCTAGGCAACAGAGATTCCGCTTCCTTGGAAAACTGCATGTTCTATTGCAGTGTTCCTATCTGTCATATTGTAAAAATCAGGGACATCCTCGCTCCTGTTATTTTTTGTCCAAGGTAATGCTTGGTTATGAAGGTGGCCAATCCTTTAAGGGTTTTTGCTTTCATTGTTAACCTTGGTCTTCCTGTTCATCTCTTCTCTTGCTTTTTGCAATACAGAGAAATCTGTGTAATTTCTTTTTATAGCAGCCTTGACGAGAAAGGGGAATTGGTATATTTCCGTCTCTGATGAGAAACAAATGGTCGCCGATTCGCACAAGCAAGTCTTTCACTATCTATACTACACAATTTATTATTTTATTTAGTATGTTTTTCTAAGCAATATGTTTAAAATAAACGACATATATAAACGTACCCGGATTTTTATCTTTAACAAACATTTTCTAATGGCGACAGTTCAGCAATTGCTGCCAATAATTCGTCAAGGTAGGGACTCACCAATTCCCCACTTTCTCGCCAAGACCACTGTAAAGGAGAAATACTTAAATCCATTTATAATGAAACTGCCTATAATGATACTTTCCCTTTGTCCTGACGCATATAAAATGTATATTGTTATAAAATGCAAATACAGTGCATACAAACCTAATATTAGGTTTAACCTTATGTATAACAATATTTTTTCCCGCTCTCCAAGTATATCATTATTGGCAGATTTCACTGTAGATTGTTTTAAAACAGCGGTTCTCTCGACTGTGGTCCGTGGACCCCCAGGAGTCTACGAGGCCCTCCCAGTTGTTCCACAAAGGTTTGGAAAAATACTTAGACAAGAGCATTTACTCGTTAATGCTAAGGATAAATTATGAGAGAACGATAAATTTGTTCCTTAAATGGTGAAAATCAGTCATGAAACACTAGAAATATATATGTGTGTGTGATACAAATTTTGGGCTTTAAATTGGGTCCGCGAGGACGAGTGATCTCTGAAGTGGGGGGGGGTCCATGGTCTTGGAAAGTTACGGAACCTCTGGTTTAGACCATTCCTCCCATCATCCAAATTATCTTCCTCTGTCTTCCCTTATTACACTTTTTGTTCCCATTTTTCTTTTCTTATGTCTTTTTTGTTCTTTCTCTCTCTCTTAGGGAAATGGGAAGATCCTAACATTCATGCTGGGAGTGTCCCCAAGGTCATTCCCATCAAGTGTATTTCTGTTGTATGGAGCATTTTCATGTATGTGCCTATAGCATGTCTTATAAATGAAAGTATTTTCTTTTCCCAGCTTGATGAAGCCACTGAACAAAATGAATTTGTGAAGCAGTATCTAGCTGAACAACAAAAGATCTATGCACGTCAAAAGGAAGTTCGGCGATTGATTGAACTTCGAGGTAACTATCTCTTTATTCCCTCCCAACCTCATAAACTAAGGTAATGCACAGTTGCAAACTCATTATACACTATTTCAATTAAATTCTATAATTCCTCATCACACTTCAACTCGTAAAATTAAAATCGTATGTATGGCCTCATATTATGTTCGGTGCAGAATAGCCCTTGTTGTCCTTGTGCCATAAAAATGCAACCAATCAACTCGTAATGGGCATTTTGTGTGTAAGGATTTGCTGTTTATTCTATGCTTTCATTTTAACACGTTTAAAGACTTTATGTACTATTTTAAAGACTTCTACTTAATAAACTTTTTTTTTCTGTCTAATCGTTCATATTTCATTTTCTTATAATTTCTATTGGCATGGCTTTTGTTCATCGAAAAAAAGATTATTTAATGTTGAGAACTTGTTTTCCTCTGGATCTCTGAACATGAATCCTGTGCATGTTAATTGTGATCAACCCAGTTTTCTTGATGCAAGTAAAATATGTTGTTTTCATATTAGTCAACTCCATCACAATGTTTTACTGAGAAGGGTAATAATATCTTGGGTTCTTTTAGTAAAATATGTCGTTTTCATATTAATCAACTCCGTAACAATGTTTTACTGAGAAGGATAATATCTCATGTCCTTATATTCCAAAAAAGATAGCGTTATTCCTATCCTCGTTGTTCTAGAGGTTAAGGCTCTCTAGGCACAATGGAGGGACCCCAGTTTGACTCTAAGATGGGGACGATGTCTCTTTTTCTCCTATGTCAAAAAAAAAAAAGCTCTAGTATTAGCTTCAACATGAGTGTCAAATTTATTAATCATAATGTTTTACTGTTCAAATATGGATACCAATTATATCAGCAAGCTGCTATTTTTTTTTTATAGCAAGATTTGGTATCAGATGCTAAGATTATGTAGCAATATTCCTGCAAAATATTCTGATACTGATCCTTCAAGCTTTAGTTCACAAATTTATATTTACAGCAAATCTTCAATTATCCAATCCCTGGATTATCTGGCCCATGAGGTGTGATCGAGGTAAAATATTGAAATGGTTTTGATCTGAACTGAAAATCTAATTTGTGTACGCCTTCTGTATTGAGAAATAAATCATGCACTAAGTGAAAGAAAAATAGTAATTTCGGACAGACACACAATAATTTTTTTTTTTTTAACGTTGAGTGGCCTCGTCACAATTTCCTCTATGCCCTTTTCCTGTTATGAAGTTCATATATTGTGATATGCTTATGTAGAAGATGGAAGGTATGCTGCAGCTGACATCTTATACTCATGCCATAAAAGCACAATCAACCAACCAGTTGCTGAATGGTTGGGACAGAGATAGGCTTGGCCTTGCTAGATTTTTTTCTCTCTACTTGCCATTCCCCCCCCCCCATGCTGGGTACTTTTTCACCCCTTTGTAGTTAGCGTTTTTGTTTTTTTTAAAAATTAGTTCATTTCTTAATGTTCATCATTTATTTTTTTAAATTTTAATTCTTATATCTCTACATCATTGTACTATACAGAAATCATTGACATTTACAAAACGATTATGACGTTTTTCGTTTCTTTTTCTTTCTTTAAATCAGAAAAAGAAGAGTCGGGAGGGACTGATGACAGTGATTCTGGCTTAAAAGACCAGGATAGTGATGTTTCAGAAGGTCTTTCGAAAAGTACTTGCGATAGTTCTGCCTTCGTTGAAGGAGATGGCCACGATGAGAAAGAACAAATATCGGAACCCCAAACAAGTGCATCGGAAGCTATGTCGGCACCTGTAGTCGAATCTGTAAGCAGCAATCAAGAAAACCCATGTGACAGCACCAACAGCCCGAGCCAGCCAACGCATGGGTATGTTTTTAAAAGTTTTTCATTTATCCAGAACATTTTTTCACATCAAGGTTTCAATGTACCTGGAAAATCTGGAATTGCCAGGGGATTTGAATTCCTTTCTAATAGGCAGGGGAAAATGAGATTTTTTTGGTTAAACCTGGAAGAGTTACGGGAAAACCTTTGGGCTAATTAAGAAACAATTTTTATCAACTTTTTTATGTATATATAGGTGTAGTAAGGGTAACGCCAATGTTATGTCATGGTTAGATGGTGAAACGATCTTAAAGAGATGTTTTTTTGCATCTGATGGGGTACGATCCCATGATCTTCTGCTGTACGGGTTGTCTGTAGCTCAGTTGGTAAGAGCACCTGCCCGGATAGTAGAAGGTCGTGGGATTGTGCCTCACTAGATGTACAAAAAAATTTTTTTTTCTATGCGAACGTTTCACCAACTAACCATGCCATAACATCGGCGTTAACATTATGACGCCTAAAAAACGTTGATAAAAATTGTTTCCTTATTTACTCTGTGTAGTATTTGACTTGTATAAATTTAAAAACCTTCCAGCTAATGTTTTGAATAGCCAAATCTCCTGCGAATGTGAAGCTATTTTCCCTTTAACTAAAATTTAGTAGAATGTTTTGTTTAGGATTGACCAGTAAAGAGCCAGGGAATTCGTTTCTCTCGAATGTGAATGGGAATCCTCATTAATGGTTATTTCTGTGCACTGGCGTATTCAGGAGGGGGTTGATGTAGTTGTAACCCCATATAAATGGTACCCTGGTTCGAGTCCAGGATGAGGACGGCGCCTCTTTTTCTCCAAATATAAATAAAAAGCTCTAGTTTGAGCTACTTAAACGTGGGTGGCAAAAATTATTGTATAATAAATTCCCCCACGAAAAACTCACAAAAATCTCGCCCCGGAGGCTTTTCTGTGTTGACCATTATTTGGCAATTGTGTTATCCCTGTGAAGGGTAATAATATCTTTGGTGGCGCTGAATAAAGTATTCATGACGACGGACCAAAATATAATAAAATTATATATGTTTATTTCTAATTTTCTCCGCTTTACTGGGAGAATGGTGTTGGCTGATGAAATCATCGCTTTAAAGAATTGCAATGCGGTCGACGCAGTCGGCGCCTGAATTACAACTGGTTTATACAACAATTTTCCGCAAGGTGGCGGTACAAAGCATGAAAATGGTAGAACTGTTTTATAAGACTTAACGATCTTACATCCTCATATACGGAGAAAAATGCGTTTGTTCTTGTCCACATTCGTCTAGTAGGTCAAGACACCGCGGGCTCAACGCGGGGACCCTGGTTCGAATCCAGGATGAGGACGGCGCCTCTTTTTCTCCAAATATAAAAAAAGCTCTAGTTTGAGCTACATAAACGTGGGTGGCAAAAAAAAATTATTGTATATTCATTCTAGTGATGCACGGTTGCAAAACGTTCTTACAATCGAAAGAATCACGATCAACTAAACTTTACAATCCAGTCTATGGTAGAGTCATTCACAAACTTAACAATTGGGATGCTTAGTGGTAATCGTGAGTTAGCTACCTAACCACACTGCACATGCTTGTGAACGTTGCTGAATCATTACTGCACGCTTGTTAGCACATGGTGGTGGTGTTAATTTAGTAAGTTGGTAGATCTAGTGACTTTTTCTGGCATTCAGGTGAAAGGGTTGTAGTATTTGCTTATAGAATCGTTGTGTACATTTTAGAGAGCCTTTATAGTAGAACTCCAATTTAATCAAATCCAAATGCCCTGCACTTATTTTATTTATATGAGCATTTATTTTTTATTTTGTTTATTATTATTATATTTATTTGTTCTAAATGCACAAGAACTTCATTTTTGAATTTATTGTTTGTGTATATGGTAACTAAAAAATATCTACTTATTACCTCTGTATCTATTTTATATGAGAATCATTGAAAATGATGCAAATTATGGTATACAACATTGCATCAAGTGATTCAAAAATAGACCTTCTGGTGTTGCATTTAAGCTGCATTTATTCTTAAAGTTCTTTATAAGAATATTTAAAGACGCACATATGGTATCACCTCATTTGTCACAGAATGACCTTTGTTGTCCTTGTGCCATAAAAATATAACAACCAAATAAAAATATGTAAATTGTTTTTGTCACTATAAGAAAAGCAAGGTAAATATAGTACAAGATATAGTATTTATATTCATGAGCATAGCAGATAAAGATACCACAATTTTGTTTGATCATTTACAACAAACACTGGCTAAGCATCGTATATAAAAGTAAATAGGAATGGTATCAAAATTTTATACTTTTTTTATACATATATAATCTGTCATTGAATATGAGGACTTACCATAAGACGATTCACTTTTACTTTCAAAGGGGTAAGGTAGTTTCATACTAGTGAAGCACAATCACAAAGTGTTTTTACGATGGAAAATATCGAGCCATTGCTAACAAACAAAATAATCAAATCGCGAGTTAGTCAGCAGTTGATACTTTACACTGGAAGTAGTGACGAATGTGACCACTAGCCAGTTGTATCGGGACGAGTGATATACAGTCCTGAAATGTTTTTACAGTTAAAAGTATAGTCATTGCTAATAAGTAAAAGAATTGAAGCAAACAGAGGACGAGGATGAAGAAGCATCGAGAAGAGTAATAATATCTTACATCCTTATTTGTGGTAAAAGAGAGATTGTTCCTGTCCACGTTTGTCTAACAGTCAAGACACTCCGGGCTAAACGGAGGGACCCTGGTTCGAATCCAGGATGGGGACAGTTTATTTTTTTCTCCTAAAACAAAAAAGCTCTAGCTTAAGTTACTTATACGTAGGTTCCGAAAATCATCGTATGACCATGTGTAAGGAAAACACCTCAGACCTACTACACCACCTCCCCACCCCCAAAAGCTTAGTTTCCTTAACTGCCATGTCTCTCACTCTGTGAAAATCTGAATTTCCATCAATACCTACTCCTTTAAAAGTTTGCATCAACCTATGATAATTGCCATTCCAGAACTATCAGTATCAATATCTTCCCTGATGTGCAGCCCTCTAAATCAAAGTGCAGCTGTCATTGTTAACAAAATAGATATCATTAACTCTTGACAGAGTCAGAAGATTGAAATGGGTGTACTATAATAGACAATTTCAGGTTTTGGGAAATCATATTGAAAATACACTGGTGTGCAAAAATTAAGGATAAGATGGAAAAAGTAACATAACAGCGGAACGAACAGGCAGAACTGACCGAAAGACCAATCAGGAGACTGCCTAGGGTCTGATACAATAGGGCATTTGCATATTACGCATCATGACATTGATGGTAATATGATGTGGGTAAGGTATAAAGCGTGAGGGCGGTGTTCGTGCAGCATTTCAGTGGGAGTTATTGCACAGTGTATATCGGTTTGAACGACGGCAAGTTGCTGTAGCAGTGCGAGATATTCAACAGACAGCCCCGTAGACAACATCTGGATAACTTTACTCGAGGTCGAATCATTGGAAAGTTGGAAGAAGGTCGAAGTGTGACGAGTGTAGCCGAGGAGTTCGTAATCGCACACAGCATCGTGTCACGAGCATGGACGGCATTTCGAACGACAGGAACAGCTGCCTGAAGGTTTAGTGGTCGTTGTCCACGAGCAACCACCGCAAGGGAGGACTACGAGACTGCACACAGGTAGTTAATTCGCTCGGTTACCAGTACAGTGTGTGCCATTGATTCCTACCCATCAGGGACGACGTTTTCTGTGGTACCAGGAACATAAGGAATGGGGAGCTTAGCAATGAGATCGAGTGCTGTTTAAGAATGAGAGCCGATTTAATTTTACTAGCGATTTTGGATGTTTAAACATCCGTAGAGAGCGGGAAACATGCAATTACCACTCCAATATCAACGAAAGGAACTGGTTTGGAGGTGACGGAGTTCTCATTTGGGGAAGCATAATGCTTGATGGCTGTATGGAGCTCCACATCTTCCAAGGAGGTTCAGTCACTGGCGATCGCTATTGTATCGAAGTTCTCCTGCCTTATACCCATATTTTCCGGGGGTGTTGTGGGTCCGATATTCCTCTTCACGGATGACAACGCTACACCTCATCATATAGTGGCCATTGCTGAGCTGTTAGAGAGTGAAATGAATATATTCATCACATGGAGTGGCCCTCATAGTCTCCGGACATGAATAGAATACATGTGGAATGTTCTCGTAAGATGCCTGTCAGCATGTTGCCATCTGCCAACAACGATTCTGCAGCTGTGATCGGCGCTACAAGAGGAATGGGCTATGATGCCTCAAGAGCTTGTCAACAACCTCTTACTGAACATGAACAGATGGTGTACATCCTGCATCGCAATCAGGGGTTATCATATCCCCTACTGAAAACTGTTTTTCTTGCCTGTCGCATGGACGTTTGTGTTCTCCTGTGCTGAAAGCCCACTTTTGAATAAAAGTCTTTTGTATCCTTTGGATTCCTTTCTTGGTCAGTATTGTTCACCTTTTCCATTCATTATCTTACATCAAGACGATGTTATTATATGCTTTGTACACATTTGAAACACTTGAGTGCGGCATTATATGCGAAAAACTGTCCCGTCCTTAATTTTTGCACACCAGTGTATGCGCAGTATAACTTTTTGCCAGTTGGATGTTATATTAATTATGACTTGTGATCTACGACCACCATTTCGGTCACACGCCTGTAACAGGCTTATTTATCTCTAAAAAAATGTGGGTTTGAATCCCTTGTCTTTCAAGGAACCCCTCCCGCTGGGGAGCTCAGGCCGAATCTAACAAATTTAATCCAGCTTAATGTACCCACCATAAAAACCTCAATGTGAGAAAATCAGAAGCTATTTTCTCACCCCACCCCCCTAGAAACTGATGAATTAAGTATTAAAAAATAGTTAAAATAGCGTTAATTGCAAACCTTTTGGCAATTCCTGGTGAGATAGCTAGTTGGTCAAAAGGGGCAATAAGCGAAGGTGGGGACGTATTTTAAACGTTTAGAATAGGTCTAGTAATACAGTGAGTGCATAAACTTGGCAGATTTTAACATATTAAATTTTGAAGTAGCTCAAAGTTCCTTTTTTTCCTTTCTATTTATTAAATTGAAGCTCTGTACAGTTTTGATTTTATTTCTGAAAGGCATCACAGAGAACAATTTACTTTAATTTTTATAATCACATTGCAAGTTGCAATTCAGTTTGTGCATAAGAGAAGCATCTATTTTTATTTAGAAAATTCTGTCACAAAGTATCGCTTGCATTCTGTTTATCCATGTAAGGATAACATGGCACAATATACATTTATTGTTGTTTGAATATTTCTTTAGGAATTTTTGAAAGAAATTAGAAGGCACCAAATGGCGATAGTCTCTTTTCTGCCAACTCAAACTCATTTTTTATTATTTTTAGTGAGATGGCTGCTAATTTTCACATATCAGGTTTCTTGTGGTGTGTACTTATGACTGAAATAAATTTGTTAAATTCGGCATCTGAGTTCGTTGTGGGGGGATTCTTGTTAGTACCAAATACTTGTTTTTTTACTGATATGTAATCTAGGGTTCGATTTCCTAGATAATAGGTTTAGATCCTTTGAAAAATTGCAACTTTTTATGCAGCATTACTTTAGCTGTCGCTATGCCATTAAAAACAAACCTATACCTAAATGGCAGAAACACTGGAGCAGTCACATTTGCAGTATATGTCACCATGCTTCCCATCTTAAACCGACTTTTCTGTAATTGAAACACAGTAGAACCAGAGGTGGGCTGGGTCCTCTCAAAGGGCACATACATTGAATTTTCGGAGGGTACGAGTCCTTTGCCCATTCGGAGACGCTAGTCTTATTGCTCATGAAGGTCTACTTGCCTGTGGCCCAGTCCGCCCCTGAGTAGAACCAGTATATCTGTGGTTTCTTGGGATTCAAGAACACTAAGTGGAAAATTTGGAAATAAACAATTTGAGTTTCAAATTGTATACCATTCTGAGTAGCTTAGTGGAACTTTCCCATCCCATCGTGATGGATATCTGATCTTTGGATTTTGATGGATTACTGATCTAAAGTGCTGATGAATTGGAAGAGTTTGTCAAGCCATCGACTGAGGAAGAGGCTGTGGAGGAGGAACAAACAGAAACAACGATGTGTGAACGTTGTAAAATTTGGAAGTGTTTTGAATTGCACAGACTTCAAAGAAAAAAATTTTGGATTATAATCCTATGATGGAACACAACATTGAAGTCACCAGTATGACCACTGTAGCGTTACAATTTTATTAGCAAATATTTGATAAGCCAAAAAAGAAAGGAATGATGGCTTCCTGTCATAACGAATTTTCAAAAACTTGAAAAATGACCATGTCCACTATCAATAATCCTTAAACATCAACATTGTCTACTGCTTCTTCAGCTTCATTATTTGCGATGTCACGATTATTTGTTTAAATCAGTGGTTCCCAACTCAATTTAAGTCGCAGACCACTTTTTTATTTCAATTGTACCCGCAGACCACTTTGAAAAATTCTCATGAGTTGACTGTAAGACATTAATAAACAAGAGAGTCCGGGTCTTTTTTGGGGGGGAGGGGGATGTGTTTGAAAAATCGTGCTTTGGAAAAAAAAAAAAAATAATAAATAGAAAAAAAGCAAAATTTAATGATACAGTCAAACACTTTTAAGACGAATTACTTTTAATACGAACCGTTTTCTGAAGTTCCATCAGATTGTAAAATACTACAAATATACCATCAATTTCATTTTTATATTTAATTTTAATATTTAATAATAACAATTTTTATAAGTATTTTTTTTAATCGTTTTTTTAAATAATGACCCGTCTAGCGGACCACTTGGGACTCTTTGGCGGACCACAAGTTGGGAATCACTGGTTAGACGGGTCTCTCCTTCTGACAGCTTTTCATTAGAAGGAAAATAACTAAACATCATACCACTCACACCACTTTGCTTAGTGGTTGTGAACATCCTATTTTTACAGCAACGATTACAAACATGTAGTAACCCATCAACGTCAGTTGTGTGTAATAATTAGTAACACACACACACACATAGGACATCCCAGATTGAGCACAAGTTAGGAGGCATTCCACAAATGATATAATACTCATGTGTAAGGGGAGCATAGTGTTTATGGGCAGAAGAGGTCTCTATTTACATGGTTGTTAAATTCTAAAATTAATGTTGAAAGTGTGTTGTTTATACATAATATGATTAGAAATATAACCTTTATCCCCGCTATGCATAGTAATTTTTTCAGAATTTCTAGCATCTGATTTTCTGACATTACGAACATTTTTAAAAGCATTTTTTAGTCATTTATGTAGAGTATGGCATGCAGATTGGAATAAATTTAATTTAATGATTTTTCCATTTTCAACGTTTGTATTTAAATTTTTAAAGTTTTTAGTTACTATGGTTTTTATAACAAGCTTTCAAAAATTTGTGATCACATAACTGGAGTAAAACTGTAGACCTAAGATCTCCGTATTTTTTTTTCCTAATGTGTAAAACTAATTTTTTGAAAGTGAAACATTATATCCAACCCCATACAGCATTACAGAAACATTAGTTTTAATAATATACTTGGTGAAAACACACACACTTCCGGACAACACCATCTAGTAACAGTTAAAAGTTGGCATGCTATGTGAAGATTTAGATATACAGATAAGCATGCTCAAACGATGTTCAACTGATGGAGCTTAAGAGAGGCTGTATTATTGACTGAAGCATGGTAGGCCACTTGTCGAATTGCTTGCCACCTGGGCCATTCTGACTTGACTGAAATTTGGAAGCAGTGTATATTTGTAGGTATGCATATATGGCAGAGAAGCTTAGTACATGACTCAGAAAGACCATCAGTAGAGAAAGTATCATGATTATGAAAAAACAAGCATAAATAGCTTTGATAGTGTCTTTGTCCGTCATCTAAAGACATTTGGAAGCTTCATAAGAGAACCTTCATCATTTTCCATACCATTGCTAGGTGACTAACAGAGGCAAATTTGCATTCAATGTGTCGTAATGCTCTTTGCCATTAACACCCTAACGTCACAAGCTTCATTTGGTGTTTCTGGTGGTATCATGACAGAGAAACATTGATTGCTATATATTAGTCTTCGGTCACAAGTCCTATTTTTGTCAATGGATGACCATTGGTGATAGCTTCAATCCTAATCTATGGGTGTGCGTGACCTGGAGCAGCAGTTAGAAAATTCGTGGGCAAATATGTAACGATATAGCATATAACATCTACATATATGAATCCAGATCAAACCGTATCTGTTCATGCACCCAAGCAAGAGGAGGCCGTTTGAGGTACTAAAGTAAACTTTAAATTGTACCATTTTCTGCAATAAACTTTCAATTTGCTGTGATGTTGTAATCACTTCTTGCCGTTAGCATTATTATCGCGTGTGTGAAGTTTCATTGGATTCCAAAACCTTTTTTAGTGTGTAAATTTATCTATTTTTTTTATCATGTGTATTTAAAGACACACATTGGGCATCCTATACAAATAAATGCACCAGAGTTACTTAGTTGAAATTGTTTGATGACTGGATTAAAATAATAAAATATCCAAACTTGGATGATAATGATTTTGTTCTCGATTTTGTTATCCTAAAAAATGTATTATTCTACAGTTTCTTCCCTTCCTTACTTAATTTTACTGACCCAGTCATTTGCCATTGAGATTTTATCATGGAATCTAAACTATATAATAGTAGAGGGAAATGTATCTTAGTATTTTATGCCATTACAGTAACTCCTTGTACTTGAATCGAAAGCATTTGATTATTAATGATGTCTACATAATTGTGATAAATTGAATATTTCAACATTTTAGTGGTTTAATTTTTGGTTGCACCTGTTGTCCTGAATTTAACTGTTTCTTTTTTTCAATCAATTATTCGGCTCACATTATTATAACTATTTTAGTAGACCTTACGTTAAACCTGACATTAAAATATAATTAAAACTGAAGTAAAAATAAAATAAGTGGGATCTTGAAATCTTTAAATATAACAGATATATATATATATATGTGAAATCATTTTTAGACTAGTGGTTTTCAACCATTTTTTGTCTATATATCTTTTTCACTATATCTCAGGATGTTATTTCCTCTTATATATTTTTGGCTGGCAGCATTAGTATTGTTACAGTTTGAATCTGCAATTTCCTACTTGAAACCATAATATCTTTTTCTGGTTAAGGACCCCTGGTTTTAGACAATGGAAATAACGTAAGTTTTCAAAAAACAAATGTCAACTAAATATACATGTAATTAAAAAGTAATATACAAGGTTAACAAAAATAAAGTTTCTCTATTTAGAAGATCTGGAGCACATTCAAAGTTTCTAAAGGGAAAGAAATTTGAACAACAGACACTTCAAATGATGCACTCATTGTTTATATAAAAAAATAACTTATGAGCAACCCCCCCTCCCCAGAGCTCACATGCTGAATATAATGAATTTAATTCAGCTTAGTGTACCCACCATAAAAACCTTAATATGTGAAAATTAACAGCTCTCTCCCCTACCTAGAAATCGAGAAATTAAATATTAAAAAGTAGTTAAAATAGCGCCAATTGCAACCTTTTTGGCAACACGTGGCGAGGTAGCTAGTTGGTCGAAAAAAGGTGAAAAGTGACTGTGAGGACACATTCTAAAAGTTTAGAATACGTCCAGTAATACAGAGCTAGCGTTAACTTGTTAAATTTAAACATATTAGATTTTGAAGTAGCTGTAAAGTTATTTTTTTCTCTATTTGTTAAATTGAAGTTCTATATTCTTTTTATTTTATTTCTGAAAGTTATAGCAGGAAACAAATTACTTTAATTTTTATAATCGCATTGAAAGTTGCTTCTCTTATGCACGAACTAAATTGCATTTATTTTTATTTTGAAAACAATATCACAAAGTATCGCTTGTATTCTATTTATCCGTGTGAGGATAACATGGAACAGACTATAAATATATTTACTGTTGTTTGAAAACTTTTTGAGAAATTTATAAAAGAAATTAGAAGGCGACAAATGACGATAAAGTCTCACTTATTATTATTATTGTATAAGGAAAGCAGACTTTTCAAAAACATTAGTTGCTTCCCTGTAACTTCATGAATAATATCGATGTTACGAGAGAAAATGCTCTTAGTGAAGTTGTACTATCAGAATAGCAACAATGCAGCTTCAGCTCTAAAAGAATTCTGGGATTTAAAACATTTAAGGCATGGAACAATGTCTGTTTGTGCTGTCCATAAAATGATGGCTAAATTTGAAGCAACAGGACCAGCTTGGAATTCTACCAGGTAAAGGTCGAAAATGAACTCTTCTGGCATTAAAAAGTGTGGCAACACTGTTATGGATTCGGCAAACCAATCTCCATGTGGTAACGCAAGTGTACCAGCAGTTGCTTGTGCAGTGAGTGTGCCTTATTCCACTCTAAGAACAGTGTTATATCAGATATTGTGATGTTATCCATACAAAATAAAGCATATG
>QLNU02014802.1:122103135-122135706 GCA_006491805.2 Dysdera silvatica | reverse complement strand
ATACATTCTTCCACACTCACATTGGATGTTATAAATTCCACAGTTAAAACGGTCAGGAATGGGATCTTTGAATTGTGAGACCCCAATTTTGTTAATCGGGCGGAACACAACCCAGAAATTAAATCTACGTAAAATAGAAGCAATTTTTGCCGAAACCATAGGAACAAAAGCAATACAAACACATTCCCTATGCGGTGGCGACTCCGGTGTAAGTGTAGAACCAGATTGCCGTTTCGAGCGGCACGGTCGATGATAGACGGATTGTAATCCCGGTTAACTGTAATGTTCTTAATGAATGACAATTCCCAGTTCAGGCTGTCAATCGACGACGAGAGTTTGAGGGCTCTAGCCGTAAGCCGATAAAAAGCACTAACTTTCTGGGAGTGTGGATGGGCGAAGGTTTTGTGAGGTGGTAGACAAATAGAGTTAGGTTTTCTGAAAACACTGGTTTGGAAATTCGTTTCCGAACCAGTAACCAACGCGTCCAGTTCCTTTTTCTAAGCCTACCACATTTTTATCAATAGTGACTTTGTGGTTAATTACCCTTGTGTTAATAATTTTTTGCCTAATGGGCATAAAAAGCTGTTCACCTCCATTTCTAATGTTCTCCGTAAATATAGATGGCAGCACGGGTTCATGTGCGTAAAAAAGTCTCTTCACCTCCATTCCATAGGTTCTCTATAAATAAATATGGCAACACGTATTTATATGCCAAGTGCGGTAAAGTTTACCTTCACTTTTGTAACTGGATTCGACAAAGGCAGTCATTCACTGCCGAAACGATCGTCATCCACCTAATTAAATAATTTTAACTGTGTTAGTTATGTTTTAAAGAGTTTATTATATAAACCTAACTCTGTGAAAACAAGTATATCAGTTCATACTCTACAAACTTGACATGCGTATGGAGTTTGTATGATCTTTAAAGGTCCTTAAATTATTAAGAAACAATCTTCAGTTTCTAAAAGTCCTTAAGTTTTTGCTCTCCCAGTACTCGATATCTCTCTATGGTACATTTTGTTTAAACTCTCTTTACTGCAATTCTTCTCACAGCTAACAAGATATAGAATTCAGACGTGGCTCGTAACTTGGCTTTCAGAAGCAATGGGACATTGCATGGTGGAGAATTCCCCTGGGATCTTACTGGATCATCTCTTTGAAGATGGAATGACCAGTGTAGTATCCCTCTCCCAGGCCTGGATTTTGAGTGTGAGGCTTTCTAGGCACAGTGTATTTTTAATATACCTCTCCTTTGTTACACTGTATATTTACATACAGGGTGTCCCGGCTAAAGGTATTTAAAAGTAATGGCTTATACTGAGGAACCACACATAACTAAAGTTCGGTTGTGTTAAAGAGGGCAGCTTTCCAAGTTCCTTTGTAGGTTAATAAAGTTTGGTGTGAGTACCGTTAGTGGCTCTGCAAATGGCTAGACTTCACTCTATCTCTTTGCCAGGCATTTAGTAGCATCCGAGGTAATATTAAATCAACTGTTGTCGAGATATGCTGTTTCGAAACATCCAAATTGTGGACTTTTTGTTGATACACAACTATTTTAATGAAGTCCCAATGCAAAAAGTCCAATGACTTTATATCCGGAGATTTAAGAGGCCATGCAGTTGGACTTCCTTTTCAGATCCAACACCCAATAAAGGTCTTACCCAAAAACTCGTTAATATCACCATAAGAGTGTGTTGGAACATAGTCTTTCTGAAGGATGAAATTTGGAGGAATCTGTGGAACAGCAAAATTCCCCAACACAAGGTAAGTGTGTCGTATCACTGTCGGTTCTGCCAAAACAAAGGGCCGGTGATTAATTGCAATGGGCTCCTCAACATAAATAGTTGCATGTTGATTGGCAACAAATAGTCTTTTCTGATGAATCCCACTTCAACTTATGTGTACAGTGAAAGTCGCATCGGCATTAGATGCTATAGCGGTGAACACCACCTTCTGGAGTACATTTTTCATCGCCATACTGGACGAATGCCAAGTGTGATGGTCTGAAGCGATTATCGGTATTATGGATGATTGATTTATTATTTATTGGTATTATGGATGATCTCAGCAGCTAAAAACTGCCGGTATTCGCAACAGTAACCGATACATCTGATGAGTTCTGGATCCCTAAGCCGTACAAAGTGTTCAGAAAAGGACAGGGTTCTCTGGATTGGAATAAGGGCACTTTGTCAAAAAATCTTCATATGCTTTAATTAACACTGACTAGATTACTAATTCCAACTTTTTAACAAACCATTTTATTTCTCGACGGAAAACAAGACTTGACTAACCACTGAATTTAAATTCAGGATGTCTACGGATCTGGAAAAGTCAGGGAAATTTGAAATTCATTGTTATAATAAATAACTTATTAAAATAATTTTCCTGAACTGTGCTTTTCATACCACATTGCATACTGAAAATTTTGAAAAACTTGTACTTTTGACTAAACTTCTTCCAAAAGTTACCATTTTTCACCAAAACTAATATAATTTATATAAAATTATTAAGCCCATATATTTCTCAGGAGAAAATGTTTGCCAAATATGTAACTAAAACTTGAAAAACAAAAAGTGTTTTTAGCTAAATTATCCAATCTGTAAGGAATTTTTATTATACCAATCTCTTTTCCCCTTATAGTCATACACATTTCAATGGAGTAGCAACGTATGCATGTAGGTGTAAAGGAAGAGCAAGAGTAAAAAGCTTGAGAACTATGTAGTCGATAGTTATACGGTAAAGGTGTAATATTTTTCTTGGTATATCGCAGTTGGTCCTTAGAAAAGGTTATTTAGGTGCTTAGAATGACTTTATTTTTTATTTTGGAAAAGGGGGTGGGAACATCGTATATGTATTAAAATAATGCACATAAGATAATCTCAGACTCTTCCCTCTATTCTACGGGAACCCCATTATTTTCTGTCAGTCACATTTGAAGACCGACTGAAGGAAATTTTAGTTTTTCAGCAAGAAATTCCTAATAAAGCACCCTCACACTACATTTTCTATGATTTTTCGTTACATTTTTTTTAGGAGGTGGGGGTGGATCCCGGATTTACACAAGGGCAATTGTCCAGAGCATAAAATTTTAAAAGGTGGCAAATTCTTGTATTTTGCTTTTGGTCTGTAGACTTTTGTCGATTTTCCCCTCTCGAAAGCGTATCTTTCCTTTTCGTTTCAATTGGAAATTCTGTAAAATTCCATGAAACAGCCCCCTTCACAAAACGAAATCTGGTAATAAAAATTTCATTGTCATATAAAACAAATGACTGAAAAAAAAAAAATCGTTCTTTTATCTTATCAAAATGTACATATAACTCCCCTCCCCTCTCACATACTTTGCGATTTTGCATCACATCTGAGGAGCTGGGTCGACGGTCATTATTCTATGTGTATGATCACTCACAGCATAATGTTATGCAAACAAAATTTTGAAATTGCATCTAAGCGAGTGATTGTGGCAACTAAAGAAAATTTGTTAGGCTCCATTGATGCCTAACTTTCTTTCTAATTTCGAATTATCTAAGTAATCTACATTTTTTTTTAACTCCCCCCGCCCCAACACACACATTCTTTTAGGTAAGAGCTGTTCATGTTAGTACAGGAATGCCGTGGGCAAGTAATTACTTAAAAACATCTTTCGTGCATAATTGTTTGGATTTTTGTTTTCAGTCTTTTTCCTTTTTGGGCCATCTCATCCCTGAGTGATAGCTGCACTGATTGGATATGGGCTTTGTTGAGTCTGATTATTTGCAGCAGAAGGAACTGCAGCATTATGCTAACACTAGAAATGGCCGAGTGGCATTAAACATTGCAAACTAAGATGTTGCAACTCAAGTTATCTATGTTTATGCTCTGCTATATGACTTATGCACTATGTAAATTTTTTCTTTTTATATTTTCAGAATTTGATACCTGATTTTAAGTTGACCCACACGCCTGTGACTCGGAGGGAAAGTGAAGAAATCAATCCCAAGATCATGAAAGAAAGTGACGATTTGAAAGATAAGGAAGAAAATGGGAGTGCAATAGCTTCCACAAACAATGAAGTCATTGCTCCAAAAGTTAAAGTGGCTGAAGTCGTGGCTCTGAAACCTACAAAGGCTGACAAAACACGAGCTTCAAAAACCGATGAACGCTTACCTTTGGAAGATGCCGCAAAAGAAAAACAAATACAGGCGAGACGTCGTTTGGAAGCTACACCTAGTTGCTCAGCATTTGCAAATGCACTGAAGGCATTTACATGTAATTTTTCTTCCTTCGTTTCTAATTCGTATTACATATGTTAATCTTTTCTATGTTAGAATTTTAATCAGTGATAAATGTAGTGAGAAATTACCTTTGGGAAAACTTTTATTTTTCAGAAATTAAGAGTTTTTCTTTAAGGAAGAATTCTAGATGCGAGATTCAGTTTGCATTCTAACGTTTAAAAAAAAAAAAACAGATATCCATTAGTACAGGATTTATTTTTTTTAGAGATAATTCATTTATTGGTGATTAAGTTTCAACGAAAGCAGCTGAAGGTTTTAATGACTTTCCTGATAATCATATTTTGATGATTTACTTTCCACCTCATTCCTTCCTTATAATAAATGCTCTGCAGTGATGTAGACGGGGATATCTACTGATCTGGAAAACATAGAAAAGTCACGGAAATTTGAAGTGTAAAGGCTTAAGTCATCGAAATTTGAAGTACTTTGTTATAATAAATAGCTTATTAAAATAATTTTCTTGGGCTACTTTTTGTAGTACTTCGTTGCATACTGAAAGTTTTGAAAAAACTTCCGCTAAAAATTACCTTTTTTGCTCAAAAACTAATATAATTTGTATATAATTATTAAGCCCATACCTATCCCAGGAGACACGAAGGCGATTTATTCCGGGATTTCTGTAAATTCCCTGAATTTCAACTTGCCTCTTCCGGGATTTCTTTTTAAAAATTACATAAGTTTTGTTTTGTTTCCTTAAGTTTTTATGTTCCTTTGGAAATCTGTATCTTTAGCAAAAATATTATGTAACTTTTCAGGGAATTTTTTGGTATGTTCAGAGAATCTGGTTTAGACTTACAATCACCCCTTGAGGAATTGTTTTCCAAGTGTATAACTGAAACTTGGGAAGAAAAAAAAATGTTTTTAACTAAATTACCTGGTCTGTGAGGAATTTTGATCATACCAATCTATTTTCCCCGCTATATAGTCATTCACACACACAAGGCCGGCACCAAGGGGTGGGTGGGGGGTGAACCAGACATTCACCCTGAGCGGAAAACGTTTAGGGGTGGTAGAATGGGATTATTATAAAAAATGAAGTCATTTAAAGGCAGCAGAACATGTTTTCGCCCCAAGTTGCAAAAGTTTAAGTGCCAGTCCTTCGTACACATGCTTAATTTTTTATTCAATTTAAAACATCAGTTTTTCGGTTATATACTTAAACTCATTTATAATGGTCTCAAAAAGGGCCAAATAGTAATGCTGTAAATATTTAATGCAACTTTTTGGTGTAAAGAAATGTATTTTTTAATACAAATTTTATATTTGTAAATTGACTGTGAGTTCCTAACGGCTTTGGGGTTTGTGTTGGTGGATTTTATGATCTAAGGAACTTCATTAAATTATGCAAATTTTAGTGGAGTTTGCTAAAATTAGTGACTTGAAATCCATTAAGATTTGGTCTAGAAAAGTCAGGCAAATTTCTTTTTTTGTCCAGGCAAATTCTGTTAATTCGGCTCAAAGGGCAACAAACTTAGTTTGAATCATCCACAAATTCAAATTTGAAAAGTTTTACGTAATTTTAGGTTTGCCAGATCATAAGAAATGTTCAATTTATCCAAGTTACACTGTGGTTTATTATGTGTTAAGGTAGTTCTCTTCCGAGTGCATGCAATTTGACATTAATGTGCACTTTTGAATTTGGTCCAACTCTCATGATTTTATTAAGAGGAAAAAGCAATGTGTTGTAGTGTTTTTGATTTCTTCTGTGATTTTTTTTTTTTTCAATACCATATCGACAGTTTTATCATGAAAATCTTTTTCATTTTCGTGTTTTACTTCAATGCAGCTCCGAAGAAATCGGTCAAAAAAGCAGTACCTTCCCCACAGGAGAAGGAAGAAGATACAGCGAGGAAAGATGGTGACAAAAAGAAACTTTTGGTTCAACATCCCGAACCTCCGAAACCTACATCACGCATTATTTTTGTGCAGAATCTAGTGAGGCCATTTACTTTAACTCAGTTAAAGAATCTTCTTAATCAAACTGGAAAAGTGGTTGAAGAGAGCTTTTGGATCGATAAAATCAAGTCCAAATGTTTTGTTAAGGTAAGTTTAATAAGTGAGATAATGCTAGTTTAGTTCCGAATAAGCTCTCAAGAGTTAGGGGCCACATGATGTCATGGAGATATGTTTCCTTCCTTCAAAGTAAACTATCAAATAGTTGCTGAATTTCCCCGAATACTGGCAATCATGCCAAACAATTCAGGATACTAGTAATATCCAGTATTTCCATATTTGTGGCATATAATGCGGCATATAAAATCTTCATTTTTGTCCAGCTGATGCATAGATCAGCGGTTCTTCAACTGTGGTCCATGGACCCCTGGGGGTCTGCGAGACCTTCCCAGTGTTCCTTAAAGGTTTGGAAAAATGCTAACAAGGGGAATGTCTGACATGTCACCCATGGATTTTGACCAAATGTGGATTTTTGGGTTCCTTTATGACAGAAAAGGTCCCAGCAGTTGTCTTACATTCTTGATCTCAAGTATTTCGCAGATACAGGGGTGGGAAGTTCTAAATTTAACATTTTTCGTACAAGTCCTGATGCTCCATTTAAAGGGTCAGCTCGTCGAAAAGTGGCACTTCGGGATTTCTTTCCATGACAAACATGATGGTGCAACCAAAACAAACGAGTACTTTCACCGGAAGGCACTTTTGTGAATGCAGGGGTGGGTTTTAGAGGTGAAAATTAAAAATAAAAATCAGGGGGTGGTGTTTTTTGATCATTTGGAATTTTGTTTATCACCAGAAAAGGTTTTAAGTGTTAAAAAAATACCCTTGACCTTGTTTTTAACTGATCCGGCGTTAACAGTTCACTCTTCTATAGTACAGAGTGGTTATAATTAAAGTTGCGATTTGAAAATGGTCCGAAAAAAGAACCACTAGTCGGAATGACATGAAATTTAATGGCAATACGTGAAGCAATGAAATTTTGTTCGGTGAAGAAAAAAAATTTACATCGAAGAAATTTTCCGCTATCTTCTATTTTCTCCTACTTTTCCTATCGTAAAGTCGCCCCTACATGCTACTTTCCCTGTAATGTATGTATGCATACAGCATACATACATATGTGGTAAGTCAAAAAATCAATTAATGTTTGTATATAACCTTCTGTTTTGAATTCAGGAACATTGTCGTTATCAGACTATTGCACCTGCCAAAACCCTGCACTTCTTCCTCGTGGTCTGCGGTGAGTATGGATCTTCATCATATGTGACCCTTGCATGCATCAAAAAGTGTCACTCCTCGATGTTGACAAATAGTTCATTGCATTTGACTTTGCATATCTTTTTTTTTTTTGGTTTGTGGCTACCTGTAATAATAATGATTGTCCATTTGACAGAAAATGACTTTCATTTTGTAGCAGTTTATCTTTTATGGTGTTTATGCGTTATGATTAGTACTTCATGAATATTTCCAGCTGTTTTGTGTGTTTAACTTGAACTTTCCGATCATATAGAAATGTTGCATCCGCATCATCAAGGTGTTGGAACAACTGACCCTTAAACATTTTGAGCCACCAGATGATAATTTACAAAACATAAATAACAGTTATTCTGGTCCTAATTTTTGATTTCACTAACTTCATTCTTGAAAAAAAAAAAAAAAAAGGCTGATCGTAGATGCACTGGCATACAAAGGGAGTTGTAACCCCCTTTGAAAGGAAGGAAGGAAAGTGGACAAATTCCTTTGAAAGACTCAAGGGAAAAAAGTCTACAATTCTTGTTCATATTGAAAAGAACAAATGTGAACAAGTTATCATCTGGAAAAAACAAATTTTTCTTCCTAGTGCTCAACCTGTCCTAACTTACTCCAACATACTTTTGAAGCTTATTTCTTCGTAGTTATTAGTAATTATGATATGTATATGCAAATATAATAGATGGTAATATTTTGAAATATTAAATTTGTGATAGTATTTTGAAATATTAAATGTGTGGTAATGTATTGAAACATTAAATGCGTGATAAAATTTGAAATATTTTATTTTAATGCTTAAAAAAAGATGTCTTTTTGGCACAAGTGTAAATTTGACTGCTCCGAAACTGAATTTTACCTGCTCCGAAACAGTCTTGGTTGCTAACATCACTGATTATAGAGCTTTGCAGGATATTATTCTGCGTCTGTTTATTAAAATACTTAACGTTCCACTGCATTCTATGCAGAGCATCCTTAAAAGCAACAGCTGACCAAGTTACCCTCTGCAAAATGCAAGACTTTCACTTGGTTGCTTGGCAGAAAATGAATGATTAAAAATATGATGTATTTTATTAAAACAAATTCTTTTTCATGACACCTCGGTTATTGCAAAAACTGATACATTATGGCCACGCTTATGCATGGAGGCCTTGGCCATTAAATCTGTCTTAATAATTTCAATAGACTCCGTTAATGTTCCATCAATTTGGAATTCTTGCCTAAAATTTCACAAAAAAGTTGGGCCTCTTTCAGCTAGTCTAAATTCGCCACTGTCTGGGCCAATGAGTGACGACCTTCATCCAAAACCCAATCAGAGCACATAATCCAGAAATCATCCAATCGGAGGGTAGCCAGAGAAAAGGCTACTATAAAATAATGTGTCTCATATTTTTTACTCACTCATTTTCTGCCAAGCAACCAAGCGAAAGTCTTGCATTTTGCAGAGGGAAACTTGGTCGGCTGTTGCTTCTGAGGATGCTCCTCATAGAACGGAGTGTAAACAGACAATAAACGGATGCGGCGAAATATTCTGCAAAGCTCTATAATGTACATAAAGGGTATTTCGCCTTATTTTCGAAAAAAGCCAGTAGTATACTCGCCCCTTCCCCCCCCCCCCACTCAGTGCAGCTCATACAAAGGATGAAAAAAAAGAAAAGAAAAAGGTAGCCTTCGTTGGCAGTGTGCCAAGTTGAAAAGGAACACCATAATTAAATATTTGTTTCAATATTGTGCTTATAATGTCTCGCATTTTTAATTATGTATATTGCGACTGAAAATGTGAAGTCCTTGGAAAGTCCATGAATTTCATCAGGACAAAAAAGTGGGACCCATGAGTAATCTAAAATAGCGTGGTGGTGCTAATTGAACAAGAGCTGCTGAATGAAATCACTGTAAGCAGAAAAGTGCTGAATGGTTTACTTCAGTATTCCCCCTCCGCCCATCTCCCTTTAAAGTTTATACATTGTCCTTACTCTGTAAATAGATAATGCAATAGTGTTATTGTTGCCACTTGGTGTAGATGAGGATATAAGTTAGTTTATTTGCTGCCTGTTATATAGTAAACATATTTATTCTTAGTATGAAACTGAAGAGGAAGCTATCAAGACAAAAGAAGCCCTCCATGATGCGAGATGGCCTCCGTCTAATCCGAAAATTTTGTCTGTAGACTTTGCAACACAGGATGAAGTATGTATATATAACTAAACTTACCATTTTTTTCCCTCTTCTAATATTTCTTAGTTGTGACTTCAAGGCAGTTAGTCATAGAATAATCCTTAGATTTCTTAGAACCCTTGGGATAATTTTTAGGTTTTTGGGAACCTTTAAAAAAAACACAGCTTTCTTACAAGTTCTTACATAAAAATTACGTTCGCAGTTCATTGCACTGCATTGTAATTTATGAGTTTTTTTTTTAATCAATCGCTGCTACTTGTGGAACCTCAGTCGAGAAGGGGGGCTGTTGGAGCAGGGGTGCCATTTTATTTTGGTCTGTTTTTTAGTGTCTATATTATCATACTGATGTTAATAGCTATTAGTTCATAGTTGACGTATGAGCCGTCTCTTTCCTTTTGTATGTTCTTTGTAAATGATGTATGTGTCAGGAGGATGTTGTACCACACGGTCGGTCGTGGTGACGTGATCTATTTCATAGGAATTCAATGGTAGGGGAAAGGTTTTTTGCTTCCCTCTAGTCCCTACGTGAGTTCTGCTTCTGTAGAAATTTCTTATTTTTATAGCCAGCTTTGAACCCTCCCCACGATCGAATTTCAAATTAGGACTCTGCAGTGAGCATGTTAATAGATTTTGAGATTGAAAGTGAATATTGCTGTAGTACGGCATTGTTTTTAAACAAAATAAATATTTAAATTTTAGTTTGATCAGCACAGCAGAGGATATGATGTCCCGATGCCTCCGGCAGCTCTGGCTCACCAATCTGAGGTTTCTCGTAAACGAGAAGAACTTCCTACTCGTGATCTTACTGACCTGCGCAAGAAAAGACTGGAACGTCACTCTCGGGAAAAGGATCATTCCAAGCCAAGTGTGACTTACGTTCGGGAATGGGATAAGGACAAATTGACACAGGAATCACCAGAGAGGGAACGTGTTCGCCCACCTAAAGAACGGCCTCGAAGTAGTGAGAGAAGGAAGGACTCGAAACGGGGTAAGTTTTTTTTAAAAAAAAAAAGCTTTATAGCATTAGTGTTTGATTACATATACACTGCAGTTTGATTTTTGTTTCTTAAAAACCAAGGTGGCATTTTCTTTTGTAATTTATAAGATGTTACCATTCTTGTGCATATGGCTTCGTAAGCTCCATGGAAAAAATAAAATTCTGCGGAATTACTGGGCTGATTGTATACCATGCTTTTTTTTTATAAATCTGTGTAGTTCTTATGTCACTTTTTTTGTATGGAAAAATAAATATTGCTTTTACCATTGACATAAACTGTGCAACTCAAGGTCCACCATAGGTTTTCAATAATATGAAGGTCCAGATCAAGACTGCATGCTGGCCAATCTAAAACTGCAATGTAATTCTACTGTGTCCACATTTCTGTTGAATTGAAAACATGGATGGATGCACCATCTTGCTAGAAAGTTTGTTTTGAATCCCCAAAAAATTCTCCGAAGGCACCAAATTATTTCAAACAATTTCTTAGTAGTCATTAGTTTTGTTTTCCGTGTATAAATGCAAGGAGGGTTATCTGTTGAATCTAAATTTCCCACCTTGTTGTTTTGCTGAGAAATCTGCAGGATTCTATACTTAAATTATGCCGATATGAGGCTCGTCAAGACGGTCCTTGGGATCATGGAGAATTTGCTTTTCGCCACTGAATATGACTGACTGCCGTTTGTCAGTGAACGGCACATGTTTGTATGCCCACTGTTGCCTATCCATTCTGTGTTGTGGTTTCAATGGTGGTTTTTGAGCCTTTTTTTGATGAACTGTTGTATTTATTTCCTCAATCCTTTGGTGAATAGCATCCTTCAAATTTGAAGCTCTCTCCTTTTATTTGTCTTGGGGATATTCTTCGGAAAGACACCTCTCCCACAATTTTGTCATGTGTAGAGGTTGAACATGTCGTGACAGCTTTCCAATTATTATAGTTTGCTAATATACTGCATAAATACAGTGATTCCCTCTATTTAATGACATTGCGATTTCTATTACTGTCTTTCGTGTTCGACTTTAATCTCCACAGCAGAGCTACCTCTTCGTTATTCAACTGTTAAGCTTTCAGCTTTCCGATGAAGCATCACTAAGAACACCCCAGCTTTACACTAGCTGTTTATGTCATCACTTCTTTCATTCAAGCTTGCTTTTAACAAAACTCCCGAATTACTCATGACTACACTTTTGAGAGCCATGTCTGTGAAATTTTTATTTTAAATCTTGCATTTCAAGCAAATATTAGAAGTTGTGCATATACATATTCAAGCAGCATGTGTGTTTATACAATTTCATTACGTCAGAGTTACGAGTGAGTACCTCTAATTGTTAAGGAATTTGAAATCGTATCTAAAAGTTGGGGAAAACTTTCATTCTGAATAGTTAAATTTCACACGAATGTGAGGCTATTTTCTCCAAAATTGGAATTCAGTTCAAAATTTTATTTGCTATTAGTTAGGGAATATTTTCCTCCAAGACTAATGGGAACTCTGCAAAATGGATGTATTCAGTATTTTGCTTGTATTGTAACTTTTCTGTAAACACTTACATGACTGAACTTTTGAGACATACTATATTTATTCATTTACCTAACTGGAAAAAATATTGGGCTGTATCTTCAATGTATTGTGCCAACGAGTGATGTTTTTTTAATAACGCATAGTTATGCCCATTTGCTTATGTAGTATTAATTTACCGCCTACTTTTTAGTATGGAAACATAGAATAGGCTGTCGGGTTTTTTGTTTAAACCAGAATAACTTACGAATCGTTCTAAACACAGGAAGTAGAAAAGTCTAGGCAATGACAGTAATTTGAAAGTTAGTAGAGATTCTACAAAATTCAATGTACACTCGGTATAGGTAACTCGGTACACTTGTATTACCTTTCAGTTGTATGACTTCAATGTTTATAAATTAGGACTGTTCATATAAGAAGTTGTGTCTGTGTGACTTTATTTGCTAATGAATATAGAGATGTGTTTGTAAGATTTTTCTCTACCTATTACAGACTCAAAAAAGAAATCGATTGAAGACACCCCAGCTAAACTTCTCGATGACCTGTTTCAAAAGACAAAGAGTATTCCAAGCATTTACTGGCTACCACTCACTGAAGAACAGGTACTTGTTGTTACACAGTACAGTACTGTACCTTGGTACCTGTTGATAAATCATGCATATTTTACACACCGTTGTGCAAAAATTAAGGATGATGCAGGTTTTCATGTGTAATGATGCATTGCAGTGTTTCAAATGGGTGTAAAGCATACCATAACGTTGTAGAGATATAAGATTATGGGGAAAGGTCAACAATACTGACCAAGAATTTAATCCAAAGGATGCAAAGGACCTCTATTCAAAAGTGAGTTCCGAAGATAGGAGACAAAAACATCCATATGACGGACGGCAGGCAAGAAAAACAATTCTTAATACGGGATATGATCACCCCTGATTGCGATGTAGGATGTACATCATCTGTTCATACTCGGTACGAGGTTGTCCATGAGCTCTTGAACCATCATGGTCCATTTCTCTTGTAGCTCCGATCGTAGCTGTGGAATCGTTATTGGCAGATGGCAACATGTTGCTAGGCATTTCCCGAGAACATCCCTCACATTTTCTATTAGATTTAGGTCTCAGCAGGCCACTCCATGCTGTGAATATCTTCACTCTCCAACAGCTCACTGACAGCTGCCATACGATGAAGTGTAACGTTGTCATCCGTGAAGAGGATTCTGGCCCACAGCATCCAGGAAAAGACAGATGTAAGGAAGGAGAATGTCGGTACAATTGCTTTTACCAGTGGCCGTCCCTCCTTGAATAATGTGGAGCTTCATACAACCCATCAAGCATTATGCCTCCTTAAACGAGAACTCTCCGCCTCCAAAGTGATCCCCTTCGATGATATTGGAGGGTTGATTGTGTGTTCCTCGCTCTCTCCAGATGTCTGGAATTGCCAGTGAGACTAAATCTGCTGTTATCCGTAAAGCACTCAAACCCATTGCTGAGCATCCCATTCCTTGTAATCCTGGCATGGCAGAAAACGTGTGTTTCCAATGGGTAGGTGTCAGTGGCACAAACCTTATGGGTCACTGTGCGAACAAACTACCTGCATGCTGCCTCCAAGCCACAGTAAAATACGATTATCGGCCACCCAGTAGTGTGTTAACATATGTCTTGCGATTTCACCCATTGTCTGTCGCCAATCTCTTCCCACTTGTAGGCAGGTGGGAAGAGATTGAGGGCTTCCTTTCAAAGAAAATGCAAAGCCTGGGGCAACTAATGTTTTAAAGGCCCTTCAAAATTGACATACATACACAACTAACATGTATTGAATTACCTAGTTGAGGCCCTGGGCAGCAGCCCCTCCTCTGATAGGCTTTGCCTATAGGACAATATACTGGCCCTCTGTTGCCATGGTTCCATGTGAACGACTACTGCTAAACCTCTGTACAGCTGATTCTGTCGTTTGAAGTGTCCAAGCTTATGACATAATGCTGTGTGTGTGTGTGATGCCTCCTGAGCCCTACTTAACCTTCTTCCAACTTCCCAGTGATTCGACGTCGGGTAAAGTCGTCCAGCTGTCATCTGCGAAACTTCCTGTTGAACATTTCACGCTGCTACAGCAACTCACTGTCATTCAAACCAGTGTGCACTGCGTAATAGCTTCCTCTGAAATGCTGAGCATACTATTTTCATGCTTTATACCCTACCCACAGTAGGTCATGCTGTCTATATATATATATGTCCTACCATAGTGGATTGTTGGCCATTTCCAGAGTGGTCTTTCAGTCGGTTATACGTGCTGGTTTCAACTGTTGTGCTACTTTCTGTATTTCGGCCGTAATTTTTGCTCACCAGTGTAGTTATGCACAACTTTTCTTGTGTGTGTAGGAGTTTGAAGGGGGTGGAGGTGTCGATAACAAAATTAAGAATACTGATTATATAACACTATCTGATTTTGAATTTAATGTAAGAGTATTGACTTCCATGGGAAAAATTAGTTTTTAGCTCATGATCAGTCGGCAAAATGTGGACCATTTATGCTTTTAATAGATACAATGAATGTACTGCACATGCATACACATTACCATGAATGAAATGCGCATACACTTTGCCTGACGTCACTATGATTCCTGATTGTTAGGAGTTATAACATTTAATCTGTTTGTTTATGCAAATATCTCCTGTCTTCTAGGTCAAACAGAGGGAAGATGAACGGCGTCAAAGGAGACTTGACCGCGAACGACGAAACCAAGAAGAACGAGAAGCTGAACGTCGAACGAAACGAAAACCCCGTGAAAAAGTATGTTTTTCCTAGAGTGTTATTTTCATTTCTTCATATTCTATTCCTACTAAAATTGTGTAGGCATGCTGATCGTTTTTCTTTAGTTTCTTTGGTGTTTGGGGGGTTTGGGTGGCAAGTAGAAAAACTGCTTTGTTTGGATATGACCCCAGTATTCATAAGTAAAAATAACGTTATAAGCATAGGTAAGGTTGAACATTTTTATTTCAACATATATTTCTAATGGACTTGGCCATCTTTCATGTAATAATAATAAAAGAATATTAGAAAATTGAAGTTGTTATTGCCTGACTATTGCATTGCCAGTTGTGGATGAGGTAATTAATGTGAAAATTTTATTAGACGCTTCCAAGCTTGACTAATGTATACAGGGTTTGTACGGGTCATGGAATTCGATTTTGCATTTTCCAAGTTTGGAAAAGTCATGGAATTTTATAAAAAAAAAATGTGGAAGTCATGAAATATTTGTTTGGGAGCAATTTTAACTTAAAACTTCTATATTTAAAGTGCTGCCTGTGGTGAAAATTGCATAGTGAGATCAAATCATTTTGCGGCACCGGAGTGTCTTTCAATGCGTGTGACCACGTAACTTCCAAAACGCTGCAGGGAGGGAGTATCCGTCTGTTCTTGGTTCCAAGTGGAATCAGCCGCTGCTTGTGGCCTACCTCGCTCCGTGCGTTATCGCATGCACAGATGCCAACTTGTACGGATTTTAACTCCATTTTACCATTGATACCAAGAAAACTATGGAAATCATTCAAGATTCTCATGGTCAATTTTCTACTGCCCCCTCATTTTTTTTTAAATCCTGCACTTTGCACGCCTTTCATGTTTGGACGCAATGCTGCCGACTTGTCCTTTCGATTCTCTTATTTTTTACGTCCAGCTTTGTATGTGAAACTTGCTTCAAATTTGGATTAAAACAACGAAATGAAATGCAGCCGTGATTGTGGAACAGCTGGGGGAAAAAAAGGGGGCAGACAATTTATCTGCAAGTGTATCATGATATGTAGTAAGGAATGGCTGTTTTACAAAGCATCGAAAGTTTTTAAATTTTTATGTGAACTCGCAGTTTTACCATATTTTGAATAACTTTTTACTTGCAGCATGTTATTAAAAGTTCAGAAAAATTTCCTCACATACTTAAAAAAATAGTGCATGATTTGCTCTGAGATATATTGCGACATATGTTTCAGAACATTTCCACCTTCTGCTTTCGTTATCTACACACACAGAGGCTTGCAGATTAATTCAGTAGTAAATTTAACTAATAAATATATTTAATTTACGTAATTTATAATTCTATTCCGTGAAAAAACGCCACCTGGTGCCTAGAACTTAGTTTCTAGAATTTAAAAAAAATTGACTTAAAAAACGATTTTAACGTTAGTTAACGAGTAATGATATTTTTGATGTATGATTTCGTTCTTGATGCACCACCTATCGGCAAAATTATGAACTTTTTAAACGTGCTTAATTAATGACTGTTGGTCATTTTTTAGTATTTTTCCATCAAAATAGAGGAATTTTGCCCTGATACACCACATACTATGGGTAATGAAATTGGCGGTAGTTAGTACTATTTTGCACCTATAAATTTACATCCAAAGAAATAACACGTCTGCAGTGAAGAGTGGGATTTTTTTTTTTTTTGACAAAAGCTAATTTGCGTATTTCAACGATTTTAGCTTCTCAAGAATAAGGAAGAAGTTTCCGAATTAAGAATTACAGAAAAAGAAACAAAACTTGATATTTAGAGTTTTACTTTTTTAATGAAACATTTTACTTTTCATCGTGCTCATTCATTTGATTAAACTATTTTTTTATGCACTACAAAACTTATATGAAAACCAATTTTACTGTACAAAATAGAATTGTATTTATCGTCTGTAAAACTGGTATGAAAGCTTTTCTTTCCTACAAAACTTATGCAAAAAGTTTTTTTCTACAAAACTGATACCGAAAGCTATTTTTTGTGCTACGAAACTGTTACAAAAGGCCATTTCTCCCACTACAAATGGTATTGGTGAGAGTGTGATCATTTTGTACGTACATAAACATACGCAGTTGAGTCACATTATCAGGAATATTTTCATGTTTCAAGGTGGGGTGCACATATTGCTCTATAACAATGCAGGTGCTTTGCTTATAAAAAAGCTTTTTGCCGGAAATGTAGTGGGTGTACTGAAAATTCTAGACTCTTTTACTGAACTTACAATTTTGATTTAACTTCCTTCAAAAAATACCTTTTCGCATAAAAACTATTATAATTATATCAAATCATTAAATATTTCTCGGAAGAAAATGTTTTCCAAATACATAACGAAAACTAGGAAAAAGTATTTTTAGCTAAACTATCTAATCTGTAAGGGATTTTGATCATACCAATCTCCTTTGCCTTATATACAGTCATACACATTTTAAATGAAATAGAAGATGAAGCATCAGCTTTGCGATTATATAGTTAAAACTCTTCTATAATGAATTCAAAAAGAGCTGAAAAAAAAATATTGTAAATATTTAATTCAAGTTTTTAATGTAAAGAAATGCATTCTTATATTCGTAAATTCACTGGAATGGCTTTGGGATTTATAGTTGCGGATTTTATGATCTTGAAACTTGTTTTGATTATTCAAATTTTAATGCGTTATATGTTTACTGTAATTAGTGACTGGAAATTAAGATGTGGTCTTGCAAAGTCAGGAAAGTTTGAAACAGAATTTGAGTAGATACCCTGGAAATTGCTGAAATGATAATTAAATGTTGAAAGTGCAGTGTTTGTAGTAATTCAAGTACTTAAATTTAAATTTCTGTTTTATAGCAACCCAGAAGCAGGAGTCGAAGCCGTCAGCGCCAAGACAGAAGAAGATAAATATTGTTAATTTACTACTAATTATCATAATTCCCTGGCCTCCGGAAGAATTTCACCCCATACATACATACTTTTTTCAGATAAAAGGTACTACAAATATGTTATAACATTAGTTGTCGCGTGTGTGAATGCAGGTGCGTGTAAGAGTAAGTGATATTTGGAAATGGCCATGGGCATCAGAGATTAGCCTTTTCCTAATAATTACCAAGCATTAGTTAATTTTAGCTACGCATTAGTAATAGTTATTTTTTAGGTTTTGGGCTGAGGTGGTATAATTTTTTAAATTATTAGGTTATAAAGATAAGTTTTACTTAGTATATATTTTCCGTCTTATTTTACTAGAGTAGTTCATTTGACAGTTATGTCTTTACAACACGCAAACTTTTTGAAAAGCCCACATTTTAAGAAATTGCATGGTTAGAACATGAAAATATAAATTGCCTAAAAAGGACAAAAGGTAAGTATTTTTTAATTGCCATGTAAATGTAGTGGGAATTAACTTAAGCAAAAATAATTATTAAATTCTCAACACAAATAAGGATTATGAAGGTAACTCTTCTTTGTAATTGTTTAATTTTTTGTTATTAAAAGGCTGCTTTTTTTTATGAGAATGTTATGTGAAAGTTGAATGAAAGTAAATGGCATTATTTCAGGATTACCCCCAATTTTTTTTTTTGTTGTTTTCTTTTCTTTGCCCGTTTCATTTTAAGGAGGCCAGCGGAAATATGTTTTCAATCAGTGCATCATTTCACCATACTTTTACAGATGAAGCTTCCGTTTTGAGCAGTTTAAGGGGCACATACTATCGGGAAACGTCACATTAGTGTTGAGAAAGAAAAGCATTGGGGTCAAATGTTTAAACGAAAGAGTGACGTGAACGTCCGTTCCATGCGTTTTGACTTTTCAGATGAATGGCTTCTATGTTTCCAGCAATAATCAAATAGCTGGACAACATTACATAAGAATGAAAATGTGTGTTATATCCAAAGAGCAATGTCATTCAATTAACGTCAAACTGCTGTTTTGAAAATATTGTCGCAGTTGTGATTTTGTTTTCATGTTACTATAACTTTTAATTGTCAAGAGCTATTTGTTTGTGGAAGCCAATGATTTGACATCAGAATTTCATTGTGAAGGCAAACCAGAAAATAAATTTGTAAAACGTATTTGATGTTCATTTATTTCATGTTTTTACATTTCATGAATAAATATGACACACATACAATGTCTTCCCTTGTAGCATGCCTCCATTTTCTATATACAATAAAGAAGCAAACTTCATTGCAATATTTTTAAAATCGTTAATTTGACATCTGAGGATAGATACCTCAAACTTCCAGTCTCTTACATGATTTTGTTCCATCTCTAGAAATGATTTGGGAAATTTGCAACAAGATCAACTGGCTCATGTAATTTTCAAGGCCATTTATGATCAGATTCGGATCTCGTAGTACAAGACAGCACATCTCATCACAACGTTACAAATATGTTGATAAAAATATACCTTCATTTACATTACAAAATTACATATATTTACAAAAAATATATATTTAGTTGGCATAACTTCTTTCAATAGATCAAGTAAAAAATAATATATTTCAGTGGTTCCCAACGTAGGGGTCGTGACCCTCAAAGAGGTCACCACAACTATTTTTAGTTGCAATTATTTTTATAAGGAATTTCATACCAAATGATTCCTTTTATGTTCTTTTATATTTCAGCATGGCTACGCATATTGCAATGTTCTACTAATGGTTGTTAACGGAGTTTAAGCTGCATAATTTTTTTTCGCGTTTTGCGAAAAGTTATTGTATTTTGCAAAAAAAAATTGATACCACTTTCGCTAAAAAGCGAAAGCCCTGAAAATTAAAAATTTCTACAATTTTATGTCGGCGGCCGCCATACGACGATCTTGAAGACCTTTCGTGACGTCATGACCGAGTGAATTGAGATCAGTTTGGTTTTGAAAATGCCTATAAACTATGATGTGTAGCAAAGCCAAAGAGAATTGCACAAATATATTGCTGATTGTGTAATTTTGTACAAAATAAAAAGTGTTATTTGTAGTTCTAAATTTTAATTATGTTATTTTGTTTAACGTTCTCCTAAAGTACAAATTTCCAAGACCATCAAGTATTTAGAGTAGAAAAGAAATTTAAAAATGCTAAAATTTGTTTTACATTTTAGCTAAAATGTTAAAGGAAATAAAAATCCAACATAATTTTGTGGTTAACTTTATATATAATTAATATGATATACATAATATAATTTTGTATTTAATGTGTTTTCTTTACTCTGTTAAAAATGCTTTTATTATGAAAATGTGGCAGACAGAAGAGTGGTTGCAGATCATTTGTTTACTTAAAGGGTACTGCTTGAAAAAAGTTGGGAACTACTGATATATTTTATTAATCACAATGGACCTTGGTATTGGTGGAAACGTTAAATCGGCATCATAATGTATCAAGAATCTTCTGAAACCTAAAATAGATAAATATTAATATATAATTAAATAGTCATATATTTAAATTAACGAAATTGTAAGGATTTATAAATAAAACCAAACCTTAGAAGTTACTTTGCCGATTATTTCATTTCTTTCTGACTTTTGTCCAGAAAGAGTTTTTTCTTTTAGAACAGTAAGCCATAAATTTTCAAAATCCAATTCTAATTTCCTGAAACCAAAATTTAATTATCTTAGTAATACATTCTAAAGCAAAATCATTCTATGCAAAGGAACCTCTTGATATATGACGGTAGTCCTAAATTAGCATGTACATTAAAAAATAGTCATTCATAATTTCCTGTTCATTATCCTAGTCAATGAGGGTGTAGGAGATCTAGTACCACTTTCATAACAAGCGTAAAGAGATTAGCCTCAAATATACTGGCTTAAATATAGACAGCAATAGTCTTCTAATGTATAGGTGAAAATATTTTGGTTTTAACTTAACAGTAAATACGTAAGAAAAATATCACAAGTAAAAGAGTGCTTTATCATTAAAATTAGAACTATACTTATTTATACTTTATTAAATATATGATGATCATTGGCATTACGAGGGGTATTTAAAAAGTAAGTTTCACTTATTAAAGAAAATATAAAAAAAAATTACCAAACATATTTACCTTTGTACACCATTTTTCCACGTAATCTTCATCGCTTCCAAGCATTTCTGGTACAACTCAACAGTTTTTTAATTCCCTAATCATACCAATCTGCTGCCAAATTTTAAAACCAGTTTTGGACCTTACCTTGCACTTCCTTATGTCATTTGCGAAGAGGCAACTGCCAAGAGAATTTGTAAGTTCAGGAAACAGATGAAAGTCACTTGGAGCAAAGTCAGAAGAGTAAGGAGGGTGCTTGAAAATTTTTCATTTAAATTTCTGCAGAAGCTCCCTCGTTGCTTGAGCAGCATGAGGCTAGGTGTTGTCATGAATTTTCTCTGCCTTCAATAAACATTGTTCGCCAACGACTGACTATTTGCATAGACATGACATCTTCACCATGAACACTGTGTAACTGATGATGTATGTCCATGGCTGATTCCTTTTTTGCAGTCAAAATAGAATCATACTGCGTATTTTACAGCTGGCAGCAAAACGAAGTGGAGTTCCCATGGCGGTTGGCTATCAAATGAGGCTTGAGCGTTTGAAGGTCACCAAACTGGATCTAAGTGCTGCCACTGAACCCAAACTAAAATTTCCTGCTCACATAAATTTCAGGTACCACGCATAATGTGGTATAAAAATGAGGTAAACTTACTTTTTGAATACCCCTCAATTTATCTTCCCGTTATTATTATTAACCCTTTATTTATTTTCCAGTATGCAAAGTTAAAGATAAAAATTTATACAAAATTAAAAACGTATTGAAGGGAGAATAAAAGCCAACGAAAGACGGCCTGACGAGTTCTGGCCACCCCAAAATCAAGAAGGGCAGTGACGTACAGCTTAAAGATACAATATAAAACAACGAAAGTAATATTATTAGTGAGATTATACATTAAAACTATTTACACATACCGAAATTCAATATAAGGGTAGATTTTATCATGCACATCGACAAAAATCTAAATAACTCTAAATGAGAAGATATTTGAAGCTACATAATTTCCATAAGAAAACGATAAATAGATCTATGATAAAGCAGAGATACAATGACCCATCAAATTACGAATATCACAATAGATGTAACACATATTGCATATTGGTCTTGCAACATGTCAATGAAAATTAGTACCATAATTTGAAGACTTGATATAAGAAAACAACTGGAGTAAAAAAAATCATACCAAACCCAACAAGTGAGACTTAAGTCTCTTTTTGAATAAGCCCAAATCTTGAATTTCTGTAATACAAGTGGGCAAACCGTTCCATGTTCGTGGGCCCATGAAACAAATGTGAAACATCATGTGATTAGAAATAGCCCGTTGAGGAACCAATTGGTTCCCACGACGTGATAGAAATCTCGGTAATCATACATGTAAGTCAATTAAATCACAATGCAAGCCATGGTAAACTCTTCGATACATTAAAATTGATAATCGCATTGTGATTAAGTGACGAAATCGAAGAATACCATTTAACTAGTACCCGCAGTGGTAACAAATTTGACTACTAACACCCACCCACCCCCACTTGTGAAAGAATTAACTGCTCACCATAGTCCAGGGAATTCATTCTGTAAGTCTTAAGAGGTTTGGATTCCTCGGAAAAATTAAAAGTTCTAACATAGCATGAATTGCTGTCCCTGCATCGTAACACTTGCGCAAAGTAAGTTTAACTGTGACTGTATTGTGGAGTGTATATATATATATAGTGATTTGAAATTCAACAAACTTTGAATGAGACAGGGTTCCCACAAGTTCTAAGATATTAAGAAAATTTATCAATGATGAACTGCGTACATTCCTAATTGGGTTCATCAAGAATTCACGAAGAAAATATTTAAAGTAAAATTAGTAAAGAGAAAGAGAATTTATATAAAAAGATACACAGCAATTAAATAACGTATGAACTATGTGGTTATTGTTTTCATAACTTTTTTATATTTATAAATATATTATTGGATTCATTTATAGTTTTTTTTTACTTATTCATACTTTTTCTCCTTTTTTAAATTATCTATAACTAAATCTTTCTCCATAACTTTTCTTCTTAGAATATCCAGCTGTGCTTCATATGACTTCTGCATTTGAGAATGGTTTAGTTCAGTTTCTTGAGCTCTAAAAATATAGAGAGTTAATTGCGTTATTACTGTCTTTAGCATGTATTTTCAATTTTATAACTGAAAAACAGATTTAGGGAATTTATTTATTTTAAGGGTTCTCTTCAAGGAATTTAAGAACCATTTTTTTTTTAATTCAGATAGAAATACTATAAATCACAATAAAATCAAAATTTTTGCCGAAATGTAATTAATATTTTTCATTACAAAATATAATTTTACTTTTATTCAAAGTTAAGTATAATAATGATTTAGCAAACAATTAGTATAATTAATGAACATTTACTTCCTCATGGCATTTTGTGCTTGATTGCTGATTTCTTCCTCCACTCCCTAGGAAGGAAAGCAAGCAAATATTTGTACCACAATGTTAATATAATTCCACACAAAGTAATCGCATTTGTTTTTAACAAGGTCTCTCGCTAATGACTTCATTTATATAACCAATAAAGCTTTCTATTGATTTCATTTTTCCACTGCAGCTAAAATATTTGTCCTGATGTAGAAACCACAGCCAATTAATGGGATTCATTTGCTTTTGTCTCACAATACAGCTTGGATAAATTTACCTAATCACATGGCGGAAAATTGGGCACTTTCTTGGGAAGTATGGATGTCTACAGTAGAGAGGGTCTGCAGTTAAAAAAAAAAGTGCCACCATTAAAAAATTTGGAGCACTGGGCATGTGTGCATTCTTAAATTTGAGCTCGCCTTCTCGCTGTTCTACTATACCAGCATAAATGGTGGGGATATTTCATTTGGTTTTTGCCTCATTCATTCTGAATTGAGTTACCGATTATCACAGAGATCCACTGGAGAACAAACGTAGGACTCTTTAAGTGGAAGAACGAAAAAGAGATGATGGCATGCCTTGGTGCAATTCATCGAACTTTTTTTAACAACTGGCCTATCTCCGCAAGCTCTAGAACTGGATTCACATTGATTGAGGGATATCTGATTCGTATATGGTGTTACCGCTGGTGGCGTGTTTTTCAAAACTTTTGATGTTCTACATAGCTTTATGATGAGAATGTAACGCTTTTGACCACCTGTTATATTTTGAACAGGAGGAACGAAAAAAAAAGTTAATAGCGCCCTTTAGCAGAATTTCGTCAAAGTTTTTTAAAAACTGGTCCATCTTCGAAATTCTAAAGCTAGGATTGTGCTGTTTGCGGTGTTCGATTCCGTTGGTCGATGGAGATTTTAATTATAAATGTACATTATATACACTGAATTATAATTAGATTTGATAATATCGAAATCCACTAACTTTAATTATAGACCTTCGTTGATTTATATGATTTTGTTCAATGTTGACCCACTTGATCACTTTTAGGGAATTGCTTTTCATTCTCAAATTTATATTTGTGTAAATTCTTAGCTTGTCTTTAATTATAATGCGTCCTAACATACTTACATTTCATTCTTAAAATTATAAGAGTGAAGCTGCGGTTGCATAGGTTCTCTAATTTGTTTGGTTTCCATTTGCTGTGATGGGTCCTTAAAACTTCTACTTTTGGTCCTTAAAATATTCTTAAAATTCATGTAAAGAAATGTGTACAAATCCCATGTAGTCACAAAGCCACCGGGTTGCTTATTAAGTGCATAACAGTGCCTGTGACAGTGGTTCTCAGACTCCCTTGATTCACAGCACATCGTAAACCACATATGCATTTTTAGGAACTCGATATGCATAAAATTATAGAAACACATTTTAAATTAAAAACAAAGGTTGCCCTACACGAATAGTTATTAATTGATGAAGGGTGTGGTGACAAATCTCCATACAAATGGGTTCTTATTTTTCAAATATATTTTTATATCTGTGACATGCCTCACGAGAATCACCAGTCTTCACAAAAGTTGAAAACAGTGATTATGTTATTGTGAAAAATTATGAAGTATTATCTATTTCTTGTGTTCTTACTAAGTTTATTTATCACTTACTGTAATATGTTGTTCGAGTTGACCAAGTTTGTAGCATTGGCTTTCATATGCAGACTGAAGTTGTCTTTGCTTCTCATCTTGGAATTGCGACTACAAAATGGAATAAAAAATAAATGCACCATGTTAGATTTTAGGACTAAGTGTGACACACCATGTTTCAGGGTTCAAATAATATACATTCAAACTGGAGCGATTGCTGGATTACTGTTTAAATGCTTCAATTGCTGGATTACTGTTCAAATTCTTCGATTGCTGGATTACTGTTCAAATGCTTCGATTGCTGTCATTAATTACAGCCATGAAAAATCCTTTCCACGTATATATATGTGCATGTATGTATGTTTACAAAGGGAATGGGAATCTTTTTATATAATTAATTCATCCACAATCCTCTTAATTACTTAAGTCTGACTCCTCTTGTTAATGCCATTTTTGAAAAAAAAAAAAAAAGATGGTGATACGGTTACACAAGAATGCCATTTTCATTGATACTGAATGATCAGCATTTTTTTTCACAAAACCATAATTACTTCAGATCCATTTATCCACTCAAAGATGTCAAATTTAATATTAATTATAACAGAAAAAAAGTTTCGAAAAATGTCCGAGTCAAAGGCTGTCAATATTCAAGGAAATTTATAACCATATCAAGAAGAAATGTGATGGAAAACTACTGAATGATTTACCCTTGTCAAGCAAGCCCATTGTAATACTAAAGTAAAGGTAAGTATTTACGACTCCCACTACATGGTCTGGTAGGGAAAAAATCTTTCACAAGAAGTGCATATAAAAATTCATTTTTTATTTGTGTATTACTAATTTAACTTTAGTTTATGAGTAGAAAAGACTTTAAACCTGCACGTAACTGACCATAAATTGTAAACAAAGTAAAATTAGTATGCTAAAGTCAAGAAGTTGTCACTATTTTCATGACGCTTAATCTTTCTTGGATTTATATCGCTGAAAAATTTCTATGAAGTCAAGCTTCCTGCGTGTGTCCTCCATAACTTGATACTTTCTTTCATGCTAAAGCCTATAAAGTGTGGTACATGGTTGTTACACACAGTTTATGGGTTTCTAAAAACTCACTAAAGATCTGATTTGATGTATGGCACAAGAAAAATGCTTCGTCAAGACCTAGTTTTTCTAAGGACCAGATCTTCTCTTGCTTAGAGAATTGAATACCTGAATGCAGATCAATGTAAAAACTGAAAAATACTTAGTACCAATAGGGTTTCTGCACAATAAGCTAACACTATCTCTACAGTACCCCACAAAAACATTGCAATGCTACACAGTAAAAAATGGCCAAACATTATAAAACATGGGCTCTGGTTATAAATTTTCCCATAGCAAAAAATAAAAATTATCATTTAAAATATACCTTCTTTATTAAAACTTCTCTTTCTGCACTCATATCTTTCAACTAAAAAAAGAGAAAAGATATATAGAAAGTGAATTACACAAAACCTTTCCATAGTCTTTGCAAACAAATTGTTGCATTCAAAAGTGGAAAACGCCTTGTGAACGCAATAGGTTTCAATACAGTGTGTATGAAGTAATGCACTTTCTTACCAAGGTATACATAGATAACACTAATTCGTAATGTTCGTGATCCTTTTCAATTAGTTTCGCCAAATGCTCAGCCTGTCTTCCTTTGTTCACGTTGAGCTCTCTCTCATGTTCTTTTAGAATAAAGTTCTCACTTTCAAGTTTTTCCCTCTCATCTTTCAGTAAATGGAGCTTCACAGAATGAGAGTTCTTTTCCTCTTCGATCTTCTAAATGAAATGAAAGTAAATAAACATTCAATTGGGAACATGATGAAAGGAAAATTTGTGAGCAATTAAAAATTCAATGTAGGAAATTTTTACATGAGAATGCATTTACAAAAGTTTTGCATGAACGTTAATGAATTTCGAAATGGTTATATAAATTTTATGTATCTTTTCTTGGTTCTGGCACTACAGTTCCTGAAGTATATGGTGCTCCTTAACGATCATTGCCTACTCTTCTCTATCTAAAATTTTCCCTTTTCAATTTTTTATTTCCAATTCTTTTGAAGTCTTCCTCTAGATCATCCAGCCATCTTTTCTTAGGATGCTCTACTTTTCTTCTTCCTTTTGGGTTGGCTCTAGCAATCTTTTTAATTACTCTAGTTCCTTGGTCATGTTCACTTCGCTAACAATTACTTCACCGACAGGTCATTATACCCACAGGGTCGGCTCACTGATATATTGTATATAAATATTTTATTTAATGAAAAATGCTCATTTTCATATAAAATGTCATAATTACTCCCTGTGGCTCAGTGTGCCCTCATGAAATCGTGGGTTCTTCCTTCATGAAATGAATGTGATTCAGTTAAGTATTTATAGTCTTTATTATATTTATTATTAGTATAGTATTTATTTATATATAATAATATATATTATTAACCTAATAATATATAATATATTTATTATTAGTATATGGCCTTAAATGCTCTTGAGCTATAAAATTCCAAACAAACAAACAATTTATAGCCTTTAATTACCTACAACAGATTTTTTTTAAATAAAGCATACTGAGAATTACACAGCAAAATAAGTATTTCTCCCATTAAAATTTTTGTGCCCTTGTGAAAATTTTAATTTGTCGGCCAAAATTTTTGTTATGATCATAAACTACGGGTACAATTAAGCAGTTACAAATATCAGAGACAAATTTGAGGAAAAACATGAAGTTTAGGTAATACTCAGTAGTGTAGCGTGATCTCAAAGGCAGGCCTTCTCCACTCATTCACCATGCTTCCTCGAATAAAAAGTCACTATTCATGCATATATCATTACCATTATCATCAGTATGATGATATACATATGAAATGTGACTTTTTTACTCTGAGGGGGCGTGATGAATGATTGGAGATGGGGCCCATTTTTAAAGTCACACTACGCCACTGGGTAATACTATATGTTATTCAAATTTTTAGGTAATACTATATGTTATTCAAGAGCAAATATCCGTTTAAATATTGAAAAAAAATTGGAACCGAATGGAATAAAGTCAAAAAAATTAATATTCAATAAGCATAAATTGCGGCATAATGACGTGTTGGCAAAATGACCAGGTTAGCGAAGTGGTGCCAGTAAAGTGATTGTCGGCAAAATGAACAAAACCCCTAGTTCCTTGCATTCTTTTCGCATGTCCAAGTTAATTTTAGATACAAGACAAAAATTTATGTTTGTTATGATTAAAAATTTACTCAAATCACCAACATCACATTGATGATTCGTCATTCTACAATTACAAACAATTTTGAACCTTTTTGCGTTAACGGAAATTTGCATAGGTACTTCCAATTTTTTTTAAAAATGTCTTCTACACTTTTGTCAAAATAAGAATATTATCGTTGGAAACTTCGTTGGTGCAACTTATTTCACTGTATATATTTCTAATATTGGTCCACTGGCATACACAGGGTGAGGGTGATGGGGTCAACATACTCCCCCCCCCTGCACTATTTCGATGCAATTTCGTACACAGTAACAGTAAAATCTCCCTAAGGCGACCACTGTCGGTTCCATGAAAAAGCGGTCGCTTAGAGAGCTGGTCTCTGAATGGAGGTAAATTTAGCACTGGGTCTATCGTGAGTGAAGAAATCAGTTTCTCGAAAAAGTGGTCTTTAAGGGAGATGGTTGTTAAGAGAGGTTTTACTGTATGTGTACATACATATATACATATGAATATATGGAGTTGTGCCTCAACCTCCTCATCAAGCCATACCGACGAAGAGGTTGAAGAATTTTATGAAGAAATCAAACAGCTACATACCAAGGGGAAACAACATATCAAGCTCATCATGGGGGATTTCAATGCAAGAATTGGACAACAGGAACAAGGAGAGACATCGGTTGGTAAATACGGATATGGGGAAAGGAATGAACGTGGCGATCAACTCATCGAATTTGCAGAAGCTGAAAACCTTAGCATCATGAATTCATTTTTTAAGAAGAAACCGCAAAGAAAATGGACATGGAAACACCCAAATGGGGGAACTAGTGAAATTGACTATATCCTGGCAAACAAGAAATCAATTATTGAAGATTGCAGTGTACTGAACAGATTTAATACTGGAAGTGATCATCGAATGGTGAGATGTAAAGTGCACTTAAATACTAAACTAGAAAGGCAGAAGCTCATTAGGAAACAAGTAAGTAAGAGGGTGGATTTAAAGAAATTAAAAGAAAATACCGAGGCATTCAAGTTGGAATTAAAAAATCGCTTTTCTGCACTGGAAGGACTTATTGATGAAAGTGATATCTCAGAAGCAAATGAAAACATTGTTAAGACAATAGTTGAAACTGCTGGGGAAATTGGTGGTGTAACCTGTAAAAAGCACAATAGCAAATTATCTGAGAAGACGAAACAGCTCATGAAAAGGCGAAGAGATATGAAGGTGGACAATCGAAATACCAGTTCCAGGATTGAGTACATAGAACTTTGTAAAACTCTGCGCAAAAGCATGAAAGAAGACATAAGAAAATTCAACTGTGAGTTAGTAAGGAAGGCCATTGAAAATAACAAGAGCCTTAGGGTTGTTAAAGGAAGTTTATCTGTTGGGAAGAAACACATCATTGCATTAAAAGGAGAGGATGGCACCGTAACAAGAAATAGGGAAGAAATACTTAGAAGAGTTGAAGAATTCTACAAAAAACTATATGAAAGTAACAGTGGATTAAACGAAGACACTGAAATAGTCGAAGGAACAGCTCCTAAAATCTTAAAAGAAGAAGTTTCATTTGCAATAAAAAGTATGAAGAAAGGAAGAGCCCCTGGCGATGATGGTATTACATTAGATATCCTAAAAGAAGCTGGAGAATATGTAGAAGACATACTTGCAAAATTCTTTACCAAATGTCTTAACAGCGGTAACATACCAAACCAATGGGATTCTGCAACAGTAATTCTTTTGCATAAAAAAGGTGATAAAGAGGATTTGAAAAATTACCGACCAATTAGCTTGTTACCTGCTATTTATAAAATCTTCACAAAAGTGCTAACACATCGCCTGCAGAAAAAATTAGATGCAGCTCAACCAAGAGAACAAGCTGGATTTCGAAGTGGATTCAGTACAGTGGACCATATTCAAGTATTAAGAGAATTAATTGAAAGAACACATGAATATGAACTTCCATTGTGTGTTGCATTTATTGACTATGAGAAGGCCTTTGACTCTATTAAAACATCAGCAGTCATCAACTCTTTAAGATCAACAGACATTGAGGATGTGTACATTGACATGGTGAAACGTGTGTATAAAAATGCAAGTGCAAAATTTCGGTTACATAAAGATACCAAAACTATCAAAATTGGTAAAGGTGTGAGGCAGGGAGATACCATTTCTCCAAAACTTTTTACTTCAGCTTTACAGATGATTTTTCAGCTGATAAATTGGAATAACAAGGGAATAAAAATAAATGGTGAATATTTAAATCATTTGCGGTTTGCTGATGACATTGTTATTTTTTCAACGGACCCATCAGAACTCCAAGACATGGTACAGGAGCTCTCAACTAGAAGTAAAGAAGTTGGACTCAAGATGAACCTACAAAAAACTAAGATCATGTTCAATAATTTTGTAGAGGAAACAAAAATACAAGTTGACAACATTGAGCTAGAAATTGCTGATTCATATATTTACCTTGGCCAGCTGATTTCAATGGATGGCAACATTATGAAAGAACTCAACAGACGTATTAAACTTGGCTGGAGTGCATTTGGAAGAAACAGTTTTATCCTGAAGGGGAAATTGCCTTTGTGTCTAAAAAGAAAGGTCTTCAACCAGTGTGTATTGCCAGTCCTCTCTTATGGATCAGAGACATGGAGTCTAACAGTTGGAGCAATACGAAAGTTACAGACAACGCAAAGGAGCATGGAGAGGTGCATGCTTGGAATAACTAGGAGAGATCGAAAAAGAAACACTTGGGTGAGAGAGCAAACTAGAGTAGAGGACATCATTGTTAAAGTAAAAGGGCTGAAATGGCGATGGGCTGGGCATATTGCAAGAAGAACTGATCAACGATGGACAACAGAAATTCTGAACTGGATTCCAAGAGACCACCGAAGACCTAGAAAACGTCCTCAAACTAGATGGGTGGATGAAATAAGAAAACAGGTTGGGGTGACGTGGAAACGAATGGCCCAGGATAGACTTGTGTGGAAAGCATTTGGAGAGACCTTCATCCAGCAGTGGATAGATAATGGTTGAATATGATGATGATGATGATATATATATATATATATTATTTATTTGCTTTTTAATGTTTTATTTATATTATAAATTTTTTATTGAGGAAAGTGTCTGAAAATATGTCTTCGACGACATATCTACTTACCCAAAGAACAGAACATTTTGCGAATAGTGGTAATAGAAAACTTTCCATTTTGTCTCACTTTATCTCCTGCATAACCTGCTAAAAAAATTGTCAACGCCAGTAGAAGATGGGGAAGGGATGAGAGTACACCATTCTAAAATCAAGTTAAAATTATATTAACGTATACTTATAAGAACAATTTATTTTCCTTCCACATCATCATTAAAACTAAGTTTTAAGCAACACTAATAAATACAGGCATTTTGTCAGTGGTCACACACACACACACACATACACAACATGGCGGACGACGAGGAGGACGCGCGATTTAATAGTGCTATCGGTCTTCTTACTAAGGTATCGCCGCCCCACAATATCGGGATTTCTCAACGACGGAAAGCCGACGGTGAAATTCAAGGCCATCGTCAAACCACGTAAGAGCCAATCATGATAAGAATAAAAAAAGGTTATAAAAGAAAAGGTTGATCCAAGTCAACTAAAGATTGGAATTGAAAAGATGCAAGTTATAGGTAAGGACAATTTACTAATAATTTGTAAAGAAAAGAATGATGTAACAAAATTATGCCAAGAGGTTAATGAAAAATGCAGCCAAGTACTAAGCATAAGCGAAAGCAAAAAATTGCGGCCGCGAGTAATTGTTTATAATATTCCAGAGGATATTAATGTTAGCAATGCAATGGAGGTAATTAAAATTCAAAATTCAGAAATTATTCAAGAGAATGATGGAATTCATATTCACGGGGAGGAGTAGCAATAGAAGAAATTTAATTATTGAAGTCACCCCAGTTTTGACAAAAAAGCTACTAGAAAGCGGAGGAAAATTAAAATTAAAATGGAGTATTTGCAATTGTGCAGATTATATAACAATTTCGAGCTGTTACAAATGCAACAAATATAACCACCATACTAAAAATTGCGAAGCCGAAACCATTTGTCCTCTTTGTTCTGTTCCACACTGTCTGGAGGACTGCGAAAGTCCAAAGCAACTTAAATGCAGCAACTGTATTAATCATAATAGATATACCAAAGACGGAAATAAGTTCAATACAGATCATGCAGTCATGAGTCGTGAGTGCCCTATTTATAAACTTAAATTAGAGAGGAAAATAGAAAACATAGACTTCGGTGTCTGTTAGCCCCGTACTTTCGTTCATGTGCTTCCACTTCCAAATCTATTATTAAATCCCTTCTAAATCCTTCTAAAT
>QLNU02014802.1:122078293-122097082 GCA_006491805.2 Dysdera silvatica | reverse complement strand
GTTCTTACCTTTTTCTTATTTACTTTTGAATATAGATCCTCCAATTGTTTGGGTGGAACAGGAGGAGGTGCTTCATCACCAGATTCCTCGCTGGCTTGAATAATATCACAAATAGTCGCATATCTATAAATGTGATGCAGATAATATAAATAAAATAGTGCCATCCAAAGGGTGGGGGGGGAAATGGAATATTAAATATAATTATAATAAAGAAATACAGGGAGTCGTGTGGTCAATAAATACAACAAAGAACTTTCAACTCAAAAAAAAAATTTTTTTTTAAGTATGAACTTTTTTTCTGTGTATATTATACTATTATACAACTATAATATTTTACATATCGGTATCAATACTATAGAGTTCTTAATCTGTGGACAATTAGGGGTCCACGAAGAATTGAAGAAACTTTAACCGAGTCTTATTTACCTTAGAAATAAACATAAAAATTGGCAGAACAACATTGAGCCCAAACTCAGAATTTGACTTTTAAGTATTACCTAGATTTGATATAACAAAGCCTGTAAGTAAAATGCAGCACCACCTTCTTATTAATAAATTAATTCAATGTTTAACATTGTTATTATTGTATCTTAAAATTTGAATGTAATCAATTTAATAAATGTATTTTAATAAGATGGGTGTATATATATATATATATACACACACACATATATATGCCCATTTCTCTGTCTTCCTTCCCTTTTTCCAAATTTAAAACTGAGCAACTTTAAACAGATATCCCCCCACCCCCGCATAATGACAAGAAATTTGATATACAAATGAAAAGAATACATTGTATATTGTTATTATCTCACACAGAATCTTGCTTCCCAGCAGAGCTCCATCTTAGTGACCCCATAAAGAGCTTTGCATAGCTAAATGTGTTGTCTGTTCATAGTCGCGTCTCCTGAACAAAGCAGACAATTTGGAGTAGACAGGACACCAATACGGAAAAGGTGCTACACCAAGCAATCAATCATTTTCTGTAATCAAACAGAACGTTGCTACTGCTTCACGGCGTGGCCGATCAGGAACATCTGACTTTACTAGATGTTTCCAGTCCTTTGCGGCGATTGTATTCGAAAGATCTTTATGGAACTCCAAATTCAGGGACCTCTTGATAGAAAGTTTTGCAATGTGGAAAGATGTTTCATTGTCTATCAACAATTACACTTTGGAATCTTTTTTTTTTTTTGCCAACATTTTTTTTTGTTTCAGCATTCTGAAAAGTCAGTCATAAATGATTCATCGGCGTAAACTCCGAGCTATTCAGGTTCAGACTTTAAATAGATATTTGATGCACTTTAGAGTTTTTAATCTTAAAATTTGGAGGTTCATAGCATCCATAGACATTTAAAGAGGGATCATGTCAATGAAAAGAATAAGAATCACTATTACAGAGCATGGTTTTCAATGTCGGGTTGAACACATCAGCACATTTCAGACAGACATTGATGTTCATCGTCAGAAATTGATTGGAGGGAACAGCAATTGATTCAATAGCAGATGCAGACTTTCATTTGTATGTGTGTGTGTGTGGGGGGGGGGGGGGTCACGGACAGAATTTGCCATGATATTGGAATAATCTCATGCAAGTTGGAATTTTTCACAGTGAAAAAGTATATTTTGGGGGGTCATGACCCCTGTGACCTCCCCCTGTGTCTGTCATTTAACTGATTGCAGTATGTTGTCATTTCATATAGCTGGGTTCTTTTTTTTTTAAATGGCAATGATCTGTATTCAGTTGGAGTCAATTCTTGATGAGGGACAGCAATGTCTGTCTGAAATACATAAATACATTCAACCCAACATTAAAATCTTGGTTTATCTTGGTATTAATATATATATATATATATATATATATATATATATATATATATATATATATATATATATATGTGTGTGTATGTATGTATGTATGTATGTATGTATGTATGTATGTATGTATGTATGTATGTATGTATGTATGTGCTGACGGGGCGGAGAAGTTGGTGGGGGATCTAAGCTTGGAAACGAGACCGGTATCAGTCGCCTGCGGGCAGTTGTTGAGGCAGGGTCACGCTCCGCGCAGAGGTATCTACTGCACCCTCGTCGATCAAAAAATGGACCAGTTTTTGGAGCAGCGTTATGCAATCAAATTTTGTGTGAAACTGGGTAAAAACGGGGCGGAGACACTCGAAATGCTTCGGAAAGCCTACGGTGACGGGGCGATGAAAAAAAGCCAAACTTTCATGTGGCACAAGCGGTTCCGGGAAGGTCGGGAGTCCGTCAACGACGACGACCGCTCTGGACGCCCGTCGACATCACAAACGGACGACTCGGTGCAAAAAGTGCGTCAAGTTTTGGACAATGACCGACGATTAAGTGTTCGGGTGATTGCAGAGGAGTGTGGAATACCCAAAACAATCGTTCATCGCATTTTAACGGAGGATCTTCAAATGAGGAAAGTCTGCTCGAAAATGGTGCCAAAAGTCCTGACGAGTGAGATGAAGGAGCAGCGTTTGTTGAAGTGCCAGGAATTGCATGAACGCTACGAAACGGACCCAGAATTTTTGGACAGAGTGATCACAGGGGACGAGACGTGGATTTTTCAGTACGATCCCGAATCAAAGCGCCAGAGCAGCGAGTGGCACACCAAGGAGTCTCCTCGCCCGAAAAAAGCAAGGATGAGCAAATCGCGAATCAAGGCAATGCTCATTGTGTTTTTTGACAGAAAAGGTGTAGTTCACAGTGAATTCGTGCCACAAGGACAAACAGTCAACAAGGAGTTTTACTGTGAAGTGCTCAAACGGTTGCGCAACAGGGTTCGACGCGTCCGAAACGAAATTCGCGACAATTGGATCTTGCACCATGACAACGCGTCAACCCACACCGCGCTCATTGTCTCCGAGTTGCTGGCCAAAATGGGTGTGGCAACGCTGCCCCAGCCGCCGTACAGCCCCGATCTGGCACCAGCGGATTTCTTTTTGTTCCCAAGGATCAAAAGAACCCTGAAAGGAACTCGGCATGGGACGCTGGAGGCGGTAAAAGCAGCCGCGACGACCTCACTGAAGGAGATTCCCGTTGACGACTTCCAGGGCGCCTTCAATGATTGGGTGAAGCGTTGGCAACGGTGCATCGAAGCAGGGGGAGAATACTTTGAAAAGTTCTGAAAAGATTGTAAACTGATATTGAATAAATGATTTTAAAAAAAATCATTCCGGGAACTTTTGGGACAAACCCTGTATACGTATGTATGTACGTACACACACGCGCACACACAAATATACACATTGCTATGTGGATTTTATGCTTAAATGTAACATCATGCAAAAAAAAAAGTATTTACTAATTAAATTATTTTAAGCTGGAAGCTTCAAAAATTAAGTGAAGTATGTTTAGAGACATGTACACAAATTTGGAAATCAGTTTAAATTATGAAGTAAATTTGATTGCCTTTAAAAATATGGGGGGAAGAACTAATATTTAAATAATGGCACAAGTCCATGGTTCGTCAAGTAGTTTTCTCTCCTATGGAAGTTGGTCGAGAATTTCAGTGGATTGGTTTGTGACACCATACTTTCTCTGACATCATGCTTAGGTGTCTCCTTTGTGTTTGAACACTATTTGCACGAGCTGTGTGCTTCTGTAGGCTGTGTTGTTGGGTGTTTTGAGGTGAAAATCATTATGTCGAAATGATTAAGGTTGTCTTTTTTCGTTGAATTACATTTGAAAGGTACAATAAGTGTTCATTTACACTGAGTCGCAACATCAACAAATAACAGGCTGTTCTGATGCTTTTCTGCTAGTATTCAACGTTTTTAAGATTCAGGCATAGCTCAAATGTGATCCAAATGGGCTGGGAGGGTGAAGCCCAAAGCAGGGGAGGGCATGAGGGGTCTCCCCCACCAACCCTTAACCGATTCAGGAAAGTTACAGGGCTAAAAAAACATGAAAACAAAAACAATATGATGGCAGGTCAGCTGCAAGCTGGTTTTGGAAATACTTAAAAAAGTTCCAGTATGTGACAGACTATGCACTTTTACCTAATTTTGCCATAATCAGTATTCCCCCACCCCCGTTATAACATTCGATTATTAATAAAATTATGACAACAATTATACCAGTTGCTTTCCTTAATAAATGTTTAATATATAATAATCTAATAATTAATTAGTTTTACAAACAAAGAAAATAGAAATGCATAATGTTCTTACCCAGGCTTTATATCACCACTGTTTTCAATGGTTTCAAATGGTTCTCTCACAGCACTTTGATATTTGGGGGAAGAATCAACATCGTTGGAATGATGGCCATTTTGAGGAGCTGCTCTGTGTTTTGAATGATGAAGTAACAAGGCAGAAGAAAGACGAGCCTGTAGAATATGCATGTTTAATAACACAAAAGAAACTTAGTTAGTTCTGTCTTAAAATATATTGTTAATGAAATATTTTTAAAAACTAATCCTAATTTGCTGTTCTGCAATGAGAATGCCTTAATATTTCAGCTAATTTATGATTTACAGTAGTAGCATTGATGACCCAAATAGTTTCTAAAGTCTCTGCTAATCTTTCTACAAATGATGTCTTTCCCCAAAGCAGTTAATTTCACAATAATGCAGGGGCAGACTGGGTCCTTTCAAAGGGTACATAATTTGAATTATTGGGGGGCACGAGTCCTATAGCCCACAAGGGCACACCAGCAGCCCATTCTGCCCTTGCAATAGTGCTATTTGGATAACAGTTTCGATGATGATGTTTTACATCAAACTAGAGTTTTTTTAGTAAAGAAGAAAAAGAGAAACCAGCTTGGCTGGAGTTAAACTGGGGACCATCCGTCAAGGGCGGATTTAGAGGTCATCCAAGGGGGGAAATTAATAACTTGATTTTTGGAAATGTTACCTCAGTGGACCTTTACCTTGTATTGTTTCAACATTACATTTTCATTCGTGGGGGGGGGGATGATCACCACCCCGTTCCACTAAATCCACCACTGCCATCCATATGGACCGAAGTTCCTTTGACAGTTCGGCCTATTTAAAATTTTCTCACTGATTGTACTTTCCAAGTTCGTCTTGGATCGGTTCTTTCTGATCTTTACAACCAAAAACAGGGTGTTCCTCAGGGCAGTGTCTTGAGTGCTACACTCTTCATTCTAAGGCTCAATAACATCATCAAAAAGGTCCCACACACTGTACAAACATCACTATACGTTGACGATCTCCAAATCTCTTGTCAATCCCGTGACATGAGCAGGCTAGAAAGGCAGTTGCAAATTGCCCTCAATAACATCACTAACTGGACAAATGAAAATGGCTTTACTTTCTCAATAGAGAAGACAGTTTGTGTCCATTTTTGTCGGAGGAGAGGCTTACATCCAGAACCAGAACTCTATTTGGGAAATCATCGTATTCCAGTTGTTCAAAAGGCAAAATTTCTTGGTGTGTTATTTGACCATAAACTTACCTTCAAGCCACACATTCAGTCTCTTAAAAACAAATCCATAAAGCCCTTAATATCTTCAGAGTACTCTCCCATACATCCTGGGGAGCAGACCGTTATTCAATGCTTCGTCTGTATCGTGCTCTCATCCGCTCCAAACTGGATTATGGCTCTGTCATTGACGCCTCCGCTCGACAATCCATCTTGAAAGCTCTTGGCCCTATTTGCCATCAGGGTCTCAGACTGTGTACAGGTGCATTCCGTACCTCACCAGCTTTAAGTCTTTATGTGGAAGCCAATGAACCATCTTTAACATCAAGGCGTATCAGCTGTCTCTTAACTATTCTACGAAACTTAAATCACTGCCCACTCTTCAGGATGTCGTATTCGAACCTTGTTCCATCTTACTTTTTAATGCTCGCCCTTCATGAATCCCTTCCTTTGGTATTCGGATGGATAAACTAACTAGAGAATTGGGTATAGATTGTCAAAGTATTGCTCCTACACATACTCACTTATCACCGCCATGGGTCATACTGGCTGTGGACATCCATTGCGATCTGGTTAACCACAGCAAAAGCACTACACCTAATGCTTTTTACCAGCAGTTATTCTCTGAATTTCGGGATCATTTTCAAGACTCCAATTTCATTTTTACAGATGGGTCCAAAACAGAAACAAATGTAGGTTCTGCATTTGTCATTAATAACAGTGCCATTGCAGAAAAAATCCCCCCATCATACTCCATTTTCACAGCAGAACTTTATGCCATTTCCATGGCACTTGCGTATATTTCAACTCATAGCTTAACTCATTGTATCATCTGTACCGATTCTCAGAGCTCTTTAAGAGCCCTGGAATCTTTTAAATATTCACCTCATCCTATTTTATCCAAAATCCATTCACAACTGCAGCACCTGCACAATCATTCCAATATTAAATTCTGCTGGATCCCTGCTCACATTGGTATCAAAGGGAATGAGGCTGCTGATGCAGCTGCAAGGGCAACGAACTCACCACTTGCTTCTAGCCAACTTCTTCCTTTCTCTGACCTGAAACCAATTATCAAGACCTGTGTGAATCAAAGGTGGCAAGAAGAATGGGATCATCAAACCAATAACAAATTGCATAATATTAAACATACAATTGGTAACTGGCCCTCCTCATACCGTAAAAATCGGAAAGAGGAGGTTCTCCTTGCCAGACTTCGCATTGGGCAATTATTAAATTCTTCTTCTTCTTTCGCTTTGCCATTTCCCATGTTATATGGGGTCGGCGTTATGGTCCTTTAATCTTCTCTTCCACAATCTTCTATCCAATGCCTCTTCTCTACTCCATCCATACTCTTCCAGATCTTCCGTCACTTTATCCTTCCATCTCAGCCGTGGTCTTCCCCTCTTCCTCTTACCCATTACCACCAGCTTATCCAATACCTTTCCCACATATTCCTCATTTCTCCGCTCCATATGCCCAAGCCATCTTAACCTATGTTCTTGTATTTTTCTTCCTATGGGTCCAACCTTGACCGTACCTCTAATTAGGTTATTCCTTATTTTATCCCTCCTTGTAACACCATTCATCCACCTCAACATTCTCATCTCAGCCACTTCCATCTTCCTTTCATGCGCTCTTGTAATTGGCCAAGTCTCCGCCCCGTATAACATTGCAGGTCTGACCACAGTTTTGTACAATTTTCCTTTCATCCTTCCGCTTACTTTCCTATCACAGAGCACTCCACTCATCTTTCTCCAATTTAACCACCCACATTGGATTCTGTGTTGTATCTCTGTGGTCATAACTCCATCTCAGCCTACAAATGATCCAAGATACTTAAATTTTTATGCCGATGGTAATCCTTCATCTTGTAGACCTATGCTACTTCTGCTTTCTCCATTTAGTGCCACATATTCTGTCTTTGTTCTGCTTATTCTCAAACCTCTCTCCTCCATTCCTCGAAAAAAATTTATTACTAAATATTAAAATCAATTATAAAAATGAAATTGATGGTATATTTGTAGTATTTTACAATATAACAGAACTTCAGGAAAATGTTCATATTAAAAGTGTTTCATCTTCAGCATGTTCGTCTTAATGAGGTTTGATTTTATTATCATTAGATTTTTTTTTCTGTTTATTATTCCTTTTTTTTACCAAAGAACAATTTTACAAACATATTTCTGCCCAAAAAATATAGCTCCACTTTTTTATTAAGGTTTAGCAGTCAACTCGTGACTTTTCGAAGTGGTCCACAGGTACAATTAGAGGTGGAAAAGTGGTCCGCGGGTATACTACGGGTTATGTTTTCGAAATTGTTTCGTGGGGATTATCCATCTTAATCCCTACGAAACTATTACAAAGACATACCCAGTTCCACAGCCAAGTCAGTCAATCAGAGACATAAAAAATATCAGTAACTATTTTTTATATCATTACCATCAACCATGTTCTACATTTCTCTGTGTGCTGTCCATTAACTTTGGGATGACTCAGCCCTAAAATATTTTTTTCACTTTGGTGGGGGCGCGAAGCGATCTGGGCCCCTTAGAGTTGGCATCGCTATCGATAATAGACTTAAAATTAGCGATTCAGACTTATAAATCACATTTCTAACAACCTCAATTATTTCTTACCAAAAAACTTTTATTTTTCAGTATTTTCACATGTTTTGATCCTTTGGATGACGCTGGCGAAACGTTTTCCATCTTGTAAAATAGGTTTCAATACAATTATTATCTAAACTGATTATAATATACCATAATATAAAATTCAATTATTATATTTGTTTTGTTTTGTTTTTGCAACAAACTGGCAAACGAAATCATTCCGAGCTTTGGAAGAAATTAAACGTGACAGTTTGTTTAAAACAAAGTCACATGCGTGGCTACAAACTACAAAACAAACGATTGGTAACTAGGCAACAAGATTATAAAACAAACGTCTACGGTGTTATGGTTACTTTATTCGAATGACTGATTAAGGCATATTTTTTATTTATATAAATCGAACACTACGCAGATTAAATCAAACAACAATATTAATCAACGTTTATTGGCGTAGTGATACCAGCTCAATAAGTAGAGCCTCCGCCCGACAAGTAGAAGGTCGTGGGTTCAGGTCCCACCGAAGGCAGAAATATTTATTTTCTTTCGAACGTTTCACCATCTAATCACGCCATACCATCGGCGTTGGTATCACTACGCCAATAAACGTTGATTGATATTGTTGTTTGATATTTTGTTATTTTCTGTAGGTTGAGAATATTTTCAAATAATTTTGGAAACTTTAAAACACTGACGAAGAAAGAGGGAAGGATCCATATCTCAGAAATCATCTGGGAAGAAGAGAAATTTGAAGTCGATTCAAGATCTTCGCAACCAGAATTTGTTTGTTGGTTCGGGCACCCCTTTCGTTATAGTGATTCGGTTTATTTACCTATGGTGTTACAAAATGATATCGGTTGAAACTTGCGAACTTCAACTGCGTATGAATCACAACATCGTTGTGGACTGGAACAGTTACATGCGTGAGGTATGTGCAGAATCATTAATTGCTAAATCAACAGGGTAAATTGGGGGTCCAAATACAGCCGTAGAAATTGACGAAAGTCTTTTTACTTGTCGAAAAAACAAGGTAGGACGGATTCTTCACAAGACGCTACAGGGAGTTCCGACTTGCCACAATTGGCAAAAGTGGCAGAATCGTGACTGAAGTGAGGAAACTTCTGCGCATGTGCGTGGACTGTTCTATTAATTACATTGTAAATTATGATTTTGGTTATTGTATATGTCTCCTTTACTAGCGTATCTTTCTGTCATACTTGACTATAATCTACCCTAAACCATATAGTTTAATTAAAGAAAAGCCCAACTCTACTTCATTGTCGTAAATTAAATATTTTGGTGAATATAAAGGAAGGCTAGTAACATAACAACATTTACCTAAACTATTTAATAGTCCAAAACTAAAACTTTTCCTGGTGAAGACCCCCAAAATCCTTGTAACGACATCCTGGATCCGCCATTGTAAACGACTGTATTAATGTAACTATGTAAAACATGTAAACGACTGTATTAATGTAACTACACTGCAAAAGAAAAACTTCGTAAATTAACAGAGAAAGTCCTGCTGGCTGATTTACCAGTACTTTTGTGTTTTTTTATGAATTTTCTGTTTAATAAAAGTTACGTAATATAACTGATTTTGATCCTTTTTTTTTTTTACAAATTTTCCGTTTAATGAAAATACTTCGCCTACTGGTACGAATTGGTATTTATTTTGATACATGCCTTTAATTAGATACGCCACATAGTGGTATAAGTTGCTACTTATTCACATTATCGTTGCAGCCACCGTGCTTTCCATGTTAATACAAAGGCGTCTTATTTATTTTTTTCCCCATCCTGTAAGCAGAACCCACGATTTTTAGGTTCATAAGTGGACGCTCTAACCGTTCCACCAATGATTAGTAGGCAAGATCCACCTAAGGTCCCTACTTAAATCGATATACGAAGCTCAGACGCATGCGTCCAACACAGTGTTGCCAAGAGAGCATTTGTAAAGCAGACTAAATGCATTTTCAATGAAAGACAGATTTCGTCCTTCTGGAAAAACAGAAAAAAAAATGAGTAAATTAAGAGACATTTTTTTAGAGTGTATTTAAAACATGTAAATTATAACTATGTAAAATAGGTAAACTGTAACTATGTAAAATATGTAAACTGTAACTATGTAAAATATGTAAACTGTAACTATGTAAAACATGGTTCATATACATTTACATGCTACATATGCTATTTAAAATCTACACGAGGGTGGATATGTTATTAAGAAAAGCCACGAAAACTATTATAGCTATTGCGGAACTTTCATGACTAAATCAAGTGCAATGTATCATCATCATCTGCTATATCACGTAAAGGCATCGATGGTTCAAGTCAGATAGATAAAAATGGGTGGATAACATTGTTCATTATCATTTGCTAAATCATTTCCGCTTGATCACACATAGCATTAACGGATATCAGTGATGATAGACGGTATATCTAACCATTCGGATAATTACACTGTCTGAATCAAAATAGTTATCTCATTGAATTGATGAAATAATTATCTAAACTGCATTTTTTTTTTTTTTAAGAAAAGAATGCTTCTTTTACCCCGCCACACGTTATTTCGAAAATTATATTGCATAAAAATTGAAAAAGTAGCCTTGGGGCGGCAAAATGATAAATGTGCTCATAAATGTGTGCTTATTATTGTAAGTGGTTCCTAATGATTTGAAGGCTTTTCAAAATGCTTTTGATTGAGACAGGATGTGGCGGTGGGGGGTAAGAGAAACAAATTAATAAAATAAAATATACATTTAAATACTGATCGTATTTAATCAATGACTCAAGTGTTTGTAACAGAACATTTATAATATTTTGATGCCGTTTTTCGGGGTTTAGAAAAATTAATGTAACTAATGAAGTATTGCACTAGATTCTCTGATGGCGCGAGGGTCCAGGCAGACGCTTAACTCGCCTTATTCTAAGGCCGCCTTTGATAAAATAGTCGTCTAGTTGGTAATAAATTTGCCTATTATATCAAACATCGAAATAAGTAATTTAAGATGAAATGATATACATTTAGAAAACATCACACAAAAAGGAATCAATTTAGCATGATGCCAAATTTAGAAATTGTACTTATTAAGTTCTCATTTCTTACTGTTCTAAATGGCAACAGGCAAGGAAGCCTGCAAAGTAAACAAACAGGAGCTCTATTGTGGGAGCCCACATTGTACAATGGTACAAAATGTATTAAAGTATATTAAAGTGAAACGACGTAGTAAAATCAGATAAGCTCGGCAGATTTGTTTTATTACAGAAAGCTTTCCCACATAGTCTGAAATCTATGCACACCCAGTTTGGTAATATTGTTTCTCCCGCTATGCGGCTCTGAATAGGTAGGCATATGCTTTTATTTGGGCTACCCGGTATATCGAATTTGTCTATAACGATAATATGTTTTAGGTGACCCTGTATAAGCATACAACGGTAGTTTGGGGTTACCAAACTCTGGTTAGTTGTGCTGTGTCTTAAACCTTTTGAAGTAACAGAACCTTTGACAATACTTTGACAATACCAGGGCTGTCCTGAAGAAAATTATTGAGAGTATGCGGTGCTGTCTTAATTAAAGAGTATTGTAATTGCGGGGTTACTGGACTTGGTGACATCATCGCGCCGCTTTGACGTCGTTTATCATCTATCCAAGCCCATGGTGTCAGTTGCCACTTTGACCCATTTTTCATTCCTCTCCTACGTCCCTATACGTAGGATATTATTTTGAGGCTTGGTGGATTCAGGGGGCTTCCTCATTTGTGTCCATTCAAGTTTGTAAATGACTAGAAAAGAAAAAGAAGGCTGAACTTTGTTAAAAGTTGCCCGAAAACCAGCAAATACAAAAAGTTTCTTGAGACCTTGAGAGTATGGGGCACATATTCGGTATTTTTCAAAATTTCTTGAGGGTACGCGGCGCACACAGTTTGTACCCTTTGGAGACAGCTCTGGTTAATGCTGAAGAAAGGACATTGCATTCGCAAATGCAGCTGCATTTAGAATAGACAGCCGAAGCTAACCGATTGTTTTTGAAGAGGAAATATGCGTGATGCCGAAAGTCATTCTTTTAGCGCATACAAAACCTTGAACAACGGCAGCTGATCATAGACTAGGAAGCACAGTTTTTTTGGCCTTGGAAAGAAAGAGGCCTTTGTTATTATACTTTGGTAATTGGCAGTGGCGGCCAGCGCCGTAGCTAGGGAGTGGCGTGGAAGGTGCCGGCTAGGGGCGCAGGGAGAGAGGGCGTGAAATCGGTTGAAATAACTTGGGGGTGGGGAGATATCTAGGAAATACGTTTATAATTAAAACGATCAATTATTGCATCATTAATAATGTTCTACAATATTCTACAATTTTTGCGTTCATACAAATAAAAATCTATAATAAATCACTACAATAGCTCAAATCAATCTGATTAGAAGAGTAAATGCAATATAGGTATTGGCGTGCGCAGGGGGTGTTGATGGCTGTTGTAACCCCCCATTGCGATGCAATTTTGTATATTTAACATAGGAATATGTGAATTGCAGCACTATAACCCCCCCCTCATTGAGCCTATAACCCCCCCCGAACTTTCTGCGTACGCGTATGAATATAGGGAACAACCGAATATGAGAAATGGGAAGTACACAGATAGTGTAAAAGCAATACCATTTTATATCATATAGCATTATAACGTAAAGCTACTATTGTGAAAGAAATCTGTATGATATTTTATGTATGATTTCTATGTATCACTTAGGCCTATTTGTACTGCTTTATAACTGAATTACAGAAACATTTCGTCAACTTAAATCAAAAAGACATTTTCTTTGGTAAAGCTTTTTAATTAAGAAATAATAAATTTAGTATTGGATTTTTTTTCTATGAAAGAATTCATTATGACGTGAAGTGCATGAGGAATTTAATAGAAGGTAGGGGGTTGGAGGAGAAACGGAAAGAAGAGTCCATTTGATCCGTGACTATGGGGCGCCGAATCATCTAGCTACGGTTAGGGTGGCGGCTTTGTTGGTCATGTGATTTATGTGCTCACCTTTTCTATATATTCTACCTGCAAACTATAAATTCATAATGCAGCAGGCTTGTAGCCAATCCGGGGCCAGCTGGGGCGTGGCCCCAGTTGCGCCATCGAGCTTATACACTCTATAACAAAAAAAAATCGACGCACCAAGAAGGAGTTGTCCGATTGCGATAAAAATTGGTGGATGTGAAGAACATACATAGAAAAAGAAACGATTAAAATTTCAGAACAATTGAATGATTTATTGCAGAGTTTGACCGTTACAAAGGGAGGAAGTCAATAAGGCGTTGGTCCACCTCTGGCCTGGATGCAAGCTGTCACCCGGCGTGGCATAGACTGATAAAGATCCCGGATGGTGTCCTGCGGAATTTCTTGCCAAATTGTCTCCAACTGTCGGGCTAAATCGTCAACATTCCGGGATGGTTGCAATCGCCTTCCCATAGCGTCCCAAATGTGCTCTATGGGAGAGAGATCAGGAGACCTAGCTTGCCAAGGAAGTGTTGGGCAAGCTTGAAGACAATTCATAGCAACACGTGCCGTGTGCGGCCGGGCATTGTCTTGTTGAAACGTAAGTCCAGGGTGTCGCAAAAGGAACGGTAACACAACCGGTCGTAGAATGTCGTCTACGTACCGCTGTGCTGTAAGTGTGCCAGAAATGACCACCAAAGGGGTCCGGCTATCAAAGGAGATGGCATCCCAGACTATAACACCCTGTTGTGGGTATGTGTGGCGTGCGATAGTAAGGGCAGGATCCCCACGCTGCCCTGGACGTCTCCAGACACGTCTGCGGTTGTCGTCAGGACACAGTTGGAAACGGGACTCGTCACTAAAGACTATACGTCGTCAGTCAGCGCAGTTCCAAGTTGATAGTAAGAAAAATATAGTAAGAAAGATAGTAAGAAAGATAAGTTGAAGTAAGCGGCGTAACGGTCGGCGCGAGCGTAAATTCCGCTCTCTCAGTCGTCTGCAGAGGGTCATGTTGGACACATGTGTGCGGGCCACACGTTGGATAGTTGATAACGACGAATCCGGTGCTGTGACAGCTGCTCTGACAATCGCTCTGTCTTCCCGTTCTGTTGTGGCCCTAGGTCGACCGCTGCCGTCCCGACGCTGACATCTGCCGTTGTTGACCCACTCTTGCCAGCACCGTCCAATCGCCGCATCGCTTCGACCCACATGTCCAGCGATTCTTCGATTCGTCCAACCAGCCTCTTTCAATCCGATAGCACGACCTCTTTCAAACTCTGACATATGCTCGTAATGAGCACGAATCTTTCGGCGAGGCATTGTTACAGTCGACGTAAGATATCCGCAGTCAAAATGCAACAGAAATTTTGACCACATATTGAGAATCGCTCCTTATATACACCTGCTGAATGCGCAGTTCCGATGCGCTGGAGTTCCCGCTATTCATTCATTGGACACCAAATTTTAATCATTTGCATGTTCGGTCAAAATGTCTTTGCATACGAAATTTCATTACAATCGGACAACTCTTTCTTGGTGCGTCGATTTTTTTTTTTTGTTATAGAATATAGAGATTTTTTTATATAGATTTATATTATACTTATATTTTAGAATATAGAGATTTAGAGAAAATTTATAGAGTGTATATAGAACAATCCCCGGGTTCCCTGTGCTCTATAAGCCCATTTCCTTGCCCTAGTTGCCCTTTCATCCTGGCTGCAGACTTGCAATGTAGATGAAACAATAACTTTTTTCCAACTGGATCCAGAGAAGATTTTGGCGTATGGGAAAGAGAGTTATAAAGGAGAGAAGAAATCAAAATGGAGATCAATGGTGATGTTGCGCAAGAATATTGCAAGAACGGGTAAGTTGAAATCCCCAGTGAGAGGAAAATCTTCAAAACTAAGGTGATTAAAAATATAGAAAACTTATCAAGCAAAAGAGAAGAGGGGGAAAAAACATTTAACATGTAGTTCGTTCACGAAAAGTAGTCCGATGGTACCGTTAGAATTAACGGGAGTTGACATCACAAACGGCCTAGCCGATTACAGCAGAGGGGAGGACGTCATTTCAGAACATCTTTTATAGCGAACATGTATCTACGCCAAAAAACAGTTTTGAAATGAAGTCCTGTCTTCTGCTGTAATCGGCTAGGCCGTTTGTGACGTCAGCTCCCGTTATTTCTAACGGTACCGTCGGACTACTTTTCGTGAATGAATAGTACAATCAATTTCATTTTCATGTAATGAATCGTAAGTGCTGTAAATACTTTTGTTTCCATTTTAAGATCGATTTTAAATTCAAGAACTTGATCAGACGTGTGGAGAATCGTATTTAACATACCATGGTAGACGATCAACTAGGTTTAATATAACATTTAATAGAAATGATTTTTTTTTATTTCATTTTAACCGTGGATTATAGGAATTATGGTGCAACAATTCGCAGAAAAAGAGAATTTTCAGAAACCTGGTGGAGTACGATCTTGTCTCTTTTTCGCCGGAGATGTGCTCTAACCACTAAGCCGCAGGTAATCTGTCATTCCTTTTCCTGCCAACATATATAAATCTTTTTTTCACCATAAATTGGTTCATAGTGAAAAAAACGCTTTATATATGCTCAGAGAAAGAAGAATCATAAGTCATCGGTAGATTAGTGGTTAGAGCACTTCTTCGCCAAAGAAGAGACATGGTATAGTCTCCACCAGGTTTCCGGAAATTCTCTTTTTCTGTGAATTGTTATACCATAATATTTAGTGTTTTGTGGGCTTTCCAACGTCAAAACCCACTACGTTGAAAAATTTCCTATCGATGCGTGGATGGCAATTGAATATAAAACTTAACCACTTCCACTCGCTACAAATGAAATACTTTGCTACTAAGAAGCAGAAAAAAAAGCCACTGATTGTTTTAAGAAGTCCTGAAATAAAATGTGTGTAAAACGGCGACTCCTAGTGACGGCTTGAACATGTGAAAACTAACACAAGCAGTTTTAGAAGTTCTACGTTTGTTTGTTATATTATGTATAATTATGAAAATAAAAATATTGTATTGTAAATCGAGAGCTCGAAAATGCCTTATCTCAATGTTTTTTAGATGTCTCTCAGTTAAAACGCATTCTGCTTTCTCCTAATACTAATCGGGTCCGTTACTACATCAAAACTGGAATATTTTTAAGGGAAAAGGATAAGATTCGTAAGCGCGGTATAAATCAAGATCTTAAATAAGGTCAAAAGGCTACTTTCATTGTAAATGACCATAAAATTGTCAGCAATTAATCATGTCGATTATTTATCTCAGCAGTCGTCAGGTGTTTCTTAGTTAATGCGTGTCTTCAGTCATAGGCGTACGCAGTGGGGTGTTGATGAAGTTAAGTTTTGTATATTTAACATAGAAATATGTGAGTTGTAGCTCTATAAGCTCTATATATATATATAATAAAGTGAAACAAAATGATAATGAAGGCGAGGAGGGAGGGCAGGATGTTCGACGGAATACTACCTAGCCTCCTAGCCTAACGATTATAGATGCTATTACATTAATTAAAATATTACGGAAGTGTTTTCTACATAATAATGTGGAAGTAATTATTTTAATTCAGTAGATTGTTTGCAACAAGTGTACATGGCGGAAGTATTCTCTCCAAAAACCAAGCAAACGAAAATGTCAGATTTCTTCCCTTGTTAATCAAAAGCAAAAATTTTCTTACTTATGCTGATTTAAATTCTGCTTCTTATGTAATAAAATATATAATATAATAAAATATATAATATATAATATCTTATGTTATAAAATGTAATTTGATTATATCGTCTGTATTTTGTTTCTACGTATTTTTGGATTAAACAGGTAATTCCCATTATTGTTTTTATCATCATACAGGCATTCTCAGAATCAGAGAAATTTATTTAAAATGCAAGTGAGCATTCTTGAGCTGGAATTATGTTCTTATGATTTATGTTTATTTATATTTCTGATCTGCGATAATATTTAATAATTTGAGTTTAATATGATACTGATTAAAAATTTGAGTTTAACGTTATATTATTTAGTGATTTGAGTTTAATATGATGACATTTGAGTTTAACACGTTATTATTAAAAACAGTGTTGCACCCAGACTTACGAGGGAACTCTCTAACGTGCCCGACGACGATTGGAACCAAAGTGGGTTCGAAAGGTCTCAAAAAGGTATTAGACCCATGTCCAAGCTTTTTTCAGGATGGCCCTATATTTCGGAGATATGGCCCCCTAAAATCCGAAAACAGCAAAAATTACTATAACACACATTCTATAATATTATAATAATTTACAATATTATAATAATACAGCAAAAACTATTACAGACCTTGATATCTCATGATTCCATGGATGGATTTTAATGATCTGCGGATTTTAAAACAGGTTATCGAAAATTACTTGATACGTGTTTCAGCAATTTTCCAGTGTAACTCAAAATTTTGAAATATTAACCTTCAAATCTTTCGGCAAAACAATCAATCAATCAATCAATCAGAATTTATTTATGCATAACATCTATAAAAATGAAATACATTGGATACAAGTTAAAAATAAGACTATTTAAAACACTTGCAACCATGGCACTTTGTTTAATTGACGCTCCAAAATATATTCTTTTAATTTGGTTTTAAATTTACTTTTTAGTTTAATTTCTTTGATTGTTGGCGGGATATTGTTCCATATGTCTATTCCATAATAATTAATATTGTTTTTACCTATGTTGGTTCCTATTTTTGTTTTATTTAATTCTTTTTTGTTTCTTATATTATAATTATGTTCATTTTCACTTATTTTAATCAAAATTAGGTGCTTATTTTCGTATAATCTTTCGTAAATATATAATGCTACTTTTAAAATATATATATTAGTTATGTTTAATATTTTGTTTTCGTAAATCAATTTATCTTTATGCTTACCTGTTTTGAAACATAATTTTTGATACGTTTTATCAAGTAGTTTATTGAGTTTAGTTAAATTTGTTTGGGATAAATTTCCCCATACTATATTTCCGTAATTTATATGACTAAATATTAATGCGTAGTACAAAATTTTTGTATTTAATATTAGTAATGAATTAAGTTTTGTTAGAATTCCATTAGATCTAATTTTTTTCTCAATATCAAACATTTTTAGGTTGCAGTTTAATTGATTTTCGATTGCTAATCCAAGAAATTTAATTGAGTTAACTCTCTCTATGATGTTATCGTTGAATTTTATTTTGTTAGGTTGATTAGTAAATTTTTTATTTTTAGTATGGAAGATTATATATTTTGTTTTATTTGTATTTATTATTAAGTTGTTGTCATTAAACCATTGTTCACAGGATGTTAACTTTGTATTTGTGTTATTAATTCTTTGATCTATGTTATTTCCATTTGTTAACTAGATGATATCGTCAGCAAATAACAGGAGTCCCCCATCAAGATTTATTAAGTAATTTATTGCGATTAAAAAAAATAACGGTCCGAGGATTGTTCCCTGAGGAACATCTAATTTGTTTATCAATGATTTCGATTGAATATTCTCAATTTTAACTATTTGCTGTCTATTTGTTAAATAGCTATCAATCAGTTTATACATTCGGCCTCTTATACCATAATTAAGTAATTTTAAAAAGCAAAACGAAAAATGATCAACCCCTGTGTGGTGGTTTTTCAGCAAAAGCCTGCATTGGAAATATATATAAGCTTCAACGCAGTTAGTTCGAAATCCAGATAGGTTCGCTTGCTAGATATGTATTAACGTACAGAGCAGTTTTGCTGC
>QLNU02014802.1:122063173-122078193 GCA_006491805.2 Dysdera silvatica | reverse complement strand
TTGCCGTGGAGATGCATACGATCCAAACTGTAGCTAGATCACGTGTTCAATACTTACTCATAACAACATATACATAAATATTGGACAATAAAAATGTAGAAAATTAGATTTCTTGGAAATAATTAATCCCTCTTTTAATTAATTAAGGAGATTAAATTGCAATTAATAATATGAATTGTATTAATATACAGTAATCTGCCTCAATAACGTTATTGCGGTTAAAAACGGTTTCTGCTTAACGATGCTATTTTGCGGATTTGGCAAATATTTCATAAAATTACATACATTCCAAATAGCGTCTTTTGTGATTAACGGCTTTGTTTGCTGCCTTCCCTGGACAGCAGGGGGGGGGGAGGGGGACTGGGCCTCCGGCCCCAGGGCCGGTGCGCCCTCATGGGCGATAGGACTTGCGCCCTCATGGGCTATAGGACTCGCGCCCTCTGATAATCCAAGGTATGCGCCCTTTGAGAGGACCCAGTCCGCCTCTGCTTGACAGTCGTTAACAGGAGACATTAATGAAGTCTGTTTCGAAACTCTAATGACGACCATGTCCATCTTCTGGACTGGGGAGGGAAGTCAAGATAGTCTTGCACTAATTCATTTATCCGGATAGAACGTAGTGAGGTCATTTCCGCGTGACGTCATACACGTGTGGAGTAAGTGTCCTGTTAGATCCAATTTAGCCATTAAATAACTTCCAATTTAGTCCTCATAGGATGGCTTTCATTTGTATTTCCTTTGTAACATTAATAAAGTAATGGACGAACGATAAAAGGCAAACCTTTCCTTTATTAAATAATAATAATTTATTCAATCTGATCTACATTCAGTGAGCAGTATATGAGTTACACGCAAGGATTATGAAGTTGAAGGATTTTTGGCAGTGAAAAATATTTTTTAATGTAATTCATTTATGACTTGCATATGTAAACATGAGAATTTGAGCCTCATTTTGCTAAAAACTTAAAAATGATGTACTTTGATTTACACTAAACGGATTAACAACTTTTGAACACTTATTGCAATTTCATAATTGTTTCTGCGACATTTATAGTTAATATCATTTTTTTACAGATATAGCGGACTCTCTGCTTTACGAATTCGTACACACGTCCAAAAAATGGAAAAAAATTCATAATCGCGAATCAACATTTTTCCTATGGAATACTTAATGGGACGAATATGATAGTTTGTACATTGGGAGTTTGTAAAAACGCAAGTCGACTGCCCGTACGATGTGCTTTGGAGAACGAAAAGATATAATTTTTCAAAAAATAATGACTTGATCCCTTTATGTGACACAACTAAACATCGGACAGTATCATAAAATAAATGCTTTATATTGTATACATTGAATACATTAATTATTTTAAAAATATATACGAGTTTAAATGATTATTTTCCCTCATGGAAGACAATATTTTAAACTACGTGAAAATTAGATGACATAAATAGGGAACTGTATATATTTCATGTGCCAAGAGAAGGTTACATGTTATGTGGGATGGATTAGATGACTTACCGTGATCTGAAAAATATCACGATAAAATTACCCACAACGTATCTCACAGGGAGTCGAACTCAGCTGAGTAAGCTCAATGGCGGCGGCAATAACTGGGAAGCTAAATAAGGAAAGGTAATGCAGTTAGTCCCTCTTAACCGAATATCGAGATTCCAGCTGTATTATCCGATTATAAGAAACATATCAGTGTCACGTGGCAACAGCCTAGGAAGCCTGAAAAGCGAGGAGCATACGACACTGCTTTTTAGTAAATACAAAATTAAGGAAACGTTATTGTCATTAGAATTTTATGTTTTTGTAACAATACGTACTTAATGTAATTTTTAATGAGAGAAAAATTGTAGACGAGCATATATTTGCTGCATAACTGATGCCGAAAGAGGAATCAGCGAAATCTGTCAAAATAGTTTTGCCTGATCATTTTGTCTAATTATTTTCCCCATTCCGTAAAGCAAATTACAGTCAGAGGGAGGACACATGTAAAGATAAATTTTCCTTCTGTGTACTTTTCCCTTGTTTGAACACTGATTTTATAACTAACGTTTTCTAGCCTGTATTCGATTATTTGGGGACGACCTGTGAAGATTATTGGTTGAAGCTGGGAAATTTAATATTTTGTGCGGTTCTAAAAGGTTTTCTTAATTTTTTTTTAGCTGTAACTGGATCAGGTGCATAGACTGTATTTATGTACACAGTCAACCTATATATAATGAACATCTATTTTGATTAATTTTTCTATTTTTTCGGCAGGTCAAACCTCTACTTAAGGTAATCTACAAGCGAAAATTTAGATCTTTTCAGTTTTTCACAGAACTTCCCGAGTTTTTTATGCAAAATATATTTTCATTTAACAAAATAGCATACCAAATTTGAAATTTATGTTTTCAATGTTATTTTTTAAGTACTCATATTACCATTTGCAAGGTGTGTTCCATGCGATGCATTTTTTCATTAAAAACTTCAAAAAAATTTTAATAGCATGATTTTGATAGTAGTAATAAGACCTTGTTAGGATTAGTATCTTTATAGTACCTTACATAAAAAATGTCAACACATGGAAGTTTTTTTTGTTTTCGAAAGTAAAAAATTATTAAAATATGTGACATCAAAATCCTAATACCAGTTTTATTCACATTATTTTGACAAGATACAAAATTTTTATGACAATTGCTCCACAAGGAGAATTTTCCATAGTAAGGGAGAAAAATGAAATGAGGAAACATGCAAAATTATTGAACTTTACCATAAGTGAATTACACTTTCTAAAATTACATCATATTCTGGAAGCTTTAAAAATGGACGGAATTTAATTTTTTCCTCCAAAGTGTACAGGAAAGTTAATTTTTTTTTTTTTTGAGAAAATACGAAAATTTTTCTCTAGTAGAAAACCTTAACGAAATTGAAAGTTGAAAGAAAACAAAAAAGCCTCATTAACTAAAAAATGTGTTTAATTCGTAAATAGTTAATTTATTCGTTTTATTTTATTATTCTTAAATAGTTAATTTATGGTTTTTTTTTTGAGAAAATCCGAAAATTTTTCACTAGTAGAAAACCTTAACGAAATCGAAAGAAAATAAAAAAGCCTCATTAACTAAAAAATGTGTTTAATGCATAGTTCAGCTTCCAAGAAAATCGCTAAGTAGAAGTTCGATTTTTTATTTATGAATTTCTTCACAAAAGTATTTCGAATTAGCGAAGTCTATTTTCTACTCAAACTTTAAGCAGTGGTAGTATGCACATACAATAATGCATAGATGAATTTACTAATTATTTAATTTTACAGATGGGAGCTGGTAAAGGAGGGAATCCGCTGTGGTTTATCGTATGGCTGTTGATCCTCATCTTCGTCTCCTTTCTTGTTGCTGGGTTCTGTGCAGGATGGTACATTTTACTTAGTGCATTTACACCATGTATTAAAGCGTTAATACCAGTGACAGACTTTCTTATGAAAGGAGTAAATTTTGTTCATTATTCTGTCGACAGTATGCTTAACATGAAACCTTTGTGTTAAAGATTGTCGTTTTTATGGAAGCTGTTAGATTTTCGTGATGTTGTAAGCCAATTAAAACCATTTTCAAGTAACTGATGTTTTGAGTTGTTCGAAATGGACGTGGAAAGTTCTCAAACGTGACAGATATTCATAAATGAATTTATTCATTTGAGTAAAAAAATACAGCAACAAATTTGTAATATCAACAGGCATTTCAAAAGTTGAAGACTACAACTAAAGGCATAAGGTGTTGAAAATACATAGTTTGACAATGTAAGTATATATATGGAACACAATATTTTGATTACGGAGAATAAACTCCATTGTAATTATGGAAAACAATTTGTACATAATATAACTGTAAAAAATAACTTCTACATTAATAAAAAACACAAGTTAATTTCTGAACTTGTTATACAAATTGCTCCCAAGTATGTAGGCAAAAGTCTTGTCCATCAACGAAGAAACATGAAAACAAATCACGTTGACATTTAACACATTGTGATTTTCATTAATGAATTCTTAATAAATGAGGAATTGTTCAAACAGGGAAGGGCATGGATTTAAGAACCGCACAAAGTAATGGATCTCTAAAGTTGAATCTGTCAGATATGCTACATATTTAAAAATAAAATGCAGAGGTTTCAAATTAGTAGATATTTAGAACGAATATTTTTTAATGGATGTGTATGTGTGCAAGGGGAAATTTTTGAATGAAAATAATACCTCTCCAGGATAGGGAAATATTATTCCATTTAGTATGCAAGGCGAATTTCTGCTCGAGAGGTCTGATGATATATTTTAAATGGGCACATAGATTAAATGCATATATTTCGTCAATTATTAGTTATCACATCCTCTTTTTACCCCCTGCTTACCATTTCACAGATACAGAGCTGAATAAATTTTTATGTTTATGGGGATGAGTGTATGAAAAATTTTAGTCCCTAAGTTTGTGCAATTTTTAGTATTTTATATGCAATTATGGGGAAGCTTGTTAATAAAAAATCAACGTGTTTAGGAACTCGCACTATCAGGAAGAATTTCAGGAGTCAGTTTTGACCAAGTAGATTTCAATGGTCATACAAGAATTATTACAAACCTCTCTGTGAATTAAAACATTGGGTAAATGTTACTCAAAGATGGACGGGACGTCCGAAGAATTTCTGTACTTTTCTGAACATGTACAAAATAAATGGTTTGCCTTATACAGCCTAAGGACAGTTACAAAAAAAACTTTATCCTTTTATCATTTCTAATATGTGGTCCAGACAAACATGGACATTAATATCTGGTAGTGGCAGCTCAACAAATACTACTGGAGATGTTTCACTACTTCCATAAATTACCAGGTACTTGTACAACATGGTGGGCAAGACATTGATTTTCCGAGTGATCCAAACCTCCATGATAGGCAATCAAACATGTGACTACATATCAGCACCAACAGGTTTTTCTGGCTCAGCAAGGGAAGATTAGTTTATATTTTTATGGTGCACGGACTGCAGATCATGTTGTGCCAAAAGTTACAGTTTTCCGAATGATCAAAATTTCTACAGCTTGAGGAAATAACCCCAGATAAATATGCAAACTGAATAGAATTTTGACAAAAGCTAAAATTATTCTCATTTTTAAGTGTTTTAACAACAAGCTAAAGGAATTATGTTGGATTAACTTTTCATCGTAAAGTTTGAACACTGAAAATCATGTGTTTAGGACAGAACAAAGAAAATATGATTAACCAATTGTTAAAAATCCTATATTCGCTTAATAATCCCATAGTAAGTATACAGACACATAATTTATTTATATAACAAACCAGAGAAACTTTTTTCTTTGAAAACTTCTTTAATAGAATCAACTTAGTACAATTAAATCGAGTAATCTCCCAATGAAGCAATTAAAATTGAAGGAAGTTAACTGTTATAATACCAAATGTGGGTTTTGACATTCACAATTCCCTTGCATAACCATTACACAAACTTCCCATTTAAAAAAAAACCATGATAAAAGGTTAAAACTATCGTTAAATGTTCAACTTGAAACAATAGAAATTTTCTACGTACTGCATAAAAATTAGCAGTAGTGCACTATTGATGAAAAATGGAAGTAACAATAATGAAGTGCGGGATCGGGGCCAGTGAAAGGGGTAAATGTTCAGGGATCCCATGCAAAACCTTAATAACAGAGCAAGTATAATTGTTTGGGTTTGGGGGGTGGGGGGTGACCAGTTAATCCTACCCCCTGACAAAGTGATGCCATGTAATATTGCTTTCGAACAGGAATAGTTTTATACATATTGGCTCAATGAAATCATTTGATTTAAATGTAAGCATAGTTAAGTATCGTTAAACTTTAAGTTGAACTTTGTCTGCCAAAACAAGATTCATCACATTATTGTCAATGGTATCCTAACCACGTCATACATACGATAATGTTACCCTTATTAAGACACAGATCAATCATTGTACATTTATTCTCTTTTCACGGAGTAAAAAATAAAGCTACCACCAGATAAAGTATGCAAGTGTGGAGATCAGTAGCGTAGCAATTCAAAACTCATGGAGGAGGAGCTCAAATAACTTTAAAGATTCTGTGATGCAGTTCTAGAGACAATAACTTGTCTTGATATCCAGTTACGGGGTTTAAGCCCATCCCTTTTCCATGACACTGAGAGAAACAGCTAAAAAACTAAAACCATATCATGTCTTGTGCTTGCTGTTTCTGAGAAAAAATTAAATTTTTTTTATGGTGCTAGGACAGTAAAAGCTACGTTGTGCCAAACAATGTGAAATTACACATACAAAATAATGACAATCAGCTGAATTGTTCTGGCGCATGGTTAGGAAAGGACATGTTGCGGTAATTATAATGATAAAAGGCAGGAGTGTTTTAATTTGTATGGCAGGCCATTGATTATCCAATATAATGAAGTGACCTGGCCATTATATAATATTTAAAAATAAAGAAAGGATAAATTCCATATTATGGAAAAATCTCTTAACGAACATCTCTCACATACAGTCAGATAAAAATTTCCTGATGATAAATTCCTTTATAATAATATCCCCTTTTTACGGACAAAATTTTTTGCCTGGTGAGAGCCCATTAATGAATTTGGGGGGGGGTTGCTGTGAAATATTATAAATTGCTCAATTTTTATTTAATGAAAAATTTCATGCCGTGCTGTCATCTGTGAATTAATGCTTTCTATGGTAGTTCACGAAGCAAGCATCTCTGCAAAGTGGTTAACAATGCTTCAGAGAAATTGGAATCTACAATTGCATTTTGCAAAACAGCAGATTACAAAAGTCGAAAATAGTTACATTACAGGACTAAACACTTCTATACAGCAGACAATCTGAACAGTTTTCACCTTGTTAAATTCTACATTGTCTTCGTAGTACCAATAAATTAAATAGGTACATTTTATTAACGATGTAAGGATAGATAAAATGAACACACTATTAATGGAACAGAGCTATACTCAATTTGGTACCATTGCAATTATATATTCATATTTATTTCAGTCATATTGGGAACATACACACATATATATGTAGCATAATATATATGTACCATGCTACACATATGGCATAATATACATACTCTGCAATACTAACCATAAAATACAGGTGAAAATACTTGGAATATACATATACTAATACATGGGAGGGGGGAGTGAAAACACTACCTTCGTCACAGTCTTTCACATAATTTAATAAAATTTTGTATATAAATTCTAACAAATGTATAACAATAGTTATACATGTAAAGTTGTCGTACATATACATTTATAAAGTGCTATCCAAATTGCGGAAATCAACAGGAATAAGACGGCGCAACAACCATAAAATGATATAGCACTTCACTAATATCAAACGTTCATTCATAATTAGCACGTGTAACAATATATCCAACATTTCGTATAATTTTAAATAAAAATAACATTTGAAAAATACGATTCGACTGTTATATATCACTGTCGAACCAAGCTATCACATATCAAGTATTTAAAAAATATTTTGTCAGGAAAAAAAAGACATTAATGTATGTTCACGCTTTTGGACAGGTTTATAACACTGAATTCTTTTATTTATTTTTTTTAAAAAAAAGGTGTATAATTTTGTCTATTCTTTTTATTGAAAAATTTCCATTGGAAAACAAAAGTCAGTGCCAAAAGTTGCCAAAACCAATATTAAAAATACACATACCTATAAAAGGTATTTTTAGCATACCAACTCCTTAAAATAGTAACCAATGAAAAGTATATTAAACATGCATTAAGCACAAGGACAATTGTAGCAGCTCATAGTTAAAATTCGTAAAAATTTGCATTAATTAATGAATGGATGTGAAGTACAGAAAGCACGCTTGTAAAATTTTGATTCACTAAACACAATTTTTGTTTACAATAAAAACCAAGGTATATATTTTGTCTTGGATACACACAAATATGCCCGACATAAAACGCTTTGTGATATTCCACAATAAAGATATCACAACACTGTAATACCGATATTATACGAATGTATTTTGTGCACTTGAATTAGCTACAACCAACTTGAAACAATATTTGCATTGAGAGCAATTGCATTTAGGCCATAATTTACTTAACTACAAATTACATAATGATATAAATAGGTTCTTTATGTTGATTAATCAATGGGTTGCTGTTCCTTGGAGACTATGTTATGGCAAAGGGCTATGCATTCAGGCCAAGGTAGAAACGGTACATCAAAGATACGAGAATGGCCACGAAGACTGGAATCATCCAACTCTTCCAAGAACTAGGGAGAAAAAATAAAAATTAAAGAAGAACATTGAAGTCAACTACCATTTTTGAGCAAAGAGTTTATACTACACTCATGCTTAAAATTGAAGTGATAAAATGAACACTTATGCCCATTTCATGGGACATAGCCTTGGAATTTTTTGTTTTAAATTTACAAGTGTACGACGCATTTCAATGGCACAGGGATAGCAGAAGTACTATGTCCCAAATAAGGTAAAGCTGTGCATACAATTTGTACAAGAAACAAGCTAGCTTGTATAAAAAAAAGTGTATTAAATATGATAATACTGAAGTTCCAAGATAATCAGATGGAAGTGTAATATCAGATAAAAATTTAGGTCAACCACGATTACAAGAAACACATAAAATGTCACTGAGGTTGAAATGGGTTTATTTAAAAGATGACTAACTGCAGCCGTTTAAAAGTTCTCCTGGTAGATAAGTAAAATGCTTATAAGGGTTGATAAAGCATGGTGTACATCGGGGAATCTCCTCACTTTAACAGATGTTGATGGAAGAAGTTTCCAATGCAAAGTCCAGTGGGAACAACTTCTGCTTTATGGTTATTTCTCTTACTAGACTAATAGCATGCTGCATCAGGTCCTGCAGTTTTCCAAAGATTAAGAACCAAAACCTTAAAACATGGATCAGCAGGTTGAATTTTCATGGGGTAAGGAGAGCAAAGGTCATTCAGCAATGAACAGGGCACTGCTGTGCATATTGCATCGTTTACATTTAGTCCACTTCCGTGGCAATGAGTGGGGAAGTGAGCAGCACGAGAATATAAACACATTACTCGCACTGACCATGTTCCTGCTATTGCTGTTGCTCCCTTCGTTGGTGGCTTTTGCGTGGAACTCAAAGGACTGGCAGCGCGAGCGCATGTTTACATTTTGCTCTCTCCTCCTTTTAAAACACACACACATAATTACATATAAACTCAGGAAGCAGAGCGCTGAAGCTACAACTAATTCTACGCCCTTCATTGCCAGAGGTCGAATGCGAAGCAAGTATGAAGCAGCAATGTAAAGACTCACTGCCCTTGATGCAGCCACGGAAGTATTTTGGGGTGTAAATACACCAGCGTGAGGAGCAATGGCTGAATGTAAACATAGCTTACGGTATGGATCAGTGGGAAATTCTGCAATTGTTCTGCACCAAAGAGATTGACATCTCAGTTTACAGTGCAACAGACAAATGTGTTGTTTCTATGGTGTATTACTGCTTTTACAAATAGAAAACTATAAAACTCCTGATTTTGTTTTTTTGCACTTAAAAGCTTGGATTTTAAGCTGAAGTGCTGAAATATAGAGAAATTACTAACTAAGCCTACCTTTCATCAAAGCCAGAACTGGACACCCGAATCCTCGGCTACAAAGAAAAAAAACCACAATTGAAATAAAACAAGACATGACTCATTTGTTGTATTTTACGTTTTAAGACTGCATTATGGATTATATGTGGGGATAGGATTGCAAGTGTGCAGCCAGGGGGCTGAGTAGGCTCAAGCCCCCTTCAATGAACAACAAATTTCCGTATAGATCCCAATAATATAAGAGATTTCTCACAAAATTTTAAGAAAAATCCAAGGTAAATGTTTCATACCCTTTACATGATATATATATATATATAAAAGTTTTCCTCGCCCATTCTTGGCGGAAACAGGCTTTGGGACGGGCAGAGCGCCATGTTCCCAAGCCTCTTTTTACATCACTTCTTAATGTGCCATGTCTAGAAACTTCCTGACAATGTGACACGTGTTTAGGATTGTGGCTTTTTGTATTTCAATGTAGGTGTTTGGGTCAATGTTGAGTATCTCCAAATTCGTCGCAAGCGTTTTTGGTACTATCCCTGTTGCTGAGATGACTAACGGGATGATGAGGATCTTTTCCATACCCCATATATCTCGTACTTCATGTCTGAGATCTTGGTACTTGGTGATTTTCGTTGTGTAGGTTGTCTGTATGTTATTGGTGTTGGGTACTGCTATGTCGATTAAGTACGTGGTCTTATTCGATTTATCGACGAGGGTTATGTCAGGACGGTTATGTGGGACTGTCTTGTCTGTTATGATTGCTCTATCCCAGTAAAGCTTGTGTGTTTCGTTCTCATGCACGGTCTCTGGCTCATATTTGTAGTACGGGCATTTTTCTGTCAGAAAGCCAGCATTCGCTGCCAATTTCTGGTGGACTATTTTCGCTACTTGATCGTGTCTATGTTTGTAGTCTGACTGCGCAAGGATCTTGCATCCTGCCATCACGTGTTGGATTGTCTCCGATGCCGCATGACAGTGTCTGCATTTGTCGCTTTCTATGTCTTTTCTCTGGATGAATTTCTGATTGTTCCTTGTTGCGATCACTTGGTCTTGGATGGCTAGCATGAATCCTTCTGTCTCTGGCTGGAGAGTGCCTTTGGCCAGCCAAGAATTTGATGCCTTTTTGTCAACGTGTGGTTGTTGCAGGTCATTGTAGTGCCTGCCATGTAATGGTTTTCCGGCCCAAGTTCTCAGTTTCTGTTCGTTGGCTGTTTCGAGGACACGCTCTTCGGTACTACACAGGTTTAGTGGCGTGTAATTTGCATCTGCTTGTATTATGGCTTGGATGAGTGGCGATCGGGGACTCTTCAACTGGAAGTATTGCCTCATGCTCTGGATCTGCTTGTCATGTAAGTCTTTGAGGTCCGCTTGTCCGCGTCCTCCTTCTTCCCGGGGTAGTGTTTGCCGTTCAATTGCCGTTGCAGGGTGTAGTTGTCCGGCTCTTCTCTGGATGGTTCTCATTTTCCGCTGGAGTTGTTCTAGTTCAGTGTTGGACCATTTGATGATCCCGAAGGAGTAGGTGAGCACTGGTACCGCATATGCGTTAATTGCTTGCGTGGTGTTCTTCCCGCTCAGTTTCGTCTTCACAATGCTTCTAAGTCTTTCTTGGAATGCTTGCGTGAGCTGGACTTTGACTTTCTTGTGCTCCTGCTGCCGTTTTTGCATTATCCCTAGGTATTTGTAGGTTTCGCCCTCGTCCAAGGTCTTCAGTAGTCTCCCGTCTTCGAGTTCGATGCCTGGTAAATCTTCTTTGCTATTCTTCTGTATTTTGCACTTATCGAGGCCGAATTCCATTCCTATGTCCTTGGAGAATGTCTCTGTTATACTGATGAGTTGTCGGAGTTGGGTGATTGTTGGCGCGTATAGCTTGATGTCATCTACGTACATGAGGTGGGAGACTTTATGTAGGTTTCTCTTGTCTTTCTTCAGCATGTATCCGTATTTACTTGTGTTCAGCATCCTTGACAAGGGGTTTAACGCCAAGCAGAACCACTGGGGGCTTAGTGCGTCTCCTTGAAAGATTCCGCGGCGGATGGGGATCTCGGCCGTTTCTATTTTACTGTCTGGCGTGTTTAGCTGTAACCGGGTTCTCCATTGTTTCATGCTGCTCTGTAGGAATCGGATGATTGAGGGATGCACTTTGTATATGCTGAGTATTTCAAGGAGCCACGAGTGCGGAACAGAGTCGAAAGCCTTCTTGTAGTCTATGTATGCGGTGTTGAGTTTTCGCTTTATATATATATATATATATATATTGTACGTGTGACAATTGAATTTGAGGAAAAGTCTAATGTGCCCTTCTAACAGAAAGTTCCCCTAGTAGAAAATCCTGATAACAGGATCCAGTGAGTTGGAGGCAATGCAGCGTCTGAACCTGGGGAGTCGACTTGAAGAAAATATTGAGGATGCTCCAGGTTAAGTCCCAATCTTCTCCACTTTCTCAGATTTGGTATTCAGTCTTAAGTTGTGGGGCTGAATTCACCCCCAAAGCTTGACACATAAGCAAACTTATGTTTGTGCAAGTTTTATGGTGCAAGGGTCAAGATCTAAACTTCCCCACGGGAATGTCTAAACATTCCCTTGTGTGTGTGGGGGGGGGTCAGGGAGAAATTCCACCAACCTTTTTTTCCAAGGAAAAATTCTTTTGCCCTTTGTCTGTCCATTCAGCACTTCAGAACATTTAACACTGTGGAAACGGCAATACCAAAAGACATGAAAATTTTATTTTGGATAATTGGACAATTCAGGAAAAAGTTCGGATAATCGGCATTCTGTTGTTTCAAAAACAAAATTTATTATAAATAGCAGTGGCATAGCGTGACCTCAAAAGTGAACCATCTCCAATCGTTCACCATTCCCTTTTCGAATAAAGAAGCCACGTTTCACAAGTATATGATGATGGCGTATGTATGAATAATGACTTTTCAATTCAAGTGGGGGCAGGCATGGTGAATGATTGGCAATGGCCCACTTTTGAAGTTACTTAAAACCACTGTTAAACAGTTAAAACCTCCACAGTTAGTCTACTACAGTTACAGTATTTGAATGATCCTACGAAAGTATTAGATCATGAATTATTCGCAAAGAAAATAAATGATTCATCGACCCACACCGTGGGACATAAATCCACAATATCTTGGTTTATGGTCAAATGCTTTACCAGTAAGCTATAGGCGTCAGACATTCTTCCCTACCTAAAAAAAAGATCGTAAGCGTAAAACTCAGCTCTTGGTTAGTAGCCACTGGCCAGCAGGGCTTTTTTTATCAAGGGACACAAATCTTACACGTAATTTGTCTGTATATTAAAAAAACATGATTTTATAAATAAAAAATAACTTCGACTAACTAGTCTTGCATCTTTTATATCCCTAAATGTTTTGTTCTAATTATCTTTATTCTCTTAATATAATGAAAGATAAATCACAGGAATATATATATATACTTATCTAAAAATACTAATTTTGAAAAATTCAGATAATACTTGTATATAAATGCCCCATGATCAAGATTACAAAGACATTTTATTTATTTTTCACACTTTTAATTAGTGATTCGACTGACTGCCTGTCGTTCACTGAATCCAACCATCACAAATTAATTGTAGGTATGGGATCAAAGCGTTTAATTGAAACTTTCGCATGATTCACTGCCAGCCTATATTTTGTGGGATTGCACTGAGAAACAAAATGGAGAGTGTGATGGCGACTGAAGGCATATTTTTAATTGACATTCCTTCATATTTAGTCGCCCTGTGGCGACCGTGGATTTTAAAGTTCACTACATAGTGTTTTAGGCCGTTAGGCCAACCTGCCTATCGTTCAGCTTCGTCAGTCATCGAACTAGTTTGTATTTTAGCACTTTGAAAATTAGAATATGTTGTTTTAATTTGAAAAACCCAATGTTCCAAAATCAAAGAGGTTACATTATTAATTTACGAGATTAAAAGGAATGCACATTTTAATCGTTGCCAACCAATTAGATTCCTCCTTCCATTTGCTGCAGACATGTACTACTGCTGTTCTTGACCAATAGAAAGCTGTTTTGCACCTGAGATGTTACAGTACTGCCAACAGTAGGGTACATCCCTACATATAGGGATATATGGACGGTTTTTCCCTAAATGTGGCCTGAACTTGTGCATTCCGTTTTGGTAATAAATTCTTCTCTAACAACGCAAGGGAAAGACTGCAGAAACATAAAAATCAATGATCAATACACTTCTGTATAAAATTTAATAAACCCCCAGAGTGGACTTTTGACCTCTTCACAGGTAGCATTTTCATGCCCCACGCTTGAGCATATTAGAAATGTACGCGGGCCGCAACAGACCCTTGGGGTGTCCCATAAGCTGGGCACGTAGCCGGATACTGTTTGCAACGACTGGAGGGCTCAAGTCCAGCGCCGGTTCTTTTCTTCACTGCGAGCAATGCAGCACAGAACAGTTATTAAATAATTTTATGTTGCCTAATTAAATAATTTATATTGTTTTATTATTAAATAATTTTATATTGCTTAATAAATAATTTTTTCCTTGTCAGCATCGTTTTTTCATGTTAATAAATGGAAGTTCACATCATTAGGATCATCGTTCAAAGATTCATCAATATTTTTTTCCTGTTGTTGAAGAAATGATGGTTTTTCACCATCCAACCCGGATGAGTCAATATTATCATCATCATCCGAATTGGTATCGTTATTATTTTCTGCATCGCTATTGTCAAATAACATATCCTGTATTTGGTTATCTAGTGGCTTACGCTGATGGCGAGATACTCTTAATTAAAAAATTAATAGATAATGAGCAAATAAAAATAAACAACAAAATCTTGAAAAATTACAGATTCAGTAAAAAAATTTTAATTAGCATTTGCAGTCAAAGTAAAATAAATCTAAACGTAAATCTTTTCCATCAGGTACTCAGGACACTCCAAATAAGAGACCACTAGTTTGTTGTTTACATTGCACCCACCATTTACCTTTGTGAAGAAATGGGATTGGGTAGCCGGTGAAATTTAAATGGTACGGTTATCAATAGAGGCAATTCCCCACCGCCCTTAGTGAATTCAAGTCTCTCTAAAGTCCAAAGCGTACTACCTGTCTCCACAGAGCCGCCTGCCTCAGGAGTGAAAGGCAGAAGGCGACTTTGAAAGTAAAGAGTTAAAGAACAAATTAAACACAGATGAATTATGACAACTTCACTATCTCTGACCAAATATTAATAGCACTTTTGTCAGAAATCACCTCTCAGTAACGATCAGTGTTTCTTTCAGGCATATACCTCCTGGAGGGGGTCAATAATTCCCCCCATGGAGACATTTTATGTTGCCAAGCTAAATGTTGATATATTACAAAATATGTATGGTAAATGGAAAACTTGCCCCTCTAAGATTCTATTTGC
>QLNU02014802.1:122052789-122063073 GCA_006491805.2 Dysdera silvatica | reverse complement strand
ACTGGAATCGAATAGAGGCAAATGTATGACTATTGAAACTTTTGATTCAGAATGCATAAAAACAAAACTTTACAGAAGTTTCAAGTTGAATCATTAGCAGTTTAGTAACCAAGAAAAACATGTTAATACAATATGAAGCATGTGACTATTAATTCTAGTGAAACTTACAGGTATTTCTGCAATTTTCTTTTTGTCCTCCTAAAAGAAAATTAGTAATGAAAAATACATCGAACAGAACACATGTACACAAATGAAAGAAAATAATAGAAAAGTGTCAGATTATTTTTACTATTTAAAACAGTTAGCAATTTTATTTATTTTACATTACCAAAAGACTACTTAAAATACGATATCTATAGTGGACTCCTTCCAACCAGATTTGCTTTGATCGGTTTCTACATCTGCTTAACCAGAACATTTTTAACTGCATATTTTTGTAGCAGAATGTCCACATTCAATTTTCATTATAGTTTTTAAAATAGCACTATACCATTTTACTGTTGCAGATTAAAAAAAAAAATAATGCTTTACATTTGACATTCGGGGTGCAGAAACAATATTACTGGCTTGGTATTACTTTTTAAAGTGTAGATTGTATCGAACATTCTATTTTCCATTAGTGGCCAATGGATTCAGATATTGATTTTAATGAATTCATTTCACCTTTTTAGTGAGATTAGTATTTCTCAATTCTTTCCTGGCTTTTTCTTTTTATTGATTTTTTAGAAATGAGGTGCTGGGAGACTGGGGGTTCCTCATGGCATTTGCTAGCATCCCCCCACTCCCTCCCTTATAGAAATGTTGGACTTAACGTGGAAAAGTCTCCTCTGACGATGTCTTTCATATGGTTTCTCTTTCATTTTTAATTTGTTTTCTGTTATTCACTGTCTTTACACATAACTGTTTCAAAAAAGAAAAAAAAAAAAAATTAAATGGCTGGTTTAATTATGTTTGCATGTGTATTATATTTCGATTACGGTTTTTGGACATTTTCAACCTTGTTACTGATCGTTGGTGCTTGTTTTTTTTACCCAGTTAATGCCTGACAAAGGTCAGTAAATGTTTTTATGTGATTTGGTAATTTTTCTCTTTTTTTTTTGCTTTATTATTTGATACGCATTTTATATGCTTGATAACTTTCAGTTTTTGCAGTTACATATATTATAACTATACTTTATAATTTATATATATTTTTATACCCTTTAAATTTAATTTTTATTCATTATTTTACTTACACACACAGTCAAAGTCAGTTATAATGACTGTCAAAATTTAAGTGCTATGACTGATACACAATTATCTACAAATAATCTACGAGGGAATTTCAGAATCCTGATAAAATAGAGTGTCGCTAAAAACCAAATTCGATTGAAGAAAGCATGTTCGCAACAACAAAACTTCATGCCGACTTCCCCAGGAAATCTTCCGGCTCCTTCAAGGAAATCAGGAGTGGAAAGCAAATCACTTAAGCGGAAGATAAGGGTTCAAAGATAACCCAATCAATACACTTCAGCTTTTAGATGGGGATGGGTGGGTAGGGGGAGGAGTATACTTGCCACGTTTTCTCTCTTTTGTTGCAGTACGGTACAATTTTAAACTGAATTTCAAAGTCACCAATTTTAAAGGTGTATTGCAAAGTACGTCTTGAAAAATATTTCATTATTTCAATTAGCATCTCCCTTTTCATTATTTAATTAAATTCAAATGATTTCATCTTCTCTTTCCCTCTGAAAGCATAAATCTGTCCTTAGGAGCATGCATTCTAAAAGTCTCACGTGAATCTGGAGAGTACTTGCCATGTTAAACTCATTTCATTTCCCTTAAAAGCATGGGAGCTTCATATGATAAGAAAATGGGGGTGGGTAGGCTGGAGGTAGCTTTTTAATACTTTTTTACTATTTCTAATGCAAACACATAACAAATATGTGTCCATTTCATTAACCATGTGTTTATTATTTATTAGATGCAGCATACCCCTAGAGGTTAACGCAAACGATTTTATTGGTTACTGAGTTGCAATCCTCTATCAAGTTGATCTTGATATAGGTGAATATCTCGTCGATTGTTTTGAAATGCTAGAATTACTAATTCATTTATCATAAATGCCTTCATTGGATTGAAACCTTATAGGAGTACTTGTAAGACACTATATACATACATCTATATGCTTTGTAGCAGCATCCAACGATTATTACAAACAGCTTGAGGGTGTATCTAGCATGATATACACTCAAACACTTCTTATCTCAATGTCAGTGACTCAGACACTTCTTATGCGACTCAATGCCATTTGGACAGCTCACTCAGTGACTCAGACACTTCTTATGTGACTCAATGCCATTCGGACAGCTACAGGTATTCAGGAAAAAAGAAGAGCTACCCGTCATTAGTTAGGCATGCTTCTTTTTTTTGGCACTTCAGTGTATACATAGTTAAGCTCCCATATATCGAACTTCTCTATATATGAAAGTTTTGGTAAACCCTGCGAGTTAAAGCACCTTTTATTACATAGTAATTTTTTTTATAGTTATCCAAAAAATTTAATGTAATTTTCAATATATAGAGGTCCTGATGCTTGTATAAAAGTACGTACAGGATCACCCAAAGTCTATAGAAGCTTTAAAAATACATAAAAATGATTATACTGACATGTGATTTACACAATGAGTATAGTTTGGGTATGTGTTTAATTTTGACAGTATATGAAATCGTAGCTCAAAATTCGGAGAAACGTGGTACTTTCAACATTCGAAAGCTGGGTAAAAGACATGAGAATGATTGATAAGCTTTGTGTCCGATTTGTGCATTGCACTAGCGAGTGTTTGATATGATCTCCACCACAAGGTATGATACAATTCAGCTAAGTGATAACACTTATAACGGTAGAATGCGGCACATAAAGATGTATGAAACTCATTTCATAGTAAACATTGTAACGATGTTGAAGGGCCTGATTAACCCTTCAAGGAAATCAAGAGCCTGGTCTGCTTGAGGTTTTGTTTTGCAGTTAAGGATTTTAAGTGTACGGACGAGCGCAATGAGGAAGTTGTTTTTAGAAACAATAAATACCACCGAAGAAAGCAAATAATTTCATTGTAAGCTGGCATTCTAGAACAATAGGGAGTATGGAGGATGATACAGAGATACTGTGCGCTAAGCAGGTTTGCTACTTAACTCATGTATATATGAGGTAAGAACAAAGAAGATTGGTCTATAGTATGCTCGCCATTTATTCTAAAATTGGATACAGACTCGTCGTTGTCAGTTTCGAAACGCTAAAACACAAGGTCCTGTCTGCTGGCCATTATAAACAATGAACTCGAAATCAATAAGGGCTACATAGAGGAGATCTGGACTGAGTCCACTATTTTTGCACCCACCCAACATAAAGACTCAAAAATACCTGTTCTTCGACGAACCAGATTCCTTAAAGAGTTAATGAAATCGAGACATTAAAAACCGCCCATAACCAGGAATCAACTGGTGTCAAATCTGATAACTGAGGCCACAGGAGCTTGCAGTGGCTACTGGTAAGTCTGTCTTCGCTGAAAGTGTCGATAAAAAATGTCTTTATTGGAATTTTGATATGTGCTGATGCTTCATCTGACGTAACTGTTGAAACGTAAGTGTCATCTTTGCGAGAATGAAATGTCACGTCAACTGTAACCAGGGATTAATTTTGTTGCTAGCCTTTTCGCCGAAAGGTGATAACTAAAATTTGGCTAGACACATTGATGAGTAATTCACCAAAAAGTTCCAAATAAATGGACCAGAGAGGAAGGAATTTGATTTTAAGGCTGGGTATCTTGAATGGTGTACTTTTCCAATTCAGCTACAACTTTTAGGTGAAGTTAGCCAAAAAGATATAAAAGCTTCTTTGGCAGGTTACTCCCTAACTAACATTTATGCAGGATGGAATACTAGTTCAAATCATCATACCAGTCAAGTCATTCCTGATCGATACCTTCAGTGAAGACAGACAAGTACTGAAAGATATTTTGTGCCTTCCTGGATCTCCCGGTTTGAAACTAGATGATTTTTTACTGTGTGGTATTTGATCAAAATTAGGTCCTTTAACATTGTTAGAATACAAGGGTGTTATTTAGTGTGAGGGGAGTTGAATGCATTCGGATATGCTGCACTCTACAGTTATAGATGTTGCCACTTGCCTGCATTCTGTTATTTCTTGGGGTGGAAGCCATAATGAACTCTTGCTAGTGTAGCAAAAATTGAACACACGGTAATTCGTCATCTCAATTGTTCAAAGTGTCATCTATCTGTGTGTTTTAATCAACAATTTATTCGAAAACAAAACAAAAACACCACACATACATAGTACTTACTATGCAAACCACATTTCAATGCAATGATTTTTCCTCCTTTTAATGAATTTTTAAAGTTTCTATGAATTTTTATATAATTTTTATGGATACTCTATATTCACAATGCTTCATGTTGCTTTCTCAGCAAAATGGATATGAATTTTTCAGTTCCCTTAAAGAAATCAAACTACTCTTGAGGAAGGTGAGCACTAAGGTACCGACTAAGTCAGTACATTTCAGATCATTACATGATACATGTATCAGTACATTTCAGATCATTACATGATACATGTATCAGTACATTTCAGATAGAACAGGTTCAGGGGGTGTAGAGAACATAGACGCTATCTACGCTATAACTCCTAGACATAATCACTAATCACAGTATAGAATAATTCAGAATTATACTTCAACCATCACTTTTCTAAATGAAGTATATTAATATATATATTTTATTATTAAAATTAATATTTTCCCCGCCCTCATTATTTAACTTTTCAATTACATTCAAACGCATTTGATTTTCTAAGTTTGTCCTCGTTTACCAGGAATTGAACCAAACCTAGGGAGGTAAATGGTTGTAATTGCAACCACTGTGTAGGAGCCGTTTCGTTTCTTAAAATACAGCCATAGAACTAAAATCTCATACTTACTTCGCATAATTCACCAATTAGATATTTTGACATTAAATTCTTTGCATCAGTGGAATGTCCAATATCTTCAAAAGCTTCTGTCGCATGACCACCTGAGGTTAAAAAGCAATCACATTGATTCCAAGCATCACCAGTATGATAAAAGGCTCCACTACATTTTACTGAAGTTGTTTTCCATAATCATATGTAGGAAAGGTTTGTATTTTAATGGCACGAGAATGGCTAAGGTTATGCTCTACTGGGTCCTACAGTTTTCCAAGAAATTCGAATTTCTGTTATATAAAGAACCAAATCTCGGACTACAGGAGGAAGAAGAACGGCACATGTTCAATGACATATACCATGCCTAAATATTACATCCTTCAATATTATATGCCATAAGTCTAAACACAATACATTAAACTGAAGTTATTTTGACATTCGTTTCTTGTGTTTGCTGCATTTGACACAAAAAGTTGCTTTTACAGATTATGCATCTGGGTGAAGCCAGAATCGCGGGTGTGACAATTGGACTCAAACTTATCAATGTCACACTGCTTTGTAGAACTTATATAATTACTAGGATAAAATTTTTTATTTAGAACTATTGCAGGGATCATGAGGAACAGTATATTGATATTTTTTATTAAAAAAAAATAGTCTTTATTTTTCTCTAGAACCTTTTACAATTGTATGTAAAGAAAAAACCTAACATATAAAAAAAGCAAATTTTTGAATTCTTCCTGAAACTGTGATTAATTTTTTGAAATCTACATAGCGAAAGAATTAAAATAAACACCCATATGAACAAAAATATTAAAATGTAATTTTAACATAATTAAAACATTAATTTACTGCAATCATCTATGTCACCACTGCTATCACCTGTATGACAAAAATTTAAAGTGGAGTTTTGTTTAAGCTGTAAAATTTTACGCAAAATGGATTATATTTTTAATCATTGCAATAAACAAATACAAGGGAACTATTAAATGAAATAATTGTAGTTACAAATTAATAAATTTAAAAACTCCATGTGTGTTTACAATTACTGGTGGGTTCGATTTCATCAGAATATACAATTTGAATCATATATTTTTTCGTCAAGTCGAGGCTACTTCCAGTCAAGTTCTCTCTTGTGCATAATGGACATTTCATATGGTCAACCATTTGATCTTTTAGAAGCTATGGTTCAAGGGTAAGTTCTACTAAACATCAACCTCCCACCACTAACATTAATGTTGACAATGGGGTGACAATATCACGCTCGTTACTCAAAGCTCACTCTATTCCCTTGAAAACGCTGCAAACTCGGCTAGATTGCCGTATCACGTGAGAGTGTGACGTCACGTAGGTATGTACGAAACCCAAGCAAGCTGTGAGCGAGTATGCCATGTTTTTCTCGGACGCAAGGGCATTTTTTACGAATGAGTATTTTTCCTGTATCAGTGCAAGCCCGTAGGGATGCCCCACACCACCAAAAAAACATCAGTAAAGCAAGAAATAGTACTCTCCCGCCATAAAAAGCAATGGCAGCTAGTTACTGTGTGCCAATAGCCAGGTTTTGACTTCTTGGAAACACTGGATTAAAATCTGCTAAAATTTCGCTAGTTTTAGGGGGTAACAAACATGATATTAGAGCCGACAATGGAATATTAAGTTCCCTGTGGCTTTCAATTAGATAATAAATTTTGATGCAGGGTTCCAAATCTTTAGAGTTAAAATATCGCACATTCAGATCCATTTTTACTGACTGTAAACTGACGAATGTCTCTAATTCCTGGAACAACTAAAGCAAAAGACAACAGATCAAGATTCGCATTTATCTTTCTAATTTCTTCATTGGAAATGAACAAAACATTCATTTTTTTAAGACGTCCTCCAACAACAACAACAAATTTTTTTGCTAATTGTATAATAACTCCATGTTTGGCCATATATATCACTTCTTTACGAATCACTGATTTTTTTAAGCCTCTTACCCCTTCAATTACATCTTTACCATGTGATGTAGCGGTATACTTCTAGTTGAAGACTCTTTTATATTTCTCAGTCAAAATACCAGAATCTTCACATGAATTCTGATGAAGGTCTATCACTCCATATGTTTTCTGTAAAAATACTTTCATCATTTATCAAGATGTCGTATATTTTATTCAAAAAGGCTGCGACATTTTTGTTCTTATTTTGAGTATTGGAGCACAGGAGATATGTAGTACATTAACCATTTAAAAATACAGCTACAGTAAACAGTTTTTCTGCTCCACAAAGCTATCTCATTTTGAAATTCGCATGTATATGGCAAAGCCATATTGAACAATTTTTGTTCCTGTAGTAGTACTTTGATCCTGAATAATTTTACTTTCTTAAATTCTCTCGATACTGATGTGTTTCAGGAAATATGGATAATCAGTTTTGATTTTTTTCACTAAATCTGTAGAACTGTCTTCGTGAAATGTTTCAAATTAATATTTTGTCATCTTTTTGCCATTGGACCTTTTTCATTGGATCAACGTTCACTTCGATGTTACTGCCATCTTTACAAATGTGGCATGTTCCGCTCCAACAATTCCTACTCTTTTACATAGAATGAAACTGTCTCCCTAAGTGATATAGAATCATAATGTTTAAAATTTGAAGCTTTAAGAAAAGAATTTTATTACATTTTATGTCTGCATTGACCAGAAGAAGTGTTTTTCATTATAAGCACATTTGGTAGATGCAGAATTTTAAAAAGTGCAAAATTTACTTTCATGTCGGGATACAAATTTTTTTGAAAACAGCGTAAGCTTCTCGTAGATACATGGTCAAATAAAATTTCTTCGAAGTTAGTTTCTTTTCATTGTTCCATAAACATGTGTTTTCTTTCATTCCAGCACACTGATATGACATGTCAAGTCTCAAATAAAAGTTTTTCACAGTTTCCTCTTTTAGTTGCTTATCTTTTAAACTAGAAAGACTAATATCAATTTTCATGAGTAGGTCCAAACATACTCTTTTCGCCAAACCCATCATGACGGCTTTTTTGTGCGAGTGGAGATGCACGAAGGTTTTTAGAACATTTTCGCTTGCTTTACCGAATGATTGAGGTATTCTGTATAAACCAAAGGATTGGTCAATTTATGTAGTAGCAGCAATAATTTCACACTGTTCAGCCAATTTACGTTCTTTCCCTTTTTTATTTTCTCTCGATTTTCGTTGGGTTTTTTTTCTGCCGCTGTATTTTGATTAGCTTTACAGTTAACAGTGGTGTTCATTGTAGAAATTCTGTTCTTGCTACTGGATGCATTCATTCTGTTTTGTTTAGATTAAAAATCAGGGACATTTCCAGTATCTTTTTTCTTCATACTTTTGTTGATATAAATTGTGCTTTTTATGTTTTTCTTCATCCACCATTTTTGAATTTAAAAGAAAAATATAACTCTCTCACACCATAAATCCAGGAAGGATTTATGAATAATAACATCCATTATCCGACGTTATATTTCAGGTGATAAAGGTGGGTCAAATAGGGTGTGGTCACACAGGTAATAGGTCAGTGCAATACAAGTTTTCCAAGAAAAAACTGAATGGTGGGGTTATATTAACAAGATATTTTAGCTTTGTTTGCAAAAAGAAAATTGCAAAATTATTTTAGTATCTCGAACAAGAACTTTTTTATGTCACCTGTGTGACAACAAAGGCGTAGTAAGTTTATTTTTTATTAATTTATAATTTTTAAAAATCTTAAATGTATTTGAATTTCGTGGAAATATTTGACGAAACAATACGCAATATAAATGAGAGACAAAAAACGTTTTAAAAGCGTATTTATGGCAAGATTGAATTCAATCTACGCGTTTCGGGTGATAAAAGTCCACCCTTCTTCGAGAGTGAACACCATAGAATACTGTCAACAAACAAGGTTGATTCGTGGATATAACCAGCTACTTACTTATTATCCATTTATTTAATTCACTATTAACACTTTTTAAGAATAAAATAGTAATTTTACAAAGAAATGTTTACGTTAAGTTTTTCTGTCAGCACTGACTATTGATGAAAAACATTTTTATTCTGAAGTTCTATATTTAGTTCCTAAATTGAGAATAAAATTTTGAAGTGAGGTTACTTTTTGTGTTTGTAACATGAAATATGAACCTTTTTTATGTTAAATTCCCCTCCCAAAATTTGTAAAATATAAAAAAAAAAAGTCAGAATTATTTTTCTGGCTCTGCCCATCTTCTGTGATAAACAAAATAATAATTATTAAAATCTACTGTACAGTATATCGTAGTACAGTTCATCGTAGTTTAAAGCTTACACGTGCACACTAAAAATTTTCTTTGCTGCCTTTGCTTATCAAAAAAGGAGCGAAACCTTAAAGGAATATATAGAAATATATTATTTTACGTGACTACTGCAGCTACTTAAGTTAACGGTGAATCCAGAGAGGGATTTTTTTGCGGGAATGTAAAATACAGTAGAACCACTTATAACAAGTCTGCATTTAGAGATATAGCGAGAAAAATATGGATTTAGTTTGTTATAATGATTAAGCACAATACAATTTAACCACTAAACAAGTTTCTTTTTTTGTAGACACTGGATTTAATGAACAATTTAACAATAAAATAGGAAATCGAACTTTTTGTGAAAATTCTGTATCTAAAATGTAAAATCTTGTTTCCTGTCCTCATTCGTCTAGCGGTCCAAGACACTCCGGGCTAAACGGAGGGACCCTGGTTCGAATCCAGGATGGGGAAAGCGTCTCTTTTTCTCCAAAATTACATAAGCTCTAGTTTGAGCTGTAATTAATACGTGGGTGGCAAAAATTATAGTATAATAAATTCCCCCACGAAAACTCACAAAAATCTCGCCCCGGAGGCTTTCTTGTGTTGACCATATTTGGCAATTGTGTTATCCCTGCGGAGGGTAATAATACCTTAACACCTTTACATACGGAGAAAGAGAGCGTTGTTTCCTGTCCTCATTCGTCTAGCGGTCCAAGACACTCCGGGCTAAACGGAGGGACCCTGGTTCGAATCCAGGATGGGGAAAGCGTCTCTTTTTCTCCAAAAAGAAAAAAGCTCTAGTTTGAGCTATAATATATACGTGGGTGGCAGAAATTATTGTATAAGAAAACTCTCTAGTTATAATCAGCACTTGTTATAACCAATTTCCACTGCAGCTTTATGGACTTGGGAGGGAAATTTCTCTAATTCCACCCCCCCCAGTGGATCCACCACTACTTACATATAGTGAAATTTGTCTACAACAATACATAATGGATCAGTAAAAGATATCGTTATAAATAAGATTAAATATGATATGGTCTACATCTGTTGGGA
>QLNU02014802.1:122037262-122052689 GCA_006491805.2 Dysdera silvatica | reverse complement strand
TGTTCAAAGTTTCTAATGTGCGTACAATTCCCTGGTTTTTTACAACTCTAGTTTCAGCCATAGCTTGAATTGAACCAAGTTGGGCTGGGGAGAACACGTTGAGACGTGACACGGTAGAGGTGTCTTCCTTTTCTTCTACGTTCAATGATCCGAGTGCGTTTTATTTTATTTTTTATTAAGTTTAAATTTTTTCAAGTACGATTGTGTTTTATGGATGCAATTTTGCTTTAATTTGTTTCGTATCGTTATACTCTAATTTCACGTCTACTCATTGCAACATTGGAAGATTAGTTTCTTATCGTATGCTGGATGGTTTCTCAAAACTGCCAGTTGGTCTTTGTAGTCTAGATGGATTTCTTGAAATTGGAATAACTTTAGTTCTTATGTTTTTGTTTTACTAAATAGTGATTATAAATATCAAGTTTGAAGTCGATATACCTAACTTGTAAAGAATTTTGAATTTTCGATAAATTATGAAGACAATCTTTGAAACTACAAAAAATTCCATGAATTGCAAAGTACGAGTGATGGAGAAGAAATTATTATTGATTAATTGAAGATTTAAACGTACGGAAAGTAAATGATTTTTGTCACAAATACTTGGAAGAAATTCAGTCGAAGTACTGGGTGTGTTTTGAGTGGTAGAAACTGGAAACTTGTGATTTAGATGATTCTTTGAGAATTTGTGAACTTCATTAGTATCCTGATTGCTAACAGGAAATTTGATTTTAGTTCAATGAAGATTGTTGAGTAAAAGACTTAGAATTATGTTAAGAAATCGGTTTAAGGAAATACTGTCATAGAACTTTTGAGTTATACAGAAAGAGTTTTTATAAAGGTTTATTTGGATAGAAAGATTATAGAAATACATAGGATAAATAATCGTGTTGTGAAATATAAGGAAAGAACTTTTGAATTATATAGGAACGATTTTAGTGTAATAAACATTTAAATCGAGTCTTTTGAAGTATAGGAATTTGTATTAATGAAGAAAAGATATTTTACATTTGTGCGTATTTGGATTTACTCAATTCTATAAAATGTGATATAAACTTTGAGCCCTAGGCGAAAATGCTGTATATGTAGCATTCGCCATTAAATCCGTTCTCGAAGACAATTCGAGTGTATAAAGAAAGAAAGAAAGAATTGGGCTGCCACCATTCACTAAAATACATTTACGTATTTTAAAATGTACAGGTATTCAAATCTGTCAAATGAATTCCAGAATCATAGGTATGGTTAATCAGCTACTGAAGCGTTGAATATTAAATAATTTGTAAAATAAATGACGATGTGTGTTCAGAGAGTATTGAATTAAATAGACCTCATCATCAGCGTAGAGCTTTCAAAATTATTGGGGGCAGGGGGGCTCGGGCCCATATAATTCTACGCCTATGGACCTCATGATCCATTTTTCAAGTTCATAGCAAAACATATCTTATGAGCTATGTCAAATTTTTACTTCTTTTCAAAATTTGTAATTTAAAATTCCAAATTTTGAAAATAAAATCTGTATAGAAAACATGGGTGCTTACAACATGGATATGAAAATTTAAGTGTTGAAGAAATGCAGAAATTCCATCCAGTTGAAATATTTTACCGACCTTATGTCTGTCCCTGGTAAACTAGTGAAGTCATCCAGAAGAAATAGGAAAGCGCAATTTCTGCGAATCAAGACTCTGAATCTTCTAAGACAGTGATTCTCGATGGGCGGCGCGCGGGCCAGATCCGGCCCCCGAAAATTAAAAATTGACCCGGCTGCGAAAGATAAGAAACCGAAATTTTATCTAGGGGGGAGGGAGGCTAAAGCTCTAACCTTAATGTTATTTCATTGAATCAGAACATTTCTAAGCGACCATTAGCCCCTCCCCCCCCATGTTTATACAGCTTGTACGATAACTTCGTTTTATACAATAATTTTCGGCACCCACATGTAAGTAGTTCAAGCTAGAGCATTTTCGCTTTAGATGCCATCTCTATTCTGGATTCGAGACAAGGTCCTTTCGTTCAGCCCTGAAGTGTCTTGACCGTTAGACAAACGAGGGCAGGAACAACGCCTCTTTCTCTGAATATAAGGATGTAAGATTATACTTTTCCCAAGGATAGCACAATTGCCAAATAATGCTCAACACATAAACCCACTGGGGCAAGTTTTTTGTGAATGTTCGTGGGGGAACTTGTTATATAATAATTTTCGGCTAAAACAAAAACGCTCTTGCTTGAGCTACTTATAGGTGGGTGCCGAAAAATATTGCGTAATAAATTCTTCCACGAAAATTTGCAAAAAACTTTCCTTGGTGGCTTTGTGTGTTGACCATTATTTGGCAATTGTGTTATCCCTGAGAAGGGTAATATCTTACATAATTTCATTTTCATATCTTTGGGACAGCCGACCGAGAAAAAAAAAAAGATTCAAAATGGCCCTCGATGAAGAGTAATTGAGAATTACCGCCTTAAGAATATAAGAAAAGTTCTAAGTGGTGATGATACAATAGAACTGGCAATGTCTCCTACCATGGCATGATGCTTTAGATATGCGCCCATATCCTCAGTTGAAGTGGAGCGATTTTTTAAAAATATAAAATGCTGACTGACTGATAGGCGTCAAAATTTCACATTTGGGAATTTAAAAAAGCATGTCGTAGTAATGTGCAATAAGAGGAGATAGGTCGTTCGAATAAACCCATCTAAAATTGTCTTGTTGGTAAAAAATTTCCATTTCCAATATTAAAAAATGTGTGATTCTTTTTTTTTCAATAACGTTTACTTCTTTTATTATATTTTTAAGACAGTAGAGGAAATATGTGCATTAAATTTCTATAGCCGGTCTTTATACCCTGAATTTATTTAATTGCCTTTTTTTCATTATTTTAAATATCTTTTTCCATATTTTTTTATTGATTTAAATGTCTTATTCCATAATTTTAAATACCTGTTTTTAATTCCTACTTTAAACTTTTTAAGTGCCTTTTTGCCTGCCCTTTTTCTCCATTTTTAGTACCTAAATTTCCAGTCTTTAAAAATAACACATGTTGAAATTGCCACTTTAAATTCATTGTTGTACCTTTGAAAGTAAACGTATAGCAAAATTGGGCAAATAAAATTTTTAAACAACTTTTTGGGGGCGCTTAATCCACCTTGACTCTTTCATGGACCCCATGTACAGGAATCACAATTATAGTCACGATGGCATTTTTTATTTTCCTCTTTCTATGATTTACCTGATACAGGTCGCAAAGCAAGTTAATGAAGTTACTAGCAATTGTTTTATGAATGCATAAACATTCGAATTCAAGCTCACGGAAGGTCACTTATAATTTACTGCACATTCTTCCGGGATAAAAATTGACAACAATGATTGCAATTATGATGCATTAGGAAAACATACAGTAGAACCTCCATATAATGAAATCGACGGTTCCATAAAAAAAAATTCGTTATATAGGAAATTCGCTATGTGGAAACGATGTATTCATGAACCAGGGCAGGGCAATATGATACCGCAATTAAAATCCTATTTTTCAGTAAACGACTGTTTCTCATAAATAACATTCAACCATTTAAAAATAGATGTTTTTAGGAGTGAAATATACATGCATATAAAAAAAAAAAAAAGAGAGTTGAAAAATTCTTATCTTAAAATGAAAACGTATTTAATGTTTCTTTCAAACACATTCATGCTTTTGTGCAAAAAAATTCTAATATCCTGCTGCACAACAAATGAAGATGTTGATTTATTCTGATATCCTGCTGCACAACAAATGGCGGTGTTGATTCATCATACAAGTGTTAGCACCCCTGTGGGAAATTTGCAAGGTCTGGATTTCTGGTAATCAAACAAGCAAAAAAGGGCAACAAGTACTACTATTCAGACAACATGGTGTATTCAAGGACAATTGGGGCCTGTTCATAGCCTAGCAGCTTTGCACTGTATGGGGCAACCAGACACAGGTGTGCGTGTGTTTAGGAAAACTCTTTATTAGGAAGTTTAAAGTCCCTTAGGCGTGCCTCATTCTGTTTGTTTGCCACGTATTTTAAAATCGTATTGTATTCCCACAATATTAGGGAAGCCGATATCGCTGACGTGACCATTGTATTTTCTGTTTTGGTAGTTAAAAATTTCGCTATATATAAATTTATTTCGTTATATAGAAATTCATTTCGTTATACAGAAACACTTGTATATGTAATGACCATGGGGATTTACCAAAACTTCGCTATATAGAGAAGTTCGTTATATGGAGGTTCTAATGTATTCAGTTCACAAATGTGGTAAAGGTAAAAAAAAAAAAATTATTTTGAAAGGCTGGAGAAGAGAAAGATCATCTCCCATTTAGCGTTGAAGGCGTTTTCATTGTGCCCGAACCCATAAATTTCGTTACGTGTTTTCGTAACATTTTTTCGTCACGCCATAAATAAGACACCAAATTTTATGTAAAGTTTTCAACATTAATTTATTTTTGATGCAATTAAACACTTAAATCTATTTTTTATACATTTAAAGCACATATACGCTTTTTCGAATATGTTTTTTTAGGATCTATTTGTTTCGTATTCTAATATTTTAGTATGCTCGAATGTAATTTTCTTTATGTTGGGACTTGATATCAATGCCACAAAAGTGCAAGACACACAACGATGTTGAAATGACTTACTTTGAAATTTTTGGTTACAACTATTCATTCGAAGATCTTGTCATAGAAACTAAAATAATTTTAAACTTCAATTCAGTTGTTAAATAAGTGTTTTCTAAATGAATTGTGTTCAGTTTATATTTTTGTGACAGTAAACTTTTTTTATATACTCAAATATTTTCAATCCACTACAGGAAGGAAACAGTTCCCTTATTATTGTTTTCTTTACTCTGTTAAAATGGTTTTTATTATGCAAATTTGGAGGTGGCGGCCAGGGGGGGGGTCGTAGATCCTTTGGTTACTATAAAAGGGGTTCGCGGATTATTTGGCTACTATGAAAGGCGGTCGCGGCTTGAAGTTTGCGAACTACTGCCACAGCGTATTGGGTCTCTATTTTCCAAAGAAATCCAAACCCTTTAAGGGCCAGGGAACCAGTACCGAATCACATTGGACAGTCAGTTGGTAAGCTTTTTTTTTTTTTTTTTTAAGGAGGGGGACATGGTTGGGAGTCGAAACCTGTTAACGGCACTGGTTTTTATTTCAAGAGCATTTTATCATTCAGTACGCTCGTACCGGCCGGCTCAAACTCAACATTATTTCAAAAAGAGTCATTGTTATTACTATAAAAGTGTTTTTAAGGGAGCCCTGCACCACTTTTCAAAAAAGTTTGTTTTTGAAGGTATGCTTTCCATTTTCTCCATAACAATTACAGCATAATCGTAAGCATAATATATAATCGAAACTACTTTTTGTTAATTTGTTTGTTTCTTTTAATTCAACATGTGTGAAAAAACTCGAAAGAGTAATGTCCAGCATTTTTTTTATGTAACTCAAGATATTTTTTGCTCTTTGAAAAAATATTTCCTTATAAATAGGAATATAAAGAAAAGATTGTCTTCAGGAAATTTTGGTAAATTATTTAGAAAAAATATTAAAAATACAAAATTTTCAAAACTGACATTTTTCGAACTTTAGTGCTGTAATTGTTGTTATTAAAAATATTATTGCAGGTTATAAAACATATATGAAAATACTGTAAAGAAAAATTAAAGAAAACTATATCAATGTATCCTGAAAGTTTTTAACAACATCTCCTGTTTACTACACAGGCGTTTTAAACGGTTTTGAAGTTTGTCGAGTACAACATACTCTTGTTACAACTTAACAATAATTGCCATTTTTTGGAATTTAAATGCCTGAGGAAAAAAAACAAAAACAAAACACCATTGCATTCAGAAGAAGAAAGTGCAGAAAAAGAAAAGCGTAAAAAGTCCATGAGGTCGTTATAGGCTCAATTGGAAGGGGGTAAGAGAGCTACAACTCGCACATTCCTATGTTAAAAATACAAAATAACATTGCAATCCCAACAACAAGTCTCTGCGTACGCCAGTGCAGAGCCCTTCAACGAGAGATGCGTGCAACGTAGTTTTCAACTTCGTGCCGAAGTATTCCTCGTTTTTAGGAAATCGCTCGATGATGTCTATAATTAGTTTTGAGGACACTTCCGTGAAAAGGAGAAAAACGTTTATGCCTTAATATACGTCCATTATTGTTCATGTATATCGACTTTTCCTTTTAAATATTTCTTTTGAAACACGTAATTAGTTTGTTTTTTTTTGCAATATTTCTGGAAACAACCAATTTGAACAATCGGTCATCATTATTTCTATTATAGCAATTTGAAGATCGTGCGACATCACAATTCTGAAAATTATCTACATAAAAGTACTAAAAGATAAATAGACAAATGAAGATTTTTTTTCCGCATTTAAGCTTCTCGATGGGATCTGGACATAATCCCGACAGCCGAAATCCCGACAAGATAATATCCCAACAAATCAATAATTCTGAATTATTCTTAATAATATTAATTAAATATTTTAATTAAATTCGGAAGGGTGGACTGTTTGTTTGGCTTTTTTATGGCGCAAGAGCATCTGGGCTATACTGCGCCAATGCCAAGAGGACTGGGTCCACCAAAAGGCAGCATACCTTGGATTTTCGGAAGCGCGAGTCAGTGCCGGATGAAGGTCAGGAGTGAATACAGACTTTTATTGGGGGGAGGGGGGGGGTAAATTTGCCATGGTCTTGGAATAACACCTTCATTTATCATGAAAGTTGGAATTTTTTACAGTGAAAAATATATTTTTGGGGACATAACCTCGTGTCCCCACAGAATTATGGTTTTATGGGTCCTAAGCCAAGGTTAAAATGCAGGAACGGATTTAGTGGGGAAATTAAATAAAAACATTTAAAAAGCTACAAGGTAAAGGTCCAATGAGTTACCGTTTCAAGAATCGAGTCATTAATCGCCCCATTTAATGACCTCTAAATCGGGTCCTGATATGGGCCCATTGGGATATGTAAGGGGTGTTGATGGGAATTGCAACCACCGGTGCGATCCCTTCCGAAAATCCAAGGTATGCGCCCTTTGAGTGGACACGGTCCGCCCCTGGTATTTAATTAAAATATTTAATTAATATTATTAAGAATAATTCAGAACTATTGATTTGTCGGGATATTGGCTTGTCGGGTTTTCGGCTGCCTGGATTTTGGCTTGCCGGGATTTTGGCTTGACGGGATTTTGGTTTGTCGGGATTCTGACCTTGTCGGGATTTCGACACAGACCTGTTCTCGATATGTCGCTCATTTTAATGCTTGTACATAGTTTTTCGTAATCGTCTGACGTATATGAAGTAACTTGCATCACAGACAACTCACGGTGTTACTACGGGGAGGAGGAAAGGTTGTAAAATAGGTTCCATATGAAGACTCCTTGTGAAGAAATTGCGAATCTTCCATAGGTTCCATTCAGGGAAAAACTGTTGGAGGAATATATGTTCTCCCCGTACCTAACTTGGGTAGGTTATTGGTTAACACTGATAGACATACATTATTCTCGCATTCACTCATTGTTTCTGGCTTTTATTGAATGAAATCTGATGGTTAACATTTGAAGAATTTCAGGCTTAAAAGGCTCTGGGCTTTTTAAGTCCGGAGTTTAATTTGATACCAACTCCGGTCATGCTGGCATCGTTACATACCTTACATATTATTTTCACCACTATGGAAGAGTATCTGGTAACAAGTTCTACATGTATCTATTCTTTTCCATTTCTAACCTAAACTTACTATGCTAGAAAGTTTTTGATATTATCATATATCTCATATATTGCTCACTATATATATATATATTATTCAACGTGTATCTCGGGTTAAATAATTATTACTTATTATTATAATAAATACCTATATACTAAACCACTTCTGTTCGAGTTCAGTTACTTTTTTCATTTGCTTGCTATTGAAGGCTGATTTAGATTTCCATGTGAAATTTTCTGTTTATTTTATTTTAAGCAAGCTTATTTGAAAAATTTAAAATTTAAATTATTATAGGATTGTATAAAAATAAGTTTATGCAATCATCGACAAAATTCACTCAAATTCATGCAATCATTTTCACCATATTAATACTAATTAATTTGGCAATGAAAGTGAGAGAGAGAGAGAGATAGAGAGGTGACAAGTGTTTAACGCAGTTAGTTAATGGCATTATTGATCAGAATAATGCAAATTTAAGATTTTACATTTAATTTATTTTGTGTGAATAGTAACTTGATCTTCGACAAGTTAGCTTATCTTTTGCCTACTCTTCACAGTATTTCTTATTGAAGTTCTGTTGAGCTACGTGGAGTTGTTTGCTGCTACCACCTACAGATAAAAATATCTACTTTGATTAGCCGATACAATTATTCAATCATAACCATTCCATTATGGTAAACAAAACACCTCTATATAAGCAAGCTTTGTCTGTGTGGAGTGAAGATGCCAAACTTCGCAAGTATTTTTTAGAACATCCTTGTACTGGCACTAGATTTCACAAAATCAAAGTCTTTTTCCTTTATTCAGCGGATTTCTAAGTACCAATCAACTTTTCCAGCATTTATGCACCGCGCCAAGCTGTTCCCGCCATACCAACGCGATTTAAAGCAACACAAAATCATTGATTTATAAAGCAATGTAGATGTCGCCACACAATAATAATAGAATATATATATATATATGTATATATGCTACAATCGTTACATCACTGCCACAACATAAGTATTTGAATAGATGAAAAATATGATTCGCAAAATTTTATATTTTGTTTCGCAATACCTACTAAGGTATACAGAGTGATTCAGAACTAATGGAACAAACTGAAAGGGGTGGTAAAGGACGCCAAATAAGCCATATTTGGCGAAATCAGGTCCGCAAAGGATCCGATTTGGCTGTAGAGTGAATTTATTATACACATCCACATCGTTGTTACGTAGGCAATTACATGAATAAAATAGATTTTTTGACACATAATTTAAATAATTGACTTAATGGTGCAGTAGAGAAAAAACTCGAGAATTCCTTTGCCCGGTCCTGAGTAGTGTTGCCGTTTAGTCATAAAAGGTATGGAAAACGATTGTTTTACCATACTGGAGGCAATTGGGAATTGTTAAGCATGTGTAATAGGTGAAAGAGATCAAAAGAAACAACTTTGGTCCAGTGAACCAATGTCCGAAAATGAGCCGTTCTGGAACTATAGGGATGCTATTATTTGCATCCACATTAGTCGATCATGTAACAAAATTTGAAAAATTTTCCGCTCTAGCCTAGAACCACATTGGAAAAGGTTCTACCGCTTACTATGGTGCAAAACAATGTCCCATGGCCAAATTTCTGCAATTCAGGAATGTATAACACAAACGTGAACTTCATGTTTCGGCCATGAGTTCCCCAACTGCATGAATTTGACCATGGGAAGTTGTTTTAGACAGTAGTAAATGGTGGAATCTTTTCCAATATGGCTATGGGCTGAAGTGGTAATAATTTTCCAAATTTTGTTACATGATTAATTAATGTGGATGAAAATAATAACATCCTTGTACAGTTGAACATCGTTAATACGCACACAGTTAAGACGAATTACTTTTAATACGAACCGTTTTCTGAAGTTCCGTCAGATTGTAAAATACTACAAATGTACTATCAATTTCATTTTTATATTTAATTTTAATATTTAATAATTTTTATACATGTTTTTAATTTTTTTAATAATGACCCGTCTCTCAGACCATTTCGGACTCTTTTGCGGACTACCAGTGGTTCATGAATCACCAGTTGGGAACCACTGTACTAGGAAAATGAAAGAGGGGAACGGCGCACTCCTTTAACATTCTGTGAACTTCAAACCGAACTTAAACCGGAAATTCCCTTCTGAGTACTCTAGAAACGTATTCAAACTTCAACTTCATCATATGCAAGTAATGTCGATTCTAGACAACAACAACAACAACAAAAAAAAGGGGGGGGCGCACAAATTCTTGCTTGCGTGCACGGGTGCCGCAGCGGGGCTCGTACATGTAGATAGAATAATAAAATCCGGTTATATCTGGGGGCCTTGGCATCCCCGGACCTAGCACGGTGCGCCACTGCACGTAAGACGCACAAAAGTCTTTTTAGATAAACAAAAACTCGAAGGATAGAAATTAAGCAGTAAGAATCACAAAGACATGAGACAAAGTAAAGGTGAGATCTGACACATCGAAGAGCGGCGCCTAGAACCGAATTCATCACTGCTCAGATAATTTTGGATCTAGAGAAAAAGAGGTCACACGAATAGCAGAAATCGTATATCCCAGTAGGCTGTAAAGAAAAAGTTTAAAATGCGAGAATGGCATCATTCGATACTTTTAAAAAATGTAAAAGGCAGAACCATGTATAGAGTTTGGTCACAGGAAGTGCATGGCCTCCATTTCCGCTCAATCTCGCTCCTCGTTCAGAACAACGTTACACTGTTGCATTTGCTATAATCGGCGTATTTTTTAGTCTCAGAACGGAATGAAGAGTAATATTACATTTTTCGAGCAAATGTTGCATTTTACCTTTAATGTAAGACATAAAAGAACTTTAAATTAGCGAGTAAAAGGTTTTATATAGGGTTGCGATTTTTTTTCTCCACACGGGCATTTAAAAAAGATGCTTGCATTAAATTATTTATTAAATTTCTTTTTGTTTTGAGTAATATTGAACAGTTCTTGAACATGGAAAATGTATATCATATTCTTGCATGTTATTTTGTAACTTATAACCTTACTAGGTATGCATCAGTGCTTCTCTTTTTTTTTTTTCGAGAGTGAGATACAAAAATGCCAAAGGCGTAGTATATTTGACGGTACAACATAAAAGATATTTGTAATAGGTTCAATTCAGGACAAGGAAATGATGGTATCAAACGTGATATAAAGCAGCGCTAAATGAAATTGCGATGAATTTTACGATTTTAGATTTTGAAGACACTTCAATGTGTTTCACGATGGCAGAATATTTTACGAGATGAAAGATGACCTTTAATATTCTTATGAGTAAACTGAATTTATCGAGAAATTTATAAACCGGCAACTAGAAATTATAATACCTAGTTGCCTCGTAAAAATATGAATGAATTTATTATAATTTTGGCTTTGAATTTATAAACGACTTTTAAAAACTGCAAAATTAATTTTGCAGGATTAAGTTTAACGTTTCAGATACTCAGAATATAATCAATTTTTTGTCTCATAATAGTTGGAAAAAATAGATGTAGGGTCAAAATATTGGGAAAGTACGTGAGTCAAAGTATTGGAATTATCTAATGATTTATGGTTCGTGCATGGTCTGAGTTGGGCCCAAATTTTTTTTCTTCGGCTATTGTTATGCAAAGCGTTCCAGTTTAAATTCGAAAAATTCCACGAAACTTGTTCTTAAGCGTTAACTTCGCAATAATTATATACTGAAGGTGGTTATTTACTTAAGGCGACGTTGTTTGGTAGTCAAGAAGATTATGAGAACTAAAGAAGAAAAAGAAGAAAAAAAAAGGTAACTCTCCATGAAAAGATGATAACATAGAATGGAGGAAGACTACAGACCTCCAGTAGAATGGAAGTATGAAAATGGTGAAGGAAGTCTTCAAATAGTGAAGAATAGGCGACGATCGCTAAGGAAGCTTAGGTCCTTCAGGGACTGTAGCGTCAAAACAAAAAGAAGGAGGCCCACTTTGGTAAAATTTTCCTAAGTAAACATGTATCTGTTAAGAACATAGTTTCATTATACAAGAATCATATTTACAAGTGCAAATACCGAGAGAACATCCATGCAAGACGCGAAATAAAGTATGGGACTTACTATGCTATTAATTGACCATTGGCAAAACGATTTGTTTGTTTGTTGTCGTTTGGGTGCGTAAGTGAATGTTGGAAAAGTTGGCCGAGCGAGCGGCACTGTATTTCCAGATAAGGTTGCATCGATGTCCAATGATCTAGAATAAAGATAAAGATCAGGGAAAACAATTTGATAATTGAAGAAAATAGGAACTAGGAATTTTATTGGTTGAGAGACTGGCATATATGTTATAATTATACAACCATGAAAAGGAAACGTTACTTGCTTTGTAATTCCAGGTTTTGAAATCAATGAAAAAAAAAAGGACGATTCGGCAGAAACCGAAGTACAGTGCATCTATAAAAATTTAAAGCTCATATAAAATTTTAACTTGAATTTGGTGTGGTGAGATTTTTTTTTTCTAGAGGCATTGAAAAATTCATGAGACCTTTCTTTCACTATTCATTTCAGAACCGAACCTCGAACTCAGAAACACATATTAAAACCGATTTATCGTTCACGGAAAGATAATCTTGAACCTCATAACCTAATCTGAACCACAAAAATCCAATTCTTATTAAATTAATAAGTTGCCATAGCTATCACAATAATAACCTCAAATAATTCTTAAATGCACACATAATGTTTTCTTTATTCGAAGAAATTGAGTAAATAATTTTACTAAAAAATTACCAACCTATAACGATTTGCCTCGAAAATATTCAATAGATTTTAAAATATTGATGATGGTAATTTCCACACACGAATTCAAGTTCCAAACGGAATTCCCTCACTTTTTGAATGATTGCATTAAAAGATGTTTTATAAATATATGAGTAAACGTGGTCTTCAAACATTATAGAGAGAAAAGATAATATATATTAATTTAAATTTTTGTGAGTGTGAAACAAAAGTGAAAGAAGTGTGTTCAATATTTTATGCTGCAAGAAAAGTAGAAAGAATGGAGTAAAATAGTTCAAAATAGTAAGAATAGAGTAAAACTATAAAGTAAGAAGCAGAAGAAGAAACAGAGTAAAAATATAAAAGTGAAAAGCATTGAGGTAAATTTGTTCCGAAATAACTGAAACCTCCCTTTAACAGTGTTTAGTTTCAGACCTCAGTATTCCTTATCACGGCAGGCGGATGTGAAGACAAAAGACAATTCTATTGGTAATGATGATGGATTAACTAAAAACTTCGCCCCCATTGCTCATAACATTAAAATCACATTAATTATGCCTTATTATGAAAAGGCATTCGTGGTAATCATCAATCACGGAAACGCAAGGCTCGTAAAAGACAACGCCAAAATCCATTAACACCCGAAGTAACGAAGTAAAGGGAACAATTAAGTTGAGAAAGGGTATCGATGCCCTAACTCAAGGGGCGTTTGAATAAACGCCGAACACTGTAAATTAATGCGGTGCACTTTTTAAATTGGTTACGGAAATATTGAAGCTGCGCAGTTGGTGAATATTAAACGATATTGCTTTTTACATTTAGGTCCAAAGTTTTGGAAGTATTATATTAGTGACATTTTTCGTTCTTTCTCTCATTCAGCTTGCTTTTACTTCACAATTATTCCTGGAGTTGATTTTATTAAATTTTCCTTAAAAAAGGCAGAAGCTAAGATCGATCGATCAATCAATCAATCAACCAATCTGTCTGTCTGTATGCCTGTATGTCTGTCTGTCTGTTTGTGGCGTACTCTAATGCGCCAGTTTAACGGAACTTAGATTAGTGTTATAGTGCACTGTTGTCGTGCCAGTTTAATGTAAATGAAAGTGTTTGAGAATAATTTAAATTGCTTAATGGTTAATTAATGAATAATTCTGTTGTATGGCAACAGTTTGCGTGATGTGATAGGACTTTGAATTTATATCCAGAGCAATATATCTAGAGAGAGTTCGGTCACAGGAAGTGCATGGCACCATTTTCGCTCAATCTCGCTCCTCGTTCAGAATAACGCTACACTGTTGCATTTGCTATAATCGGCGTATTTTTTAGTCTCAGAACGGATTGAAGAGTGCTATTACATTTTTCGAGCAAATGTTGTATTTTACCTTTAATATAAGACATAAAATAACTTTAAATTATCACGTAAAAGTTTTTATATGGGCTTGCGAAATATTTTTTTCTCCACAAGGGCATTTATAAACATGTAAATAATCTCTCAGTATTTTTCAAATTGCGTTTAGAAGTGATAATTTTGAGGTTTCTTAAAAAGCACTTACCTTCAGGTGGATAACTGTCAATTTCCTCAAAGGCTGGTAGTTAAAAGAAAGTATTATTGTAACTTTTGTTTTAAATTGTTTAACTATTTATTATTGCTTTATAAATATTTTTAACTATTGTACTACTAACTTATTTATAATTTACTTCATAATTTTAAATTACTATTATATTTTTACTTTTTTTTTTAAAAACTTATTATATTTTTACTTTTTTTTAAAAACTTATTATATTTTTACTTTTTTAAAACGTATCTACTTTATTTAATTACTTATTATTTACTTTATTTTCTTTAATTACTTATTAGTTACTTTATTTTATTTCATTACTTATTAGTTACTTTATTTTATTTCATTACTCAATGGGCAATGAGATCAATGGCAAATGAGAAAATGTGGTAGGAATGGCATTTGGCTTTAATTTTCCAGGAATTTTCTTTTCAGATTGATCAAGGTCAAAGTATGATATTTACAAATTAATAACTAAGAAAAAAGTATTTCATTTATACTTAAATTATTAAATGCATGGATAACATTTTTTCACCAAGCATAAAATATCGATGATCTAGGCAATTTTAAGTTGCAGTTATTTTAAATATATATTAATGTGCCTGAACAACATTAATATTTAAAACTTAATAACATATAAAATATTTTAAATTTGTACTTAAATTATTAAATGCATGGATAAATATTTTTTTCATTACAGATAAAGTAAATTGACGATGCACGCAATTTCAAGTTTGCAGTTATTTTATGAAAAAACATTAATATTTAAAAATTAATAACTGATATAAAAGCTTTTAAATTTGTATTTAAAATTGTAAATGCGTAGATAAACATTTTTTTTTATTATTGATAAAATACGGATAATCCACGCAATTTAAAGCTGCCATTATTTTAAAAACATAAATGTGAAATTAAAAAGTTATTTAAAACATTAACGATAGGCATTGACACTTTTATTTTCCATGGTTAAATTACGGGTTAAACTTATACCCGATATTATCTCATATCCTAATACTTTGAGATGTGAACAAAAAATTATAAAGCGTGTAGCATATTTTTTACTACAAAAAAAAACAAAAACCAACAAAAAACCACTAATTCACACAAACAGGTACTTTTCACGAAGTTAAAATCTTTTTGTTTTATTTTGGCGAACCAAATTTTGCGCCGTTCTTGATCATTTTTTCCATTTGGAATGTGAAATAATTTTACTCCTTGACCACTTCGATTCTTACAATTTACAGTGCAACAAATAACCATTTTTCACAATGAATAGCCTCCGATTATATTGAATATGAAAACACTCGTTATCTGTACCAGCCAAGAGTATGCTAACACAGTACTGAGAGCGCGCGATGATTGAGATATAATGGCCGC
>QLNU02014802.1:122024175-122037162 GCA_006491805.2 Dysdera silvatica | reverse complement strand
AGACTCTAAGAATGGAAATGGGGTCTCTGCTGTGTTCTGGTGGTGTGATACGACTGTCTGAAACAACCAATTCATTTTACAAGTTTGCTGCAACTTGGATATAATACGTACGATCTTTATGTTCTTAAATATTTATACCTTCATAAGCATAATAACGTAATAAATAACTTATGGTCTTCATTTCTGAATTTTTATCATTAGAATTTTGTAAAATGTTTTAGACACAAAACATTGTAAATGAACGTTTTTGTTAGGAGCTTTATAAATTTGATAAATGTTATGTCTTTCCCCCCAGGTCTCATGAATATTATTTAAATCTAAATTGTCCTTCAGAGTATTTTATATGAAAATTAACTTCTTAATAACATTTATCTTTAATATAAAATGTTAATATATTAATTTTATTTTAATAATTTTTTAGGAGAAAATCTCGCCACACAACCAATAGGAAGAGCCCTATTTCCATCTCTAGCCAAAATGAGAAGCATATTGTACCACCTGTGGCCCGCAATGGAAGGAAAAATCACAAGGTTCGGAAATTTCATGACACTATTTTCTGATTATTTATATATATATATAAATTCAGTGAAGACTATAATTGACTTTTCTAAACTAGATTACCAACTACACCCAGCTTCCAGAAGTGAAAGTCATAATCCGAAGTGAAAATAAAGTAGAAGAGAATGTTGTCACACATAAAGATGAAGCAAATCAGGTAAATCTGAAGGATTTTGTATTCATTAGTTGTTAAGTGAACCTTGGTTTTGCAAGGGTTACAAGAATTTTCGGTAAAATAGATGAGCTGAGACCTTATTTATCTTCCAGACCTAGTTTGAACTAATTGAATTAAGTCATATCTGAAATCACTCTGATTTGGGGTTTACGTCGAACTATCTACCTTGCATGACACACCTCATGCAATCTTAACCCATTTTCGGCCAACTTTGCGTTAATGCAACATTATTTTCGGGAATTTTTTTCTATTTCCTAATTAATTTTTTTTCCCCTAAAATTTTGGCATATCATATTCAGAAAGATTTGACCTTACTAAATATTTTTTTCAAATGGGAGCAAGTTAAATTTCCTGCTTTATAATTCTTTATTTTTAAGTGTTTTGAGGGACTTTCAAAGACCCATTTTTTGAAAAAGTATATTAATTGCTGATTGACGAATATCAACGTTCTTTTCTTTTAAACATAATCTTTCAGATGTCAACAGTTTGTGAAAAATGGAAATTACAAAAAATGATAATTATAAATACGCAATATTGAAGAAAGAAAATAATGTTGCTTTAACGCAACGTTGGCCAGATATGGGGTTGGCTTATTGCTACAACCTTGGGTTTTGTTTCTCCAAATTCTTTCTTTGAATGTTTACTTTGACTAGCATTATCGACAGCTAACAATAGTGACAATGCAATCTAACTTTTGCTACTTTGTTTCCTTTGTTCTATAAACATTTATATATTTCAGAATTTGACGTTTTCCAAGATTTTTACACTGTAATTTTTTACGGTTATAAAATGTAATAATTAGTTATTTGATTTAATACCCATTATGAACAAAGAGCTTTTATTTATTATGTTTATTGAGTATATATATATAGAAAATGAAATAGGAGTGTTTCTGAAACCCTTGCCCTCCTCCCCCCATGGGCGTAGCCAGCTTTCCATCTCGTTGAACAAACCATTGCTAACCCGAAATATATTATCAAAAATACTAAAATATACTTCAACTTTTATTTTTAGAGGTAAAGTGCCTTGCCTACTCCCTTAGCTACACTCGTGTCCCTCTTCCCGCCCTACTGTAAGTATAGCTCATTAGTACCCTTTCCTTGTAGTAAAAAAAATACTCCCCTTGATTTTGGACTACATGCTGTGATTTGGTTTGGCTTAAGTAGTTTTACGCTCCAAAGGTACACGTTGCAACTACCTGAGAAGGGACACATTCCTGAAAAACAAAATGCTATTATTTAGTTTTGATTGTTTAAACTTTTTGTTAGTTAATTAGAAATTGCATTAGCTAATTAGGACTTTTTTAGTTAAGATTTTCATTAGCTAATTGGGATATACGAAATTTTCATTGCTGAATTGGAATTTTTATTAGTACGTAGTTAATTTGAATTTTTATTAAATAATTAGAATTCTATTACGTAAATATAATTTTATTAGATAATTAAAATTTTATTAATTGGATTTTTATTAGATAATTATTCAGATAATTATGGGAATATCTGTAAAAGCATTTTAAAAAATGTATAAAATTTCTGTTACGTGAAAATTAATTGCGTTTTATAAAAATCCTGAATTTTGTACTTATATATAAACTGACCTCGTTATCGGCCAACGTTACGTTAACGCAACATTCTGACATGCCCCACACATACACTAGATTTTTTTTTTCAATGAAACCTTATTGCTATTGTCATAAATAAAAACACATGAATTTTTATTCAATTTCACCATAAATTTCTATGCTTGGTCGTTAATGGGTTAAAGTTAATTATGTAAAATAATTAAATGCAATTGAATTTATGTATATTCATTAATGTTCAATCAATACTCATCTTCAGCTAAATAGAGATCTTTGTCATATCTCTATGTATGCATGCAGTGAAATTCGTTAACATATCAATTCTGCATATTTCATTGATTTTGTATTTCTCATTCATTTGTCTCATGGTTCCTATGGTCCTTGAACTTTTTTTGCCAAGTCAGGTCTCTTGAAAAAGTACTTGGACAACTGCCAAAAAATGTGGTTGGTTATTGAAAAGTCCTTGAATTTTTCTCAAAAAATCTCTTCCTAAGTTTTGCCTACAACAGAAAAACAAGCATGGTTTCATTCTCAAAACAGCCAGTAGTGCTTCGCACACGCCTCCTTCCTCTCCACCCACTGAGCATGGCTAATATAAGGGATGCAAAAAGGGTAGCTTTTGATGGCAGTGTGTTAAGTTGAAAAGAACAATATAATTAAACACTCTAATTTCAATATTATACTGCTTGCATTTTTAATTTTTACGTATATTGCAATTAACAATGTAAGGTTCTTGGAAAAGTCCTTGAATTTCACCAGGACAAAAGAGTGGGAGCAGTGTGTATTATCTAAGGATCTGTGATAAGTTTTTTGGATTCATATTCAGAAATTTCTGACACTAGATGTAATTGTAATAACATTTTCGAGGTATTTTTCTTTGAAACTCCTGACTGAATGTTAACACCATTCAAAAGATGTGCATATTTCTGTGTTTTTTTTCACTCCATGTGTTAATTTTGTAACTATTTAAAATTAAGCCCCCTCCTGCACATCAGGATATTCGTCCGGCTGAAACACAGGTCAAAAATGAGTGGCTAGAGTGCAATTGGAAAAAGTGGAACTCCATCAAGAATGGAACAATGGTGATTAAAATTCATTAGAATTAGCAGTTTCTTTCTTAACTATTTGTTAATCATGTACTTATAATTTATATGATAATATTTCAGTTTCACTGTGGAGCAAATCAAAATGCGATACCTAGAATAAGCTATGGATTGTAAGTTTGTTTTTTTCCTTATTACTTTCCTGATTCTTGCTTTTTTTTTTTTTTAATAACCTGAGAAGTATATAGCATGCATTTTGTGACATAATATGATGCATTCTTCAACAGTTAACTTAACCTTTAGCTTATGAGTCGGATGGAGTGTATCCCAGCAGATTTAAGTTTTAAAAAATGGAGCTCTGACAAGCCCAATCCCAAACGAAGATTTTCCCCCCTTTTGTGTCCTTCCAAGTCAATGGTGAGTTTAGTAGCACAATTGGCTTGATTGTGGGTGATAACGAAAAGGATTACAAGATAAAGGCCTATTGTACAAATAGGATAGGACCCTTTCCTTGACCTCCTGTTCTCCATGGCTCTGTATGAAAAGTAATAATCTATTATTGGGTCATCAGTAGGTTTCTCACCTTTCACTAAATTGCTGTGTTGCAAGCGGGACAGAGAAATACATCTCCTACCCGACCCCATGTAGTGACGCTTTCAGGTGTAACTTGGGTTGATTTGTATGGAAAGAGGGAAGGATGCTTTTCCTCCCGTATTGTAATAAAAAATTGTTTTTCAGCCTTGTAATCTAAAGATTAAAATAATTTAAAGCCCTACACACACACATGCTGTCCTTGCATCCTAAAAATTCAACTAACCCAATCTACACACATGCATAAACAGGGTGTCATAGAGGAAAATTGTTCATATGCCATGTGAACCTGGATTTAATTGCAATGACATTATAGAATGTAAGATTGATTGGTGACATGACACTACACAGTATAATTAGACTTAAGAACAGCAACCTTTTAGGAGTGGGAGAAAATTTTAACACATTATTCGACGTACGTTTCAGATGACCACTGTCCATTGTACATAGAATAATGTATTAAATTTTTCTGCTATGCCTAAAACGTTGTTCTTCTTAAATCCAATTATAAAATGTGTTCTGTTTTTTCTGCCCACTGTACAGGGCTTGATTCTTCAGGCAATAGAGATTTGGATTTATCAGAAAATTAGGTTCCCAGGACAGAATAATCTTCACTGAATCACGCCGAAGTTCTCGGCACTTGGCAAATCTATTGCCATTTTGAATTCTCTTAGAGAGGAAAAATTGTAGACCACCCTGTTTCTACACGGCCTACAGGACTGCTTTGTGCACCAAAATGCACAAACTGTTGCAGGATGTTGATGTTGGCTAAGCAATATAAAGTTTCTTACATGCATCGTGAGTTTACCATTTTGCAGACATAAGCAATATCTTTCAATGTGGGTTTCTAGTACATTCACACTTGCAAGTGAAGGTTAAATTCAAGGTTGTCCCAGGATAACTAAATATTGTGAAGCAGCTTTATTGTGCACTTCAGTCGCTATCACTCACCACATTATTCTTTTCCCAATGCAATCTTGTCCATTTTGACTCTGCAGGAAGGTTGCGCTCTGAACCGCAAACTACTTACTATTCTTGCAAAGTGTTGATAAAATGACCCCTCCTAAGGCTGCAGTATTTAAATATTTTGTAGCTATGTGAAAGTGGCTACTAACTTAAATGAAGTGGCCTTTAATAAAAAGGGCCCTTGTGGTCAGTGGCGACTAATCAAATACCTGAGTTTTAAGCTTTACCTGGAAGTGGTAATCACCATGTTGAGTCATCGTCCAAGGACATCATAATGGTTTGATCGGTGTTTAATTTCTGTTATCTTGGTGCCATAAAAATACAACTAATCATCATAACCACTACTCCTCCCATCAGTCGGGCATTATAGTATGGGGTGCTAGAGCATGGGACCACAGTCGCCTTATATCTCCATCATGATCACAATAACAGCTGCATGGTAAGTTAGGGAGATTCTACAGCTGATTTTGGTACCATTCCTGGATGGCCTACAACACTCCATTTTTCGGAAAGATAATGCCCACACGACTAGGGTCTTATCTGTCTCGATTTGACTGCAAATGGCATGCTGGTTTCCCACCTACTGTGGTCCTGGTTCCCTAGGCCGGGGATGATTATATTCCGGGAATTTCAACTTGCCTCTTCCGGGATTTCTTTTTAAAAATTACAAAATTTTCGTTGTGTTTTCTATAATTTGATATATTTCTGTAGAAATCAGTGTTTTCACCAAAATATTATGTAACTTGTCAGGAAATTTCCTGGTATATTCAAGGAATCTGGTTTGGACGTACAATCACTCCTTCCCTAGGCTTAGGTTTAATGCTCTTTGGTGGTATAGTGGTAACATATTTACCCCTATGCCATTAATGCAGATTAGACTCTCAATGGTATTGCAGAATAGGTGCTGTTATTCTGTCTGCCATAATCTGGTTTGGTTCTTTTGGTAGCAGAAGTTGAGAGACCTTTGGAAAGGGTCAAGTTAGAAATTTAACAGTTGTTAGTCATGTTATGGATTCATAAATTTCATTTTGATGATGAAGATTTTATATAAACTCAGTTGCCATTTTTGTCATCTAACTTTTTCAATCTTTATTACTTATATAATGCGAATTTTGACAGCTCACTAACATGTAGTGGGAAAATGCAGGTCATATGGACAGTATATATAAGGTGGCCAAACTTTGAAAAGTAGTTTAATATTTGTAATAAATATTTCATTTGTTTACAATTTGTAAACTGGCCCTGTTTTTTTTTTCATTATTGTCATTGTACATTGTCATATTGTCTGTTCGTACACATACATATGAACAAAATAAATAATTTTGAACTTGCACTCAAGTAAAATATTCGCCAATTCAGGAAAAACGGTTGAGTGGAATTGACGCCTCACTTTCTGCTCCTAATTTCTAACCCTAATCCCGACATGCGACCTTTTCTGTCCTTATTACCTAAAGCGCAAACAAGTTACGATTATTTTGAAATTAGATATCACAGGGATTTATTGCTTGTTGTGTGATTTTTATTCTGCTGACAAACCACATATACATCAGTGTTATCTCCATAACTGTAAATAAAACAATAGTTAACATTTCTTTAGGGTGTCAACAGTTGCAGAGATGTTTGTGCCAGTTTCGTACTCGCAGGTTGGACGTGCCAACCATATACTAAATGGTTTTCATGGATGCAATATTAATGATCAAGGTGTGAAGGGCGTCTCCCCTAAAGGAAAGTCACTTTCGGAAAAAAAGAAATGCGCAGAGGAAGCCAAACCTAATAAAGGTAACTTTAATAGGCAGTGCATAATATTCCTTTAGTTGGCAATTTATAGTTTAAAATAGTATGGCAAAATAAAAAAAGGTGCATGCTAAAGCAGATACTAACTTATCGGTTCAATATTGTTTTTGATAAGGATTGTGTTACAGATAGTCCAAAGCCCAGTAGTGGTGCAATGGTTGCACGTTTGTTTAGCGTTCCATTAACCCAAGTTTGGCTCCTAACAGCATCAAAATCAGGGTTCCCATTCACCTGGAGAACCTTGAATCATCAGCATCAAAATCAGTGTTCTCATTCACCTGGAGAACTTTGAATCATCAGGGAATTTGAAATCCTCCCTCAGAGTTTGGGAAAAAACAAGATTTTATGGTCAAACCTGAAAAAAATCAGGAAAACTTTTTCCTGTTTTGAATAGCCAAATTTCCCACCAATGTAAAGCCATTTTCTTTGCGACCGAAATTCTGTTGAAATTTGCTTGTAATTGAACAGGGAACTTTGTCGAAAAGGTCATGGGGGGGAAAGTCTAGAAAGGTCAAGGAATTTGTTTCTCCAGTGTTTCTCCAGTGTGAGTAAGAACCCTGAAAATCGAATGCTTGTCAACAAACTGCTCACCATAATCCACATGATACCCATGATTCTTGGAAGTCCTTGGTTTTTTTTTCACCATCTTGAAAAATTGCCCTTGAAAACTGCCAAAAATGTGGTTGGTCCTTGAAAAGTCCTTGAATTTTTCTCAAACTCTTATTTTTTAATTTGTAGGAAAAAAAAAAGGTATTTCTCCTTGTTCCCGGAACAAAGCCAGTAGTGCTTCCAAGATGCCTCCCTCGCCCACTGAGCACAAGGGATGTAGAAAGGGTAACTTTTGCTAGCAGTGTGCCAAGTTGAAAAGGAGCAACATAAAACTAATTTCAATATTATGCTTATAATGTCTTGCATTTTTAATTTTTATGTATATTGCGATTGACAATGTAAGGTCCTTGAAAAAGTCATTTGGTCCTTGAAAAGTCCTTGAATTTCACCAGGACAAAAGAGTGGAAACCATGATCCAGTGTTAGTTCCCAAGACTTTAAGAATTCCTTGAAAAAACGTAGATCCCGATGCACAACGACCTTTACTGCCCTCATGCTGTAAAACAAACAGGTGGTTAGATAATTGGATAAACCTATCTTTACCATGAAATGTGCATTTTACTTAGCCACATTCTTTGAAGCAAACAAAATTTCTTAACTATAAGCTTCGCCCATGTAAAATATAACTTACCTAGTTAAAGTGAGTTAAGTGTAACTTAAACTTGAATTCGTGTACTTATAGATGGCTCTGTAATCTCTTAGTTGGCACAGCATGACCTGTGCCGTTCTTTTGCTATAAGAGTCCAGCTAAATCCTTCTGGTGGCACAGTAATAACATGTCTATTATGCCTTACACCACCCGTCATTTTTCTGTCCACTGTAGTTCGGTATTTAGTTTCCTAAGTAAGATATTCTCAGAAAACGTTAGGGCCTGGTGTAGCATGACCTAAATAGTTCTTGCAGCATGAAACATAAACTCCAAATAACTGTAATCATTTCACACTTTGCGAAAAAAAACTTCTGCAATGTGAAAACACAAACATATACCTTCATCGAAATTGTTCCAGTTACAGTGGCATGCGGTCCATAAAAGCAATATAAGCATTGCTTGCCTAGCATCAATTTAAAACAAAAATTTAAAACATTTCTATTTTTTGCCTTGATTATAAAAATTCAGCAGAAATTGTGTTTCTGTAACTGAAGTTTTATCCAAGATCAAACTAATCTTCATTATATTTTTGTCGTCTGAGGGCAAAGCTTGTGACGTCAGGTCAAAAGCAATTTGAGAATTGCTTTTCAACAAGAATGTTAACTATAGACACAGCTGTGTCAGAATTTGTGTTACCATGTTTTAATTTTCTATATAATCGTGTTTTCTGCTTGAAATCTGTGAGTTTGTCAAATTAAACCTCAATTAAATTTATAAATACTGATTATTTAAACTTGTAAAACCTCACAAGCACAAAATAATTTTAATTTAAGAAGCAATTTCAGGATTTCTTATATCAACGATAATGCTGTCATCTAGTAGCATCAATGCGAACTTCTGTTGCATTTTGGACAGTTGAAGACAAGACCTTTTGACCAGTGAAGCTTTCGAGGAAAAGATCACAAAACAAAAATAATTGTATTGCTTGCCCAAAGGAAAAAAAAATAGCACCACACACCACCACTCACTTACAAAGGCTGTTTAAATTCTAGGTAGAGCAATGCCTTACAGTGGTAATGCATTCACCCGAATGCATTAAACCCGATTCAACTCTCTACAATGACAAAAAATGAAAATCTTTGCCAACTAGCTGCTCACTTCCGTTTGTTTCTATTGGCCGCGAGATGCCCAGATACCTTAAAAAAGTGTAGATACACTGCTCTACCATAGTATTTCTCAACCACTGGGCCCTGACAGCAAAGGGGGGGGGAAGAACTCCGAATTTATATATGGGCAAGTCACAAAAACTTGTGCATTGTAGCCACACTTATACATGGAAGCCTTGGCTATTAATAACTATCCTAATAATTCCAATAGAGAAGACTCTGTTAATGTTCCATCAATTTGGAATTCCTGCCTAAAAATTCACAAAAACGTCGGGCCTCATTCAGCCAATCTAAACTCGCCACCCTCTGGGTCAATGAGAGACAACCTTCATCCAACAACCAATGAGGGCACATAATCCAGAAATCATCCAATCGGGGGTAGCCAGAGAAATGGGTACTATAAAATACGTCTCATATTTTTTACTCACTCATTTTCTGCCAAGCAACCAAGCGAAAGTCTTGCATTTTTACAGAGGGAAACTTGGTCGGCAATTACTTCTGAGGATGTTCCGCATAGCACGGAGTGAAACGTTAAGTGTTTTTAATAAACAGACGTTGCGGAATATCCCGCAAAGCTCTATAATGTATATAAAGGGTATTTTGCCTTATTTTCTAAAAAAAAGGGTAGCCTTTGTTGGCAGTATGCCAAGTTGAAAAGGAACACCATAAACATTAATCTCAATATTATGCTTATAGTGTCGTGCATTTTTAATTATGTATATCACAACTGAAAATGTAAGGTCCTTGGAAAAAATTATTTGGTCCTTGAATTTCATCAGGAAATCAAGAGGAGTGGGAACCATGATACTTCTTAAGGGAGTACTTGTACCTGATGACTCAAATTAACGTATACCTGTTCAGAGCTTTCTTCTGTGGGGAAAACCAACAGACTGAATGTCACCGAATTTGGTGGGCATGCATTTCAAGCAATGTGGAAGAAATTTTAGTGGTAATGGGTTCAAAATTTGCCAGCAGGGGAGAAAAGTGGCACTGTTAGTGGTTATGAAATTTAGTTATTGCCTAGAACATATAATCACTATTAAAAGAAGGTGTGAGGCTGTTCATTTCAATCGCTGAACAAGTATTGTTCTTGCTTTGTCTGAATGCACTTCCCTTGTAACGTTCTTTTATCAAAATCCTGAAAATGTGGTGGCAGCACTTTGCGGTTAGAGATGCTAAAAGGAACTGCAAAAATGGCCCACTCACTGATCATGAATTATGACGGATCCGTGAAGTGACCGATGGCTTCACATTTTGAGCATGAAGAGGTCGAAAGACTCTGCAAGTGTCGGGTGAAGCTGCCATAGTTCTCATTGAAGGGTACAGTGAGGGATGCTGTAGATTCATCTTGCATCCATGCAATTCTCAGAAAATGAACTTTACCACATATTCTGCGCAGAACTTTACCAGAACTGTTATCCATATAAACTGAACTACAACCAAATGTTGCATATGGGCAATGCCGAAATCTGACAGAATTCGGCATTGGCATTCCTGGTGCACCTGGAGCTTGAAGATTGGCCTTCAAATGTTCTCTAGAATGGTAAAGCTCATTTTCATGTTTGCAGATCAGCAAATATCCAAAACTGCCACATCTGGGCTACAGAAGTTATTTTCTATTAACTGTGCCACTCCCCACCCCACCGAATTTTGAAACACGTTTTTATAACCGGAATATTTTCCCCATTCTTGCTGAAATGTATTCCCACCAAATTTGATGACACTTTGCCTGCTGATTCCCTCGCTGGAATTCTCTGATCAGGCATAATTTAATTTGGGCCACTCTGTATAAGAATATTGTTGCCAGAGAATGTAGTAGACTACCTCACTGGAGGGAACAAGATAAAAGCATATACAAATTTACTTATGAGCGTATAAGTTCTGTTTTGTATTTAAGGCCATTCCATTAGTGCCTCATAGCAACAAGAATGATGGCACATATGCTAAACTGAAATTTCTTTTTCAGATCATAAATTTTCGAATGTTCATGAAATTGTTCCATTCAAAGGACGGCCTGCATTCTCACCTAAAATTGCTGGCTATAGCTAAACCCTTATCCTGTGATATTCGAAATGCCATGAACAAGCAACGTGAGTCCAGCATTTAGATTTCATGAATATGCAATCTTGTATCAAATTAATCGATCGAAAATGTTTTATTAAAGTAAGCATGTGAGTAAAGCAAATTTTCAAGGATAAAAATTACTGGAACTTGAAAATTTTTGCCCAATGCAGAACTGAAATACTCTCTATGGTATCTTCTGGTATTTAATAATGAATACCAGATTATTTTTTAAACATGCATGATGTGAGTTAGCAAGCTGTAGCTCTTCAATTTGTTATTCAGACATAAAAGTGAAAAGGAAGTCATAATTTCATACCTAATTCGATATTTGTTAGGTAATTTCAGTATTAACGTCAGTAATATTTAAAAGCATTTTTTTAGCCTGCTGTCACTTGCAGCACATCTGACAGGTATCGTGTAAAAAAAAATTTTTTTTGGTGGAGGGACTTCTCATTAAGTGGTGCTAAACAAGAGGAATATCAACTATTTTTCTAAACGCTCATGCTACTTCATCATTTGTGTTCATTTTCCCCGTTTATGTTTATAGCTGAACTGCAATAATGCGAAATCACATAGAGATGTATTCCAAGTGATTGTGTAACGTTGCTGTTTTCTTTCTTTCAAGAAACTATGGCTAAAAGCAGCAATTTTTAAATTCAAATGACCCAAAAGACTTACAGGAATTAAAAAGACTTTGAGGGCAAATGATAGTGAATCCAAGAATGATATTGAGAATGATTTGAGTGATTCTGAGGAAGATTAGGTTGAAACATGCTGATCCTGAAAATACCAATAAAACGCAGACCCGACAGTGGTAACTCTTTGCCTAGCATGGAGTTCTCCCAGGTTCCGCTCCAACTTTGGCAAAAAAAACCAAAACATTTTCCGACTATCTGCACACCGTAGCTCAGTTACCTGGATCTTAAAAAGTTCAGATTCCTCGATAAACTGTAGGTCCTGGCAGAGCATGACCCTTGCAATGTAAAACTTAAAAAAAAAATACAATGCAAAATGATACGATAGATTTTTCTGATGTTTGTAAAGAGGAAAATATATACTAGTAAGGATAAAATAACGAAATATACAAAGAACGTTCTTTCAAAAGCTGACAAAACAAATGCTCACGATATTTCAATACTAAATAAAAAAAACGTTACCCTTTAAATATAATCCATGAGATGTAAGATATTTAAATTTATTTTAAATACATTTTCTGTCATACTAAAAATGATTGTTTCATTCAGGTCTTTGAGATTGTATTTAAAAATATATATGCAACATTTATAAAACATAAAATTACTTATAAAGTGTCAAAGAATTTACAAAAATTTGGATGTTTGGAAAATATTGATACTTTATAATACTCAGTTTAATTGTAAAAAATAAGGGATAAGAAAGAAAACGTAATGTTGCCACACGTAAGATGCACCACAAACAACGTTATTTTCTGGCCGTGAGTAATGCCAGGTAAATAAAATGTTCTTTCTCGCTCAATTCAATTTCTCTAATAAATTTCTTCCCAGCTTGATCTGGGGTGTAGCTCTTTGAACTCTTTTATACTAATTTTAACTCACATAAAAGTGGATTTTGTTTATGAGAGGAATTACGGTAAATTATTTCACCTGCCGGGCACATCACCTATTGCCATCTGTTTAGCTGGGCATAGACTTCTCAATCGAAAGGTTATTAATGTCAGTCTATTTATTAAATAACCAACTGCACTGGATATGTACATCAACACCAGTCATAATGATGTGAACATGGAAAAATCCCTGAAGATAGAATGGCCTTCTCACATGTTTGAAATGAGATGAAATTTCATAGCCACCTAAGCGGTGTGATTGGTTAATTTGT
>QLNU02014802.1:121973191-122024075 GCA_006491805.2 Dysdera silvatica | reverse complement strand
CATGGCGTTTACCGTGGTTTTTACCGTGCTGTCCAAAACGTTCCTTATGTTAAAATATGAAAAAATAAACACTAATATAAATCATATGAAAATGAAAAGTGTATATATAGTTATATTGATTTTATATTACCACGTCCAACATATGGATGCAGAATGCATCATGTTTTTATTCGATTTTTCATATATACAGCCATTGATGACAACGACTGATACATTTAAAGAAATAGAATATGCATCAAGTTGAATATCGGATTTATTTTCAAATTTTAGATTTGTACTATAAAAAATGAAAAGTAGCATAGAAGTGATACATGAAAATGAAAAAAAGTGAAATTGCAAACACTACAGAAATAAGTATGTAGTATAAGAGAAATATTAATAATCAACTACAATCGGCCCTCTTAACATCCGATAACACATAACCAGTTTAGCTGCTGTGTTTGTGCCTAGACGATTTCTGAGTTTTGAATGTATTACTCCAAAGTTGGAAAATATTCTTTCAATCAATGCAGAATTTACAGGGCATGAAGGTAGAAAAACAATATTTTGTAGATACTCTTTTGAAAGTCCTTCTGTTTCTAGTGTTTTTCTTACTGCTGTCCAATGTATGTGACTGGACTTACACTTTTTGTAGACGCAGTGAGGTAGGAAGAAAAGGAACAGATTCAACTTCGTATGCAATCAAAAGGGAAATGCTGTTGGGATACTTGTTTACTAGCCATGAATGGTTTTTTTTTTGTAGACAGACATTCTACCGTACATTTCGGATTTAGCAGGTAGGCTAGGAAGTTAAAAGGTTTCATGGCAAGATCCATTCGTTTTGTAATTACCTGAATCCGGAGTCATAAAAACTTTTTTCAATAACATGAGCCAGGTCTGTAGCCAAGCTGGGGCCAGCAGGGGCATGGTTCCAGTTGCCTCATGCTTATGTCCCATTGAGCTATTTATATGTGTAGAACAATCCCTGGGTGCCCTGTGCCCCATATGCCCTTTGCCTTGCCTCAGTTGCCCTCCTCATCCTAGCTACAGGCCTGCATGTATGACAGGCTTCATGAATTATAGCGGTCTTTTTATAAACAGTCCATTAAAACAGCAACTCGTTTCAATTGTTCCACTGCATCTTTAGCCTATCTATATAAATTACATTTATAAGAGTGGCTAAGTCTTTATATGCCATCTTCATGTTTAACTATTTTTTGGTATGCTGCCCTATTGCGCAGAAAGGTTTCAATACAAGTCAGTTGTCTCTTCCGTCTTATATCATTTGGCAACTGGGGCTTCAGTGAATTAGGAGTTGCGTTAAATAATGCACTAGGTATATTGTGGTGATTCAAGAAAAACTATTGAATCTGCACATGTTGTTTAGTACTGAAACTGATGTTATGTCCTTGTAGGTGTAAATAATGAACACTGCATCCATACATCACCAAGCTGTTATCTTATTTGCCCAGAAGTTCCTTTGTTCCCTACATAACTGTCATTATCAGTGACCACAACCATTACATCACAATTATATTCTTTCTTTGCTTTTGCAACAGCAGACTGCAGAACATCTCTATAACATTGGGTATTTTTTGTTTGTGCACCTGCATCCTCTGCAGCCAAAAATAAGACTTCCCCTCAATATGAATACAAGTTGCAATAATAGAATCGTTGTGTATGTTACTTCGCCCATTTTCGACCATGATGACTTGATTGCCTTTGATAAGTGTCTTGGTTCCATTTGTAATTTCTGCAGACATGATCTCCAACAGTTACCCTCCTAATGCTTTACAACTTCGTGGATTATATCCTGAGCACAGAGCTAAAACCAATTCTTTGAGGGTATGATGTTCTACCGCAGTAAAAGCAATATTATTTGCATAATAAAAATTGGGAACCAGTAATTTCTAAACTGAATATTTTCTCACTCATAGTTTGAAGTTGTCTTTTTTTCCTTCTTATTGAAAATACAACTTTCTAATCTGATTTTGAAGGTTTTATGATGTATATTTATTGATTTTAAATATCAAATACTTAGCTTCTTGCTGCAGCAACGTAACAGTAATGCTTAAAACTAAAAATTCTCTACATATAAAAAAAAAAAAGTTTTTAGCCTTTTTTAATTTTATTTTCTTTTAATCTGTATAATTCTAGAAAATATACTGAAAATAGGAAAATCTACTATCAAAATATGAAAAATATCGCATGAAGATATTTTTCGTATTTTGACAGTTTTAGGTTTTAGACACTTTAGTACACATATCCTGTCCAAAACTAGTTTCGAATGTCTGAAACCCAACCCTGATTAAAGATTACTCCTCGGACACTTTAAATAAAAAGACCAATTCTGAGTTGCTGCTTAAGATACTTTTTTGAGGGGAGGGGGGGAAGCTTACTAATATTTTTTGTCTATATATTATTTAATGATATTTGTCTATATATTATTTAATGATATTTGTCTATATATTATTTAATGATATTTGTCTATATATTATTTAATGATATTTGTCTGTTTTATTTTAGATTTGCTGGGATGCTGTCAAGGTTGAATATTAATTTCACCAAACGATGGAAAAATACTCATGTCTTCCAGTACTCGTGCTTGTCTCCGTGTATTGACTGTGATGTTTCACAATACAATTTATTTTTAGTTCAATTTGTTCATGATACTTGTAAATGTATGGACGCTCAAGTGAGATAATCATGTACCTGTAATACGTATTTTGCTGTCTTGTTGTCAACAGTTTTGAATCACCCAGAGTTGTACCACTGTTAAACGCACAATTTTACTATACGGGTGGGACAAATTATTTTTTATACTGTTTGGCTCAGGGATTTTTAGCGATATTTAGTGTATCTTTTATGCCAATTTTATGTACAAATTCATTTTATAAAGGCATTCCATAAATCTGCATTTACGAACTCCTGTAAATTCATCCTTTTATAATCAACAATAAATTATTTTACAAAATTAAATGTGTTGATTATATTTAAATGTTTAATTATGCTGCGCATTGGATTTTATTTTCACTTAATTCAAATGCTGCTGAAATTACATATAACTGAATTTTAAAATAAGGGTCTTGCTTTCTTTTGCTAAAATATCCAAACTATCAACTGCAGCTAAAACCTGGTCTTTAAAAAACGAATTCTACACAACAAACTGAAAAACTGCAATATCCCATCAAAACATTTCCCGAAGGGGATGGATACTTCCTAAATCGGGTCATTGTGTCATGCAACTCAGTGTATCTAAATTATTTGAGAGGCATGACGAGAATCACTTTCCTTTGCTGCAATGGCCATAATTCCCAGATCTCATCCTTCGGCAAATTAGAACTTCCAAAAATCCACAAACCTGACATTCCTTTGTGCCCAATTTTCTTCAACGTTGGTACCGTTTCCTATAAACTCACGAAATTTCTTGTGTACATTTCCACACACATCTTCCCCAACTGTTTTTTTTTTTTTTAAATCGATTTTGTAAATCCTTAAGGGCAAAAGTAAACTTCAAACTTTCACCTCCGAAAATTGGTTCATTAGACATCGTCAATGTTCAGTAACGTTCTGGCTGCTACCCTTGAATGCCTTAAGCAACACTTCGCAGAATTTCATTATGCACAGCTGGAAATCAATGAATTGATGGCCTCAATCACTACATGTATAAATTTAACATATTTTGCATTTATAGAGAGGGATTACCAACAGAATGTGACAATAGTTAACCCATTATTCCCATTTTATGCAATATTTACATGCACTATTTTGAGGAAAAATTTTAGAGAAAAAAAAGAGTTTTTATTATGTAGATGACAATTTTATTTGGGAAATCCCATCTGATCAAAGTTCATCGATACCTCCAACCATCAGCTCAGATAGCCAGCTTGAATATTCGCTTAAAATCAAGGAAAGGCAAATCACTTCCTTGATGCTTTAATTGACAAAGTAGTTCATTAAGTTTAAGTAGTTTACTATTCTTCAGTTTAGGTCTGTTCATTGTATAACTCCCATCTCATGCTAAATCCTGTCAACCATTTAAACAAAAAATGAAGGTTTTCTATACTTCTGTAAACCAAGCCTTAAAAATGTATGCTTTGTTTGTGAACTGCCTGCACACTCACCCATGAAATCAATTGCGATAGACAAAGGTTATAACCCAGGGGTGATTTTAAGTTCAAACGAGATTCCCTGAACGTAACAGAAAATTCCCTGAAAAGTTACGTAATATTTTTAGTAAAGACACTGATTTCCAAAAGAATATAAAAAATTATAGGAAAAAAGAAATCTTGGAAGAGGCAAATTGAAATTCTCGGAATTTATGGAAATCCCAGAACGTAATCACCTGGAAAACCCCAATGTCATTGATTTAACCATTCACAAACCATGTTATCCAACTGTATCAATGTTGAGTTCTCTTTCACCATTGTTCTCTATTTTCCAAAAATCATACCTCTATGAAAATTTTAGAGGGACTTCTGCTAATCATTTTTCTCCTTACAAGGAAATTCATCCTTTCGAAGTTAAAGATCATCTCCCTCTGTTTCAGCACTGGGGTATACCAAATTTTTTGTGAATGTGATTTTTTTTACATTAGTTAGACCTGTTCTACTGCGTAAAAGAACATTAAAAGGCTGAACTGAATAAATTCTCCATTGTAATTCACTGTTAGGACAAAAATCTGTCTTGGAATTTGTCTAATTTGGGTTTATAAGAACTTTCGATGAATAAATGTTTTATAACGAAAACGTTCTAAGGAGAATAATATTTGTGAATGTGACGAAAAGCTGAGACCCAGCACATTTAAATAACATCCGTGTAACGAATATCAGTGACCAAATCACATAGTTTTAAACATGGAAGTATACATGGACAATCAAAAATTTTCACACATCAAAATTTTTCAGCTGTGGTGGTGCAGTGTTGTAGACCATTCTCCTAGTGCGTCGTTAACTCTGACTTGACTTCCAACGGTGAAAAGAACGCTTACTCAGCGATCTTATAAAGATCACCTTACTTACTCACTGTAGTCTGAGGTTTAGTTCCCTAGGACTTATCGTTTGGTCACTAGAACCACAGCACATTCGTTATACCTAGAACAGCAGCAGCGGTCATTTTGACCGCCCTTGAATATTCTTTAAAAAACTATAAATACAATTTTGTTTTTGTTTCAACAATACTAACGTATTTAGATTAAATCCCAATAATATTCGTTTAATATTTTCAATAATTAGGTTAACTTTAGCAATTAAAATTTTTAGCACATATTTTCTTCCCAAAAACTATTATTTATGGGAAAAAAAAATATTCTTTAAAATCATAATGTTGACTAAAAATAATCTTAAGTTAGTTTCAGGTCCAAAGGGGGCAATCAAGCTCCCCCTTGAGCCTGGATTATATGATGAAAAATTAAAGGATTTTTACATTTATAGTCATAAAATTGCAAAAAAAGAAAAAAAAATTGCAAAAGTTGAATTTCAACTGTTATCAGTTAAGTAAATTGGGACAAAAAATAAATGCCAAAATGATAAGCAAACGAAAGCTATGTGCAATTTTTCAAGGTTATTTGACATCGATTACAACTAATGCTTCTTATCCCGTCGCAATTATTTTGCACGTTGTTTATATTTGGTCACGTGGAAGGCAAGTGTTTTTCAGGGCCATCTGTTTTATATTATCTTCCTCTCAATTTCACGAATTGATAGAATAACAGTAATTAACCCTCTAGTGCATATATCTGCCTCAAGGCGGACTTTACTTTAATGGCAATAATAGCCACAGAAAACATTTTTCAGTTTTTATTGCATATCACTGCCTACAGGAAATGTTTACGGCATGCGATGGTATGGGTATTGCTGCTCTCGCGCACTTAATCTGCCAGCAACAGTCAGTTGAACACTGGATTTCATTGAGAACGGAAGTAAAATTCGAAAGTGAAAGAGTACGAATTTCAACAAAAGAAAACACTTCTGTTTTCATCGTAGCGAACTGAAAAAATTACTGGTGACTAGCTCTTACATTATATTTCATGTTTTTGGTATGTATTTTCTCAAAAAAAAATGAGAATCCAGGGTAGCGCTGAACATAATGTCTGCCTATAGGCGGACAGGTACAGTACTAATGGGTTGCCTCAATTTTAGTTTCTAATTTCGGACTTTTTTAAATGAGACGAAATAAGGTCATTTCTTTGGTTTTTTCATTAAAATAGCTTTGTTGTTTTCTTTTGTTTAAAATTTAAATTTTGATCATGTATAAAGTTTATATATATAGTTATTTTTTTTAGTTTAGTGATGACTCATTAGCGAAGATTTTTTAATATATCTGAAATGACAGACGAGGATATTTATAAACTTATGGAATAAACTCCTATTGATGATGAAGGCAGGAGTGATGAGGAAGAATGTAAATTAGACAGTGATAACGATAGCCTCGATGATCCAGATTATGTAGTGCCTGCTGAAGATGAATTAGACATCGACGAGTGCCTGAAAGGAATGACAAATGCAACATCACTTGAAATTTTCACAGGGGCCATCAAGGCGAGTGTCAATATCGACACTTCAAGTGAGCCAATTGGAGATGCACCGGACAATCTGTCAACAGATGATGTTTTTTTTTAATCTCAGGTTTTAGAAAAGGTACTTGTTCATCTGGATGTGGCTTCCATACCTGTTCAAGATGACTTAATTTCTAGAGCACCAGCTACTCCAACTTTCAAACGTTCTAAACATCCCCGATCACCGGAACTTTCAGAAGAAGATGGATCGGATATTTCGACCACAGACACTTCAACTGGTTATGTCAAAGCATTGAAGAACGATACCCAAGAATTCAAAATAATCGATTAGAAGAAGAGAAATATTCAATTGCATGTTAATGAACTTGTATTTCATGGAGAAAAAGAATTGCCCGCAAGTTTGAAGCAATTGAACACTCCCTATGACTGCTTTCGCTACTTCATGAATGGTGACCTTTCCAGCACCTTGCCGTACAGAAGAATCTTTATGCACGCCAACAAGATATTCAAACGAAATTCAATGTGTATATCCCATCGAGCTATGTAAGTTTGTGGGCATTATGATTATCATGTCGATTTATCGTTACCCAAATATACTATCATATTGGGGAAGATATGTATCCAAAATGATTCGTCGAACAATGACAGTATTAAGATTTGAGGCAGTTCGCCGTTATCTGCATTATAATGATACTTCGTTGGCAGTTGAGAAAGGTAAATCAGGATATGATCATCTGTATAAAATTCGGCCCCTCATAACACATTTCAATGAGTGATCTTTATAAGTGCCATGCTTCATCGGTTTTGTGTGGATGAACAAATGTGTGCAACAAAAATGACAAGGACCCATCTTCGGCGATATATGCCGAATAAACCACATAGTGGGGAATAAAATTTTTTAGTCTTTGTGATTTTGCTGAATTTTCATATGCTTTTGAAATTTATTCTGATGCTGACGACAACACTATTCCTGTAGATACTTCTAATCTTGGTGCATCGTCCAACGTTGTCGTTTGTCTTTCAAAAGCATATTCCAAATTTCATAAACCATATCATCTACTTTGATAATTTCTATACGTCTATGGGACTAATTGTGTATCTTGTAGTAGAGGAATTTATGCCTTGGGTACAGTGCGTACAAATCGTATGCCAAATTGCAAGCTTTGAGTGCAAAGGATGTGGCACATGGTTATGATGAGTTTGTTGGCCATGCGTATGGCATCAACATTTCCTCCGTGTTGCGGCATGATACTAAGACTGTGAAACTTTCGTCTACCTACGTTGGCATAAAATGCACTTCAGAAAAACAAGCATTTTGCATTAAATGCAATCTCGGCTTGTGCAATTCTCCAACAAAAACATGTTTCTATGACTTCCATAACAAACAAAATGTGCAAAATTAATTTATTTTTTATTACATTTACTCTTTACCTTTCGTATTCATTGTCGTTTCATTTTTTATATTGTGTATTCCCTTTTGAATTTAACAAACGAAATGCTTGTGTAACTGCTGTGTAGTGCATTAGAGGGTTAACATTAATGATTGATTAATAACTTTTCTAATGTATCTAATTCATTCATGCATGTAAATAAACTGATTAATGGATTGATAATGAAGCCAAATTATTTCGTTTCACATATTGAAATTCAATCAGAATAAAACAAATTCTGAATAGTTCCACGTTGTTCACATAATTCTTATACATTATAATCATATTTATTATTATTACTTTATACATCATATTATTCTTGTTAATTGATTATTATAATAATTATTTACACAAAAAACGACAACGCGATGAAATTGATCGCTTCCGCGGTTCTAGGTCCATATGCTTATAACTACGGTTCTCTGTAATGTATTTTTTTAAAACTTTATATATGCTATTAGGAACATATTTTAGGAAAAGTCAAGAATTTCTAGCTTTCAAACACGAAAGGTTTAAAAGATATTTGAGTTTAAACTTCACAAGTGGTCAATTTGACAGCAGTCGCGGTTCTAGTGTTAAGAGGTTCGGATTCCTCAGAAAACAGTAGGTCCCGGCGCAGCATGACCACTGTAGTCTTTGAGCCGTAAAACAAAATCTTTCAACACGCCTTTAAAAATCAGCACAAATTAACTTATGTTGACCTGGAGAAATCAAATGTGCTACAGGATTTTATAGGTCTAGCGATTCATAATTTAAATGTAATTTTATACTGGTCAACGCGTTATACACTGAACAGCCAAAACTTACAGCCACCCCACTGTGTGTGAATGGGCTTGCTTGGATGATCTGGAGTGCAGGTGGAGGGATATTTAAAAACAGCTGGTGATTCTGAGGCATAATTCTTTCAATTACATTTGTGTGTAATGGGTAAGGCTACTGATATAAACAAGTTTGATAGAGGGTAGGTTGTAATCGCCTAATGGCTCAGAACAAGTATCTCCGAAATAGGGTGTTCACAAGCTGCCCTTGTTTGGACCTATGTAAAGTGGATGAATGACGACAAAACGAGTATGTGATGGCAAGGCGTTGGGTGTCCACACATCAATGAAACTGAATGTCGGAAGCTGTTTCCCTTGGTGAAGCAAAATCGGCAACAACCAGTGGCTCAACTGACAGCTGATTACAATGTAGGTCCAAGTAAGAATGTTTCAGAGAGAACGGTTCAGTGGATTTTATTTCATATGAGACTTCACAGCAGATGACCCTATGTTAAGTAATCATCGTTATTTACACCTACAGTCAGCCCAGGAACATGACTGAACCATGAAAAGATGGGACAGAGTTGCCTGGTCGGATGAATCAAGTTTTCTGCTTCATCACATTGATGGCTGTGTCAGAGTACGCTGTGAGCCAGGCGAACAGTGCTGTGGGTCTGTGGGTCATAATGGTATTATGATTTGGAGGAATCTCTGAGACTGTTAGTCATGGTAGAATACATCATGAAAGCTATTGACTATCTCAACATCACTGCATACCAGTTGCACCTTTACAAGGTATCTATCTTCCCCATCGGGAATGAAGTCTTCCAGCAGGAAAATGCTCCCTGTCACAGTGGCGGAATTGTGCTACAATTGAGTTTGGTTTGAGGAGCATACGGATGAATTTCGGTTGATGTCCTGGCTGTTTAACTCGCCAGATCCTAATCCCATAGAGAACATTTAGGATGCCATTCAATGGCAGTTCAGAGCTCAAAGTCCACCATCCCAGAATATTTGAGAATTGCTGCTGGCATGTGTCTCCAGCTACTTACCAAACATTTGGGACATCAATGCAAAGGCAAGTTGCGGCTGTTTTGCATACCAAAGGTGAAGCAGCATGCTATTAGGTAAGTGGTCATAATGTTTTATCTCTTCAATAAACTAATACTCTTGATGTCATAACCAATCCTTGTGTTAAAGTATGAACTTTTAAAAAATTCGAAAAGTATATTTACAAATAAATTTATTGGGACCAGGCTAATCTTATAGAAGAATTCACCAGGCCACAATCTTACAAAGACCGAGAAGAACTATTCCATAACGTTATTACTTATATAATGTATTTTACACTGACAATAGGCTTCATAATGCAACTCTCACCAACACATTTTGAATTTAGAAAGGAAATTAACAACAGTTAAACTAAAACAAGTATAAAGAAATGTTTTGTGGACAGGACACCACCTGTTAGAGGAAAATAAAATTAAAGATCGTAAAAAGTTTCATTGGTCTTGTGCCATTAAAATTAAAGAATCGTGCTTTGCCAAAAGAAAAGATTTACCAATGGCAAAACAGAATATAAACACAACTAGTGCCCATTAGATAAATAAAAAAGTAAACTGTTTTTGTTAGCATGGTAGAAAATCAATGCTTTCATCTGGATCATTGGCTGTAAAGTTGTCACCAAGGACAATATGAAAAGCTTTCAAGAATTTAGAATTAGAACGTAAGGAGCATTTAGCGTTATTTAAGTTTAGTGTTGTGAAATAAGGAATTTATGGTCAAATTTTCAAGGTCTACAGGTAATTTGTGCAAATCCTATTTAAGAATAGCACTTATAATTTATTTATGAAAATTAAAGGTATTTGAAAATGGATGTTTAAAAGCAATAAAAACAGTTTCAATTCAAATTATTTTTTATTTCCAGTGCGTTTTCCCCACTGATTTGGGTTTCTTCTTCCATTTTTCCGTTGATTATTGTCATAAATCCCCAAATTGCCAGCTCTGCTGTATATATCATACACTGCAAATGGAGATAAAGAAGCCTCACAATAATCTACACTCAAAACGTCAAATTTTTTCAAAGCTGCTTTTGAGGGTCGGTTATGTGGAAATTGTTGATCTGGACACAAATGAGGATTCTGAGCATGCTTACCACCCTGTGGCTTAGGTAGGGAATACTGGAAAAGAAGAAAACAGCCTTTAAACAAAAGATCTTGAATACAATTCTATAAAAGGCACACTATACTGTATTCCTTGAAAACAAAACCGAATAATTTGTTTCAATTAAGAACAGCACTTGCAAAATACTCACAAATCACGTAATGATGGTGTACTGCAGTTTAAGAGCTTATACCTGTAGATTAAATCAACAAATTTTATAGAAAATTTTAAGCGTGATAAAGCTCTAACAAGCACCACTGGTTGGTTGGTTGTATTGTTATGGTGCAAGGATAGCAATGGTCATTCTGCGCCAAGCAAGGTCAAGCACTACTGGAACTCATCTTTCTCGGAACTCGTTCATCCTTTTCATAATATTCCCACAATTCCCTTTGGTTCTTCATGTAATGCATCATGAATAAACCCCATACTCTCCTAAAAATACTGCCACTTTTCCTGGCATTTTTGGCATATCTATTCACACAGTTTATATATGGACACTGCGTGTTCCAGTGGATTTCGTAGAATTCTATTTAGTGCTTTTTTTCTTTGGAGAATAGAAAATGTGGTTGTCGCATATTTTTTCCCCCCTATTTACGTATATTTCATCTTCTAAATCCTGTAACTGATTATCCTGAGCTGAATTTGAGCAGTTCTGATCAACCAGTTTTTGCCATTACCAAGCCTAGCTTGAACAAAGTAATTTTTATAAAATTTTCGAATATTGACATTATTTCCTATTTTAAACATCAGATGGCACTAGTGACCCATTACCTACTACATTTATCGTGGGAAAAATATCCGAAAGCAGGGTGTCTACCAGGTCATAGAAGTCAAGAAATGAGTAAAAGGTCACGGAAGTCAAGAAAAGGGCACTAAATTGTTGTAGGTCACAGGTGTTTTTCCCAATTTTATGGCATTGAATTGTAATTTTTGTACGATATTTTAATGAGTTTTTACTGGTTTAGTTATTTTTAGCCATTTTTATATTTTTATTTTCAGCTATTTTCCGTGATATTTCGGCAATGTTTATGGATTTTTAGCTATTTTTTATATGGCTATTTTATCAGTTGTAAAAAACAGGGAGAGAAACTTTTTTCAAGGTCAAGGAATGTACAAAAATAGTCAAGGAAAAGTCAAGGAATTGGGTTTCTTATTTTTAGTAGACACCCGGGAAAGGGGAATTTGTTTCCGTTTGCATATTTTTGTTTACATTTTAACACTAGATTTGAATGTTTAATTCGCACTTGCTTTTGTTCCTTTTAGCATTCTTATTTTATTTTCTATGTGGTCTGATCAAAATTGGTATTTCAATGAGATTACGTATGATAGTAATAATCCATTCTTTATTTTTTCGAGTCAGAATGATGCAAATTGAGTTTTCGGAAACATGAAATTAACATTAAGCAGTAAATATAATTTTTTTTTTGTTAAAATGCAACTAATGAAATGTAAATTTTAACTATATAGTTTCACATCAAACCATATAATAAATCACAGAATTTTTTTTAAAAAATGGCGATTTTTGAATGCAATTCTGAAAAAAAAACAAAAACTAACCAGTTAAGGCAGATGTTTACAAACTTTCTTGACCCATGTCTCCGTTCACTTCTCATAAATTATCGATGACTCGCGAATACATAAGAATGTACAAATCATATGTGGTAAATATTTTCATACATTATATAAAATTTCAGTCAACGTCGATATGAATTTGATTGAAAGCCACAACACACAGTTTGAAAACCTCTGAATTAAGAAGTCAATTTCGAAGTAGATCAAAATTTTTGATTATAATATGGACTGATATTGAGTTTACCGTGACATATGGCTGTTTATTTGCAGTACTGTAATAAAATATTGCATAACCGGTCAGCTGAGGCACGATAACTATAGTTTGTTTCGTGAAAAATTAACCACTGGTCCCGTTATTTCTAACGGGACCAGTGGTCAATTTTCCACAAATGGACTATAGACATGACCTCCTAATCATGATTTATTTACATGCAAAATCGAATGAGAATGTGGTCTGCTAAGCTTAAAGTTGGCATATTACAACTACTGTGTTATTGGAATACAGTGAAGTGAACAGAATTTACAAAGGATTTTCAGATAATAATTGTTTTTATTAAAATCCAATGCAGTCACACACCCATTTAATGATAATTTCTTTAAATATGATTCAATCATTAACCTTACCTTTGTTCCTCGGATATTGATAGGTTTTCGAAAATTGACATGAATGGTCTTTGTTCCATCGTCATTAACAGATACTGCAACTCTTTTCAAGGTTTTGTTTCCACAATTAGGACAAAACTTGCTGGTCATGATGCTTGTTGTCCTAATAATGTATGAAATAAAGATGAATGTTTCTCTCTCTTCACACACACACACAAATTTGATTTCCCGTACATTAACGTATTTCATTATTAATTAAATAACTATATATATAATGAAACCTCAATTTTGCATTTGCTAGGCACTGTAAATAAAAAAGATGTATGGTGCGAGAAAACACAAGGGAGAACGTCATTGTGCAATTAGTAATTCCTTTCATATTTGAGAGGACCTTCAGGGAAAAAAGTTTGCAGTAGTAAAAAGATTATGTGGAATGCAAAATCAGAGTTTCGTTGCATATATATATCATCAACAACCATCATCAATGCACTACAGGATGAAGGTCTCCCTAAGTATCATCACATTCACATAGTTTGATAATGTCACTTTAGAGGAAAGAACTGGCCTTAAGTTCACTACCCTCTCCACCAAATGGGCCAGTCAGCTGAACCTGTTGTTTAACAAAGATTCCAAAGCAAATTGGTACAACATGAAGACCATCACAAGTGTCACCCTCTTGCAAAAAGACGGTGTAGCCCGCACCGCTGAACCTAAATTATCAGACAGGAACCGGCATATCATGAAATATAAAATGACCAAGTTGGTAAATTGACTACCTAAATAAAGTAATTACTTTTTATAAGAGAACTGGTAGGGGTGTAGTCACAACTATACTAAGTCTCTTGTGTACAGTGACCACCTCTGTCTATGGTGACCATTGCAGCCCAATCTCAAAGGTGGTCATTTTAAGCAGGTTCTACTGCATATATTTTTTTTCCACTCTCTCCATATCAAGTACAAGAAAAACTTGAACAGTTGCTTCCATTCCCAGAACATTCCTCACAAATAAATCTTCCATAATTAAAATAAATACAGGCAGGTAACTCTTCAATCCATTATCACAAAATTTGAAGTGAAAGTGTGCAGCACAATTTTAGCAACTTTATAAACAGTGCAAGTGAAAGATGGATCACTCCATCTCTGAAATCAATATCAAAGTTAAAATTTTTTTATCAACAAATTTACAATTTCAAAAGTGCACTATTACCAGGGATGAACCTGTTGCTAGCCTTTTCACCGAAAGACAACATTTTCTAGCTAAAATTTGGGTAGAGAAACTTCTGAGCAATTTGCCGAAAAGCTCCAAATAAAATTGGGATATACATAATAGACTGGACATTACCAATGTAAGCCATTTGCTAAACATATCAATCAATGGACAAGAGGGAACGAAATTTGATTTTAACGCTTTACCTACTGCTTGTGACTACATATAGCTTATTAACAGGCTTCCAGTATGTAAAGTGTTAAGGTTGCATATCATAAATATTATGCACACACCAGCAACCAAGAATCCAGTCAAAGAATTAAAATAATTAAATGACATTGCATGGAGTTGACTGTTTCTGACCAGAATTTATTAACTTGAAAAGAACTTTCATGATTCGGTTATAACTTTTCTGATTTGGTTAGAACTTTTAGGTGCAAGTTAGCCAAAAAGCTATAAAAATACTTTTGGCAGCAGTTTACACCTTGACTATGACTACACAATGTCATTGAAGATGCTTAAAGTGCAATGCTGCTGTACAGCCGAAAGGACACTCTGAACAATCATGGACAATATTGTACTGCATGTAATGTAACATCCAACCAGCAAGCCACACTGCTGTAAATATCAGCGAAATTCAAGTAACATTAGCATAGCATTTGGAGTGCAAGAAAAGATGGGCTGCTCTGGTGCCATTATGATACACAGGGTTGTTTCTTGTCTAGGCTTGTGAACACCGCCACCATATACAAGATAACCGGCAATGTGTAATCTGGTTTGAAAGGTTAAGGTTCTAACTATTTCAGGCAGGTGAACAATTATGCGTGTTGAGAAAACACTGAGATTTCAGGGCCTGAGCATGCTAACAAGGGTATGTCAGGGGCCAACAATTCCAAGGCACCTGGTCGCCATGGCACCTGAATTTTTAGGGTAAGTTGTAAAAATATTTTTTTAATATTTTTACAGAAATTTCGGCACTGTTGTCGAAATGCCGGAATCACAAATGAAACTGTAGATTGCTTTGTAACATTTAAAATTGTTGTCGCAAAACTTCTAATTTTTCTTCTTTTTTAAAGTAAACATATTTACAATCAGAACAGTTCACGCTTGTAGTTTCTTTAGTTTATTTACGATGTTGATAATTGATGCAAAATGTCGAAATTAATGATAGCCTATCCAGGTGGATTTGTGTACCAATATCACTTCATTAGGCAAAATTAAATAAAAGACAAATGACACTTTAAATTGGACTCCAATAAAGGACTTGGGTCCAACAAAATCCACTAATCATTGGTAGTTTGGTGGAGAATCAAATATGATAGTTTGGTGGAGAATCAAATATACACATATAATGTAATTTTGTAAGGCTGGGTGGCAGCTAACTGATAGCTCTTTGGGTCAGTGCCTGTTTAAAAATTGATTACTGTTAATCACATCGTGTACTAACATTATATACAGTGGTGTAGCTTTGATAAAAGAAGTGCCCTGGCGCTCCCTTTTACGAGGTCAGTTTATCTTTATGTAATACTTGTACGTTGTATGTAGAAGGACTGAAAAATAAATGCCTTGGCGCCGCAAGACCACCTGGACAGTGTATTGTGTGCTGTTGGCTCCTGAGATAAAGGGGCTGGCGACTGAATTTTTTTAGTTTTGTCTACCTCTATCAGGGGTGATTGTATCTTTATTATGGTGAAAGATGTTTTCAGTTGGCACATAACATCTTACACCGTATATAGCTACATAAGCAGCCTTAAGTGTCATTTCACCCATTCATGTTATCCATCCACTCAGACAGAAGCAAGCTTTTTCAGAAAGATCAGTCATCACAAGTTTGTGGGCACCAAATTATGGTGAAAAGCGCATTCCTCTGCATTTGGCATCATAATTTGGCCTAACTGCTTACCAGATTTGAATACAATAAAACACACATGGGATGAAGTTATCATAGAAATTAAACCTGCTATCAATGGCAGCATTCCACCATCAGCAAATATTAAGGAATTGTGGGCCATTATTCAGGAGACATGCCATCAACATAGTATTTCAGAAAGCTTGTGGAATCCATGCATCGTTGTGTTGCTACATAATTACGAGGTGTGATTGGAAAGTTTTAAGACTGGGCTTATAATTTCAAAATGGCAGTACTTACAGGCTATTGCCATGGACCTTCTTCAAAATAGTCCCTTTCTGACTATACACTCCGACTTCAATGATGTTTCCACTTTTGGAAACATTCCTGGAAATTTTTTTACTTAAGGGTGTGGAAGAACCTTTTCCATATTTGCCTAGATGTCTTCAATTCAGTCAAATCAGTTCCCTTTCAATGAAAGTTTCAATTCAGGAAACAAGCAGGTCAGCTACGACTATATCATGGAAATAGAGGGGCTGTAGAAGCAGGGATTTATACACCCCCCCCACAACACCCCTCCAGATTTTTTGATACACCCCTAAAAGTCTTGAACACACAATGTGTTTAATGAAAATAAATTAATGAAATCTAGACCCCCCCCCCAGTTTATGAATCCTGGGTAAGCCCCTGTGTGGAAGCAGAGAAATTTGGAATTTGTCCAAAAATTCTGTGATCGAGAACACACAATGCGTGAGTGTGTTGTTGTGGTGGAGGACCCAATTCTTGTCTCGCCAGAATGCAAGTCTTTTCTTCAGCACATTTTCTTGCAAACGCTGAAGGATACTTTTATAGTGTTCCTGGTTGACTGTCTGCTCCTAGGGGCAAATTTGTGATGCACGATACCCGTAGAATCGAAAAAAAAAAAAAATCAACGTTGTCTTAGCATTGCAACGACTTTGTCACTCTTTTTTTTTGGTGGTGGTGAACTTGGACCCTTCCACTGCGATAACTATGCTTTTGTTTCTGGGTCATACCCATAAATCCATGATTTATTGGCTGTAATTACACTATTTAACGAATCTGGTTCAGTTTCGGCCCGGTTAATCAGTTGTTGGGACACCAAGTCAGTATTGTTTCTGCTGGTCTGACAACGATTTCGGGATAAATTTCGCGGACATTTAACTCATGTTCAAATTGAGTGAACCGTGTAGAAACTTAAATTTAGGTTATCAGCTATCTCCGTAATGGTAAGCCTATGGTCAGAGCGCACGAAATCACTAACTTTCACAATATTTTAGTTTGTTTTTGAAGTAGATGGTCGGCCAGACTGGGCGTCATCTTCGATTGATTTGCGGCATATTTGAATCTATTGAATCAGATAAAAACATTTAACAGCTCAGACATTTATTGCTAAAAGCTGTTTTTAAAAGTTTGTAAGTCTCTGAAGCAGATTCTCTGGTTTTAAAACAAAATTTGATACAAACACATTGTTTTATGTTTTCATCCATTTTGTGAAATCAATGATCCGCCAAGAACCGAAAACATGTCTTCATTCACCAAAATGTCACTCTCTACTGAACAAAGATAGGTAATTTTTGTAGGATGTTTTAAGGACAAAACAAGCTTCCCTTTTCACACCATCAGCAAACTTAATCCTTTTTATTAAGCAGTGGCGCCGCCTGTCTTAAATCTTTCTAATCACACCTTGTATCTAACTGAAAGGACCTACACATTGTGCTAGCCAAATATCCCAAATTTTCTGACATGTGGATGCATTTAAGAGGATTACTTTTAGTTCTATTAGTTAATTTATAACCTGTTTCCAATTTATTTCAACTTTATTGGTCCAAAACTCAGCTGATGTGACAACAATAAGGCCAAAGGTGTGTCAGTCAAAACAGTTGGACAATACAATTATAAAAAACGTTACATAACATGATAAAGGTTTTAGAAGTCTCTATCATTTTAGTTTGTTCTATTATTACAATTAAATGAATAATACTTTTTTTTTATTTAATATTAGAAATGAACTAAAATTTAAGAATATGCATTGGTCAAGTTTACAATACTTTTAGTCTCTGAATATCTAAATACGTTTTGGGATATAAAACAACGAAACATTACTCCAATGCCAAGCATGCATACACACTACAATTACAGCATAAAGGTTATTAAATTATATGAGAAATATAATAAAATCTAACTTGAAGCAAGCAAAACATCTTAAAAGGAACATCTTTGCATGCTTGATCAGCATGCCATTGACAGAAACAACATTGAGACCCATCTGAAGGAGGACGTTCTGAAATTGAAAAATTTCGTTATAAAAATGTTAAGGCACTAAAATCTGGAAAAATAACTGTAATAAAATATACAAAGGAATGAAAACGGTGAATTCTAAAATTAATTCGGAAAGAACAAAATAATCTTTTAAGCAAACTTTTGACTTCTCCAATGATACAGATACCAGCTCAAAAGCTGCACAATTTGATAACATCAGGGTCTTTGATTTTGACATTCAGCATGCGAGCTCAAGACACTTCCAACCTTCCTGGGCATTACTTTTCTTGCTCACAGTTTACAGAGATATTATTATGTGCCTACTTTCTTACAATTATTAATTCATACACGATAACTTCTTTGCACAAACGCAGCAAATTCATTCAGGGTTTTTAGTTAACTATATTTATTCTCCAATTTTGTTTATGTTGTTCGTTATAGAGTTATACTGTTCTTTGGTGAATGTTTTTGATTCAGTTATGTAGCTTTCTTTTTCTTCTTTATATACAGTTAAACTTCAATATGTTAAAATTTTTTACATGTTGAAATACAGTAGAATGCTGCCCAATGAACATACATGGTGTAAAATATAAAGGGAATATAAAAAAAAAATTTGAGTAACCCAAAAATTTGAGTTATTGAAACAAATGCATACATACACAATACATTTTATTAGTTACTTCTTATTGCAATTGAATCTTACTGACACAAGATTCGATTATTGCTTAACACAAATTGTTTCTTGCACCCCTGTAAAAATGAACAATTTAGTAACACAATTCAATCCTTTCTGGATGATGCAAACTATTTTTAACACAGAATATTAAATAGTTTGCGTTATCTGGAAAGGATTGAATTGTATTACTAAATTGTTTATTTTCACAGGGATTCAGGAAACAATTTGTGTTAAGCAATAATCGAATCCTGTGTCAGCAAAATTAAATTGTAATAAGAAGTAACTAATAAAATGTATTGTGTATGTATGCATTTGTTTCGACAGCTAAAATTTTTAGGTAACTCAAAATTTCTTTATACTATACTCCTTTTAGTTTCAACTTACCGAAGTCCCATAGCATATTTTCTTTTAAATGTGTAAACAATATGCTGAATGAAGCATCTTAAAATTTAAGGATGATTGGTCAACAAAAAGTCACCATCATCTTCCATATATGATCTAATAGCGTGATGGATATTATTTAAAAATAAATTATATAATTCTGAAAAAAAAAAAGGCTGGGTTTTCTAAATTTAAAGATCTTTTAGAAAATTTTATTTTTTTCCTCTCTCTTGAAAGTATCAGCTTCACGGAGTTTCACCTTTTCACCACCATTAGGGTCAGTAACATTAAAAATGAAGAGCCCGAGCTCAAATAAACTGAATATTAAAATACATCATTTAATTTTTTTGTATTTTCAAGATTAAAGCCATTAACTTATTTAAGTTTATAAGTAATTCGTTTTAGTTTAAGTTAAGTTTTGGTGAAGTCGTTCCTGAAGAAAGGTGGCCAAGTCCATCTCAAATACATATACGTCAAAACCAACTTTACATTAAGCATCTAATGTTACCTTCTGCTTATAAATCTAATATGCAGGTACTAAGTCAAGTTGTCTTGCATCATCCATTTGTGTTTTATTTTTGCTGTCTCTTTTTGTTTGTGTTTTTAAACTGAAGTTGTACCTTTAAATTCTTTTTTTTTTCAATTTCCTGCCCTACCGATAACTTTTATAGCTTACTGACATGAGTACCCTGTTTCATAAGCCATATAAACTGAATGGTTGTGTCAGACAGTGCAGCGACGGCTAATATCATGCTGTGTTGAGACCAAGAGTTTTTCGAGAAATTCAAAGCTCTGTTGCCCAGTGGACCAAATCCCAGACTATATAGGGCAGAAAGCTCACATAATCTATGGTACCATTAGAATCTAATAGGGTTAACGACACGATGGATGAAAGTATTGCCATTTTTACAAAAATTTCAAAAGCTAGATTAATACCTGAATGGCAAAGTCTGTGGTGATGCAGGCCACTATAGTGTTGGAACTTGGCTCTACAGAAAGGTCGCCCATCTGCTTTTGGACTTCTGCAAGATTGTCTGGTGTAATCCATGAGTCATTATTACCATTAACAGATTCAATTTCTTCGTCTTCTTCTTCTGAAGTATCATCCTTAATAGATACTTCAGTGTTCTTATTTTCTTTATCAGATTCATTATTCTCACCACTGCTCTCCTTGTGTTCTTCAGCATTTTCTACGTCGACAGCCGCATTACTTAATACTAGGTTGTCATTAGATAATGCACTTCCAACTAAATCGACATTGTTCGAGTTACTTGGACTTTCATTATGGTCCTCTGATCGTTGGATACTATTATGTGCCTCAACCATGTGAGAACAGTCTTCTGATATGGACGACTTTTCTGAAAAACCTTCATCGTTTGTGGCATCATCTTCATCCTAAAAAGAAAGCTAAACATTTCAACAACTAACTTAACAAAATGATACACGTAATCAATATACATAAAAAATTTTATACATACAATTTTATATATATAATTAATATTCGAGAAAGGTATTTCTTTGTATTTTATGACTTAAAGACAACTAAGATCATGTTATGCCAAGATTTTGTTTGCCGATGAATCTGAACCTCATAAGCCTTAGCACCATGAAACCCCGGACAAAGGATCTATTGAAGACAACAAACACTGGACACCTCCTGGAAGCCAACCAGGATTAACTGTATGGTATACGGAAGTGTTACCAGCACACTACAGTAATGTACCAGGGGGAAAACAAAGGTAATACTTACACTATCTGGATAGTAAAATCCATGTAATGGCTGCTGAACACCTGGTCTCTTACTTGTGACCTAAAAACAAAAAAAATATAACCCATTAGAAAGATTTAAATTAACGCAAAATGGTTGCTTTACAGTAAGCAATGGTGAGGGAAATTGAGACGGATTTACGAGGAGAAAAGACAAAAGGAGCATTTGGCAACTGTACTGAATTTTGACCCTAAACTATATCGTTCCCCCACCTCCTGTCGTTATAATCTTAAAACTAAAGAACTGATGGTGATAATCAAATTGTTAATCACAACAAGTGAATTTTTTAATGTATGTTTTAAATGTGTGTTTTGGAACTTGCATATTTTTTAAACTGTGATTATTTGTCATGTGCCAGAAATAGTTATTTATGTCGAGAAAAAAGCACATTAGTCAAGTACAATAAGTAAGTCGTTCCATTCTAAAGTTACCACAGAAACAATACTAGTCAAGAAGTAGGTTCTTCTGCGAAGTTTTGCTTTCATGACATGTTTTGGCAATGAATAATTCAATTATAATGAGCGGTGACTAACGTGTTAGGAAAAAGAAACATTGCAGAGGAAGGTGAAGTGTTTCCACCCACACTGAAGGAAAAAAATTCCTTCACCAACTGCCAAAACCCAGTTACAGGGAAAGTAGATTCATATTTATGTGAGATACAGCTATTCGAAACAGAAGTTGGAGGGGGGGGGGGTCCCACCTCCCGACTTTTCTAGATTTCATTAAAAAATCTCATTTTCACCTGACTGTCAGAGACGATTTCAAATTTCTTGACAATTCCAGGTTTCCTAGTTTTGTGAAAACCTTGGTGAAGGAGCAAAACCTAAAAAAGCAGCAAGATTTTGGCTCCAGCAATTTCAAAATAGGAACTGCTGCCTTAAAGGCTTTTAATAGTGAATTCCAAAGTTATGCATTAAGCTATAACATCAAATAAGTGATTAAGCAATAGATATGGCCTCACAATAAGGTACACATAGATTATATTTACAATTAAAACATTAATAAATGATTAAATTATGATAAATGGCCGATAACAAATGGGACTTAAATGGAACAAGAACCAATTGTCATTGATAATGATAAACTGATGCAATGTGCAGTAGAATATGGCATTATTCCACAATTTTCTTTAATTTTTTCAGTGAATACTAAATGATTTTCATAAGTTGTTGAACTATTCAATGGTATAAAGACGTGTTTACACATTTACACATGAAAGGATTAGTAAAGGTAGTTGATCACATGATGCACGATGTCATGAAACTAGCATGTGAAAAACGGTAAAATCTACTACTGCTAGTCGACTATTGATAAACTTATTGCAATAATCAAGTAGGAAGAATATGAACTTTCTGCCAATAGTTTTGGCTTGCTCCACCCTTCACTGCTTCCAATAGTTTGCTTCACTGAAAGACAGCTTGTTTAGGCTCTGTAATCTCTAGCATGTGCTATATTCGCTTATACGCTAATTTTTGTGGGTTGTTAACATATCTTTTTTATTTTATAAAAATAAAATTTTATGTATTTATATAAAAAATATATAATAATAAATTTTTTGGTGACAGTACAGAACATGTACCCAAGTGCTTTTCTCCTCTTGAAAAGAGTCTAAAGTTGTTGGAAATGGGCTTATGACGTTATGCACTGTGTGACGCCACACATACGGGCATCTGGACCTGCAAGGGCATTTTCATGTGTTCGTTGCAGGAAATTGTATGTGTGAGCGGTTGATGTATTTTTGTGTGGAATTTCGGTTGAAAGAGAAAAGAAATGTGCTGGAGTGGGTTACAAAAAAAGGATTATTTTTGTCCGGATATAAGTGTGGGAAGAAGTCATGGGACAGGCCTCATTTGAATGATGCTTTCCCGTGCAGATCCCAGGAGGTAGGAGGGATGGGGATGAAGGAGGGGGTAAAGAAGGAAGTAGGGAAAAACCATAGTCCTGAAAGAGGAATTGTTCAAGGCCTACTTTGCAGAATTTGTATGGCGATGCCGGTACCCAAATAAAACAGAATTTTTTCCCCCGCGTTTATAAATGCAATAAAACCACACACATCCGACGAAAAAGAGCAATAAAGGTAAGTACCTTTTTTTTCTGAACTACGCTGAATCGAGATGTCCATGTTGTTAAGATGGCGTAAACAACATGGCAGCAAGCAAGTCACTGTTGCCATGAATGTTGGAAACACTTCTCACTAAAAAGCACTGGGGTAAGTGTTCTGTACTAGGACCAATTATTTTATATATATATATAGTATTTATAACAATGTTTACTATTATTAAATTAAAATTTATTAATTAAATATCTATATACAGTGGAACCTAATAAAGTGACCACCTGTCTATGGCGATCACTGCAGTCCAGTTCCAAAGGTGGCCACTTTAGGCAGGTTCTACTGTATATTAATTACATTTTATATAATATTAAGTTTAATATTTATATTTTAATGAGTATTTTATATAAATAAAAAATGTGTATTTTGTATAAAAAATAATTTGGTTGATTTTTTTCAACTTACTATTTGCTAAATGTTTACAACATGGTCTTCCCAGCTTGTGGAACCCACTGTGCTATCCCAACATTTTTATGGTTACAAAGTGCTCCCCAATTAATCAGCTACTTTCGAGAAGTGTATGAAAATTTTCCATCCCATATATAATTTTAGCAGTTCAACTAAAGCAATTTGTATTGCAACGTTAATACCAGTATGAAGTAGTCAGTTTATGCCATTTTGGTCTGCTGCAATAGTTCAAAGCTAAATGTTGTTTGGAAACCCCCAATTAGCACCAGCATAGCCATCACTAATGCCTAATGTCGTCACCTGTTAATATTAATCCTTGCACATGTAAATATGGCTTAAGTAGAATGCTTTAAATTATACCTGACAGGAAGGTTCTGTGTTAAGATGCTCTGTACCAACGAATTCCTTTTCCAGCTGGTATGTCAATGCAATCACTTTTAAGTCAGTGGCCGATAAGCTCGAGTAATCACCAGTCTTTTTTGAAAATTCTGAAACTATAATGAGACAAAGTTATTATGATTTTCTGTAGAAGAAATGAATTGTTTACGTTGCATGGCTCACGGGTACTGCAATCATGTTGTGCCAAGATCTACAGATTTCCAAATCTGTTGTCTGGAGAACCGAACCCCAGACTGCAGTGGCTAGAAAATCAACACACAGTCCATGGTACCATTAGAATTGAAATCAGATTAACAGCATGATAACCTGGTTTCAATTCCTAGTGTGCCATCATCCACCTTGTCATAGAGTTCCCACTCCCATTAAAAAAAAAAAAAATCCCTTTTTCTGGTGAAATTCCCTAATCAATCACAAACAACTTTCAATTGAATTTTGGCTGTGAAAAAAATGGCTTTATGTTCATGGAAGAGCTAGGTGTTCAAAATAAAAGTTAGGGTTTTCCCTGACTTTTTCAGGTTTGACCAAAAAATTCCTTTCTTCCCTAACCTTTAGGGACAATTTAAAATTCCCTGACAAATCCAGATTTTCCAGGCGTGTGGCTGTCAATATCGCCCCCAATTCCTGAAATAGTAACTGATTTGTACGTGAAGTATGAGAAAGACAAAAAGAATACGTAAAAAGTCTTGCACAGCTCTTTAAAAAAATTCCCAAAGTCAGACATTTTATTCCCCTTTGCATAATGAAAACATTTCATTGCACATGCTATTTCTGGCTCAACATACACTACGCTGCAATTGGGAGTTAAGTGCATCCAAGCCCAACCATCACTACTTATACTAATAAATATAACTAGAATCATGTATTTTGCCATTTCTAGAAAACACGGTGTAAGACATAGCAGACTGTGTAACATACTCTCAATCCTGCAAGACGCTGATTATTATAAATAGCATTAGTAATGCATCAGGTAACCAAACTCTCAAATAGAGTGGACAGTAAACTACCAAAACACACACATAAAATTTTAAAACCCACAGTACCACTAGCCCATAGAAATTGAAAGTTTAACAGCATTTTATACAGAGCAATAGAAATGTGGAATAAAATGTCCCAACTAACATGAAGTAGTCCATATACCATATGAGAGACATTTGTCAAATCTTTATGAATCAAGCATGGAACAATTGCATTCAATGTAACTAAAGCAACTTCTTGCAAAAACTACAGGAACAAACGGAAAACACAACAGTAAGATCAACTACCCCCATATGATTTATTTAGTCTAGCAAACCACACCCATCCTAACGAAATATCCTTACCGAGTACTTAGAACAATTAGTTGGAAAAGCTAAATGAAAAAGGAAGAACATCTAAAATGTAATGCATTTTCTTTTCAGTAAAGGCGTCTAAATAAGGCCTCGGGGCAAAAGCAACACAGAAGGCAAACCAGCTTATACAACGAAGACAAATTATGGGAACTCCTCAACAAATGGGAAATGCATCCCAGTAGCTAGAAACTTCACTTTAACGGAACTAAACAGAATAAAAATCGTAATTTTAGAGAAAGCTGTATCCCACCCTTTTTCTTCTCGGCACATGAAATCCTCCAGTGCTTGTTCTGACCCATGCATAGTGTATGTATGCATGCTTGTTTCCATAATAGTGTTAAACACTATCATTCACATCGATGGCCAGGTACCCTGAACCAGTCCTGTGATTCTCCGATATATACCAAAGCTGAAATTACAGGAGTGCACTGAATGTGCATTGGAAAATTTAAGCAATGAATAAAGATGTACCATAACAGCAGATTCTAGAAGGGAAAAACTGAACTACCAACACTATTATACCAACAAGTTTATCTGGTACTTACATAAATCGAACACTATGCAGATGAAATTAAACAGTGGTTTTTAATCAGCATCTTTTGGCATAGTGATCAGCGCCGATGGTATGGCGTGATTAGATGGTGAAACGTTCGAAAGAAAATAAATATTTCTGCCTTCGGTGGGACCTGAACCCACGACCTTCCACTTGCCGGGCAGAAGCTCTGGTAACTGAGCTCAGTTGGTAGAGCCTTCGCCCAGCAAGTGGAAGGTCGTAGGTTCAGGCCCCACCCAGTGCAAAAAACCTTTAATTTCTTTCAAACGTTTCACCATCTAATCACGCCATACCATCGGCGTTGGTATCACTATGCCAATAAACGTTGATTAAAAAAATTGTTGTTTAAGTTTATCAGGATTCAAAACTCTGTTCAATGTAGTCATTGAAAATTAAATTTATTTTCCTACTTATCTATATAATGAATATTTCTAGTAATCACCATATTTAAAATTTTCTGGCTCCGGATCTTTCAACTGCAGTGTATAAGGCAAAACTTGAAGTCTCTGTCGAGTTGCTTTATCACGAATTTCTGTAACAACACCGTTAGTGGTATAGACATTTTCGGCATATTCCTAAAAAAATATATAAAAATCAAACAATAGAAAACAAGATTTAATAAACCAAAAATTTGTATACATGTTCTAAAGTAACAGAGGAAAGCAATGAATATTTACATTTTTTATAGCACAAAAGTGTTGTTTTTGTTTCAAACTACACTGCATCCATCCCCTTTCCCTCATGTATATATAAAAATCTGTTATGTGTGTGTGTGTGTATATATATGTATATAGGGCTCAATAAATTGCAGAGAATCATACTTTCCGAACATGAATAAAAACTCACCCGCATTAAAATGAAAATCTAAGAACCTAGTACGAAAAGATTATTTGCTATTCATCAAACGATAAAATCTAATCTGCAATGGTGAACAGATCTGTTAAGTTCTATGTATGTGTGTGTATGTTAATTTGAAAATGACACATATATTTAAGAGAAAAAAATTCAGAGGCACCAAGGCATGAACTAGGGATCGTCCAATAACATCACAGATGCTTTAATAACGGAGTTATGGTCTACGTTCAACTTCTCACTTTTAAGTCATCATCAACTTCTTCTCGCTCACATTTGCAATTGAGTTCCATGGTGTAATAAAATATTTACATTTCTTTGTCTTCCCTAGTAAATGAATTTACTTAATATATAAACATTTTATATAAATATAATACTAGAATAAAGATTTTTATTTTAGCATAGGCGTGGAGTTATATGGGCCCGAGCCGCCCAATAATCTGAAATAAATTGCGATTTTACATATACTGTAATGTATAAACGTACATAAAATGTGCTTGGGCCCCACAATAATTTTGAGAATGCTACACTTGTGTACTTTAACATTCCTGACTGCTTTCAATATCCTCAAACTGTCTTGCAAATAGCCATTCTTAAATATGAGTTCACGTCAGACAATGCTGTGTAAAAACCTATAATCTTCCAAGGGATTCTAACCTCTGCCACATTGATAATAAAACTCCAGAAGGTAAAAAAGATGAAGATAATGGGGAAGAATAGTACAAATGTCAGGATTAAAAGATGATAAGCAGAAAAATGGTATACAATTTTAATTATATTGCAGAAGAGGTGAGCTTACTACTAAATAAAAGAATCATTCATTTTTGAAATAACAGACAAAATGACATCACTTAGAATATTCTCACTTACACTCATCTAAAAAATTACCCACATTCACTAATTTTGTATTTACATACACAAAATTACAATGCACATATTTTTTCACCAATGGACTTAAGATTCCATATTTGCGAAACACAGATTTTTTTTTTCACCGAGTCATTGACATTTCCATCTGTATGGTTTCCAGATCCATGCTTGTTGTCAAACAATGTTGCCTGGTTTCTGATCACTTTTTTGGCTCAAATACTTGGTTCATTACCCCCCTAAAACTAGCGCAATTTTAGCAGAATCTAGCATAGTGTTTCCAAGAACTCAAAATCTGGCAATTGGCACACAGTGACTACCTGCCATTGCTTTTTACATCGGGAGAGTACTACTCCATGCTTTACTGATGTTTTGGGTGGTGAGGGGGTACTTCCCACTACGCTTTCACTAATACAGGAAAAATACTGATTCGCAAAAAATCCCCTTGCATCCGAGAAAAACATGGCACGCTCGCTCACAACTTGTTTGGGCTTTGTACACACCCACGTGACATCACACTTTCACGTAATACGGCAATCTAGCAAAATTTACAGCGTTTTCAAGGGAATCGTTTATAGTTTTTTCAAGGGAATAGAGTTTCGGGTAACGAAAGTATTGTCACAATTTTTTTCCTTCCCATGATTTCTTGAACATCTTTTAGTCAGTTCTCACTAGCTTACCATTGTTTGTTCTACTCTTTCATGCCATTGTCCTCCTCTGATACCTCAAAAATTTATAATCTACATGATTAAAAAGCCTTTTATTTAAAAAATATATATATATACATATATATATAATTTCAACGTAACTTGGATTTTTGGGGTGAATTCCCACCAAAATGGTGTTATTCATTTTAGTGATGGTTGCTATAAAGTTGAGGAAAAATTTGGCAATGCGCTACAGACGTCCAATCTTCACCCACTAGTATGCTTCAAGAAACAAAATTCTAGCAACAACAGTTTATATCCATGTGCTTAAATGTAAAATCACTCGTGAATACAATGATCCCAATCAACTTTTCACACCAGCGAGTCTAAAGCACATACTAATCACGGTCTCCAGCATGTGAACTTCCTTTTGAGATTACACGACCATAAATGCCTGTCTTATTTCCAGCTGCCACAATGGATTTCCATTTACAAACAGACGTTTGTATTATACAAATAAATATTTTAATATTAAAACCCTTTTAATATTTAAACAGCTTCTCAAGAGTCTAACAATATTAAGTCAGTGGGTGGGGGGTCGAGCCCACACTGATTCAGGTGTTATCTGATTCAACCCTTTTGATATTCAGGCAGTATTTTTGTGAGTCTAAATACAGAGGGGGTCTAACAAAAAGATGGGGGTATAGGGGTTGAGCCCCCACTAGGTATTCACTGATTCAAGTATTATGTGTAGGGAACTACTCAAAAGTAAATATCTGCCAACATGAAGGACAACAAGTGTTTGGGAAAAGACTTGCCTCTATGTTTCAACGTTGGGATTTTTTTTTTTTTTTTTTTTGGAGGGTAGCCCTTCGATTATTTTATCACTGCACCTTACAAAACGGTAACTCCGGAAAACGCAGACAAAAACGAAATAGCTGAGCGGATGCTACAATACAACTGATGCGCACATCCATTACGCACGAAAAACTCTGAGATCAATTTTAAGAATATATACTCTCAGCTTATGTATGTTATATAGCATGAGTTTTTGCGACGGAAGAAGTTTGGCGACTGGGATTAATATGTACTGTCACCCACGTGATATTAAAAAATATGGAAATCATACAAGGAAGAGATTGAAAATTGCGTGCCTGGGTCACATAGCCAAATTTTTCGCAAAAATAAAAACTACCGTAACCAAAGAGCATCTCTCGGCATCAAGAAGATCGGGGAACTATCTGGCGATGTGATATAGATACGCAATGTCTTCCAAAAAATTAATGACATTAGTAAATACGCAGAATGACGTTTAAACACTCTTTCTCATACCTGTACTGCAGCATTTTTAATAAATGCTCCCGAATCAACTATTAAATGCTTTACTTTCTGAACCATTTTTCAAAGACTTAAAAAAGTCGTGTAACAAGCGATCAAAGGATCATGGAACAAGCCAAACTTGAAAAAATCATGTAACAAGCAACTCAGTAAACCTCGTGGATACCTCTAGTGTTTACTTGGATAAAAGATCTTCCATTGCCAAAATGCTTAAGATAAATCGTTGAGAAAGTTTGTTGTTGTTTTTGTTGATTGTGCAGTTTTCATTATCAATGCCGAAGGAAAAGGTGGCCACGCTATTGGGCTACATTCCTTATAATGCCTTTATTTAACTCGGTAAGTTTTTGTTATAATTGCAGTAAAGTAAAGGCACTCTACTTTTCCCATAAGAGTAAGGTTTATGTTTATCATGTGCGTTTCCAGAAATGAATAGTTAACGAAACGATACCTTTTTTGAATAAAATAACAGTTAAAATTTCATCGTTTTGAACAGTTATAAATGTTTTTGTTTGTGTCTCTTTTTCTTTTTTATTAATTATGATCTCCAGTCTTTGATTTTTCACATCTTCCCAGATTTCTTTCACTTTGCTCATGATTATAATTCTGATCCCATTGCCTCGAATTAAGTGTACGGATGTTACTTTTTATCTCAAGTTTATGAAAATAAAATTTAATGTAAGTATATGTATAAACTGGATGGTCTCTTAACGCATTCGGGGAGAGGGCTTGAACACAAACGTTTTAATTTATTTGTTGCTCCCTTTTTACAAATTTGTTGTAATAATAGTAAAATATTAGTCAATAAACAAACTTTGTGAATTTAGGATCATGGGTCCGGACACCGCTTGCCCATTTTTTGTTTTTAAATTGTGAAAAAAGGAATAATACATAACTTTTGGAAGGGCGGTTGCAAAAGCAACGCTATTATCCCAAATAATGAGTGATTATTGAATCAGGAAGACGAAGGAGAGATCACGGTACACACAGAAGTACCGTATTTATATAAATGACAAAACAAAACAAGAGGAACACAGAAACAAACACAAACATACAGTGAAATACAAAAGGGTCAAAGCAGAACAGCCGATTTCTATGTAGAAGCCATGAAGAGCACCAATGATGCCCTGAAGAAAGTATGTATCAGAGTAAAACAAAAAGAAGGCCAGTCAGCAACGAGGGAGAAGTAAGTCTAAGTCTGCTGCATTCATTAAAAAGTTTCTATCGCAAGAGCTGGTATGTTGGGCAGTAAAAAAAGGAGGTGGTTCAAAGTTTCAACATTTCCATCAAAGCAATGACAACAAAGCGGAGAAGACAGGATTCTGGTGATAGCCAGGAAGAGGTTTGTAAACAACGCTGTGTGTTAATATAAGACAATTGCAATGCAATATGCTTTTTTAATATCTTTGGTAACGATCAACAGAGTCTATTGAAAAGCGTTCAATACTCACCCAAAACAGCAGAATAGCGAGTGCTGTCTTCAATAATGAGCCAGTAGATCTCGGGCTTAGAGCCCCAAGTCGAATAGGGGCTTCCAATCAGCAAAGCCACATATTTCTCACTCTCTTAGCAAATATTGGACATTTAAAAGCTAACGTAAAAGGGCGACAAAATGTGGCCACCGAATGCGTTCACGCGGCCTTAAGCTTAGCACCATTCTTTTGCTTTTATCGTTTCACCCAATTAACTATTTCTTCAATAATCCATGTTTTTGCGATAGCTTTCGTGTACGGGATTAAAGTCAGACAAATTGTTTCCACAATTCGTGTCACGTGATCCAACCTACAACAGATGATAGCGGAAGTAAACGCACTGCTTACCAACTACTGTAGTGCTGTGCTCAGTCGCTATGTAGTGAAAAATCATAAGCCTAATATAGAAGATTATAACTTTATTATAATGATTATGAAATATTAATAAATTTTATTCTACGACAATGTTGTATTTTGTATGTTCGCCTACTTTGGTAGGATTGTTGACAGCATTAACTCTCGTAAATCACCCCGTTACCAGCTGAAAACTTGAGGTGAGTTTGTTTATATCTTCCGAGAAATTTGAGGGCTTTAATGATAGTGTATTGCAACTTAACACGTATTGGCGTTGCTGAACGATCAATACAGTGAACTTGGAGTAACGCCCTTGATACTTTTTTTTTGGAGATCGTTATGTTGCGTAGTTATCGTTATCAATATCTCCCATGACGAAATATTATACCCATTTCTTGTCATGATGGCTGTGACTTTGGATGTCACCGATCGTAAAGCGAATTTCTGTCGGGTTGGTAATCTTTTATTACGTTTAATTTGTTATGATTACCTTGCAAGCGCTCTCCTCTATTGTGACCTAAAATCCGAATTCCTGTGTTTTCCACAGTTGATTAACTGACCTTTAATTGTTTTGGAGATTTAAATTTCCGTGTACGTTTGTATTTGTTTTCCGTATATTTTGGAATTGTAATTCTAAATTTCAAATTTAAAATACTTTGTAATATGCTGATTCCATTTCGCCATTTATTTATTTTATAATTTTTTTTTGTAAAATTTTAACCAGTGTTAAACGTTATTATATTGTGTTTAATAATTTCTATTAATTTCCGTTTCTAAAATACCACTAAAAATTTTGATCTACTGTTCAAATCAGGAATATCAACTTGAAAACAGTGAGGGAGTGGGTGGGGGAGGACTCCTATCCACTTTCTTAAGGCTTTGGTTTCAACCTTGTGTGTGTGGATAGGAGGGAGGCAGCTTTGCCCAAACTCCATAATTTCATTAAAAGAAAATACAGCCATATAGACAACAAACCTTTTCAATTATTTTAATTCCTTAATTATAACACTACTGGCTTAACAGTGGTGTACAAAGTATACTATAAACAAGTAATACAAAGCCTAATATTTCCTTCTAAATATACACACACACACACACATATGTATTTCATGAATTTTGTGGAGGGGGACAAAAAATAAAAACACAGCCATATAGACAACAAACTTTTTCAATTCCTTAATTATAACACTACTGGCTTAACGGTGATGTACAAAGTATACTACAAGCAAGTAATACAAAGCCTGTTTCCTCCTAAATATATATACACACACATATCTGTTTCATGAATTTTGAGGCGGGTGGGTGGCAAAGGGGTGTGTGGGTGTCTTTAGAGTTGGCAACCTTGGTTTAAGTGTTTGTTTTTTAAGCAATATTTGCAGAGACACCAACCATTTGCTTTGCCTTTTGAGTCTATCATGCTGGCTTAAGGTTTGTGCTGTGATTATTTTAACGTGGGGTTGGTTGGGAGATGCTTGTTGTTTTCAAATAGTAGTTTCAACTAAACATATTTTAGCTAGTGGTTTATAGTTACATTTTATAATTGCCTTTTGGGTAGTTATCTTATTACATGGGTCTATGAATGTAGGAACGCAAAGCATAATAGAGCTTTTATTTGTTAGAAACCTAAGAATTTTTTAATGTTTAATAATGATGCATATACTGTAATATTCGAGTAAATGTCACAGTGTTAGAGTAGATTTTAAAGTTGGAGTAAACCTCAGTCTAGAGTAAACATGCCATGTTAAAGTAAATGTTTTAAGGTTGGTGTAAATGTCACAATATTAGAGTAAATCGGGGCGGACTGGGTCCTCTCAAAGGGCGCATACCCTGGATTTTCTGAGGGTGCAAATCCCATCTCATCTTCTATTTGACAATTTTATTTAATGTAAAAGGTAGAAAATTGATTAAAAAAAATGATATTTTTTCCTCTTTGGATTTACAATCCAAAACGAATTCAGAGAAATCATAGCTGGTATCCAATTACAACTACGATGTTGGCGTGACAGTGGGATCGAAAAGCATATTCTTATTTGCATTTTTAAATGGGAATAAGGATGTGAACATTTTTCAGATTTATATCCAATATATGCCTATTAGGGGGGCCCCAATTGTCATAGTTGGTTCCTGTAAATAGGTCATATTCAGATTGCGAATATGCCATGTTAGTAGCATATCGTGATGAATGGCTAGTGTAAGCATCATCATGATGGGGTTAGAATTAACACACCATGATGTTTTAATAGAGTTGATAATGGAGAGAGAGAACATATGTAATATTTTAGCATATATGTCGTACATAATAAAAGTCATGTTAAGGTAATATGTCTAATGTTAATGTAAACGTAGCATGATATTAAAAATTCTTTTATTTTGAAGATCTTTCCATATTTCAGCGTGAGATAGCTTCTAGGAATTTTTTAGTTTCACTAACATAAGGTTGAGTTAGAAAGCTACGGTTTATACGAAGGGGGTGAGGAACCACATAGTGTTGGAATTTTCATAGTGTCATTCAAGGAATGTTATATTGCTGAATCTTTTTTGAATTCCTTTGTCTTTTATATACATTTATTTAGATTATTATAAACAAATAAATAAAAAAAAGCAAGGAAGAGCAAAACGTAATGAAAATAAAAGTATTTGTCCTTCAAAATTTTTCGTTTACCTTCGAAAGGCTATACTTAATGACGTAAAACAGCAGTCACCCACCTGTGATTCGCAGAAAAATCTGGACATTATTTGCATTTTTAATGTTTTATTAATAAAACAAAAATAATATTCTAAGAAATACTCATATTCTGAATGACAATTTTTGCCTTTATATTGCACTAAATTCACGAAATGTGATCCACAGGATTAAAATATGAATTTAAGAGGTCGGATAGATTGGCGACTGCTGACCCAGAAGGCTGCAAGTTTCCCATTCGGTGTTTATACAAGATGTTCATGAACAGTTGTGACAAAGTGAGAGGGGTGATAGTACCCATTAAGAGATGAACAATATGTGCCATAGAACCTAGAGTCACAAACCATTCACGGTTCCAGTCCTAAAACTACCCACCATGCACAAATAGTGACAACCAGTGCATGAGAAGCAAAATACGATGTCCTAATCATCTATACAATTGAGCAGCTGACCTGAGTTCTAGCGCTTTTCACGCACTGATTGTCACAATTTGTGCATGCTGGACGGTTTTAGAACTAGCACTGTGAGTGGTTTGCGACCCTAGGTTCTATGACAAATATTGTTTATCTTGATGGGTGCTATCACACCTTTTTATTTTGTCAAAACAGTTTACGAACACTTTGTATAAATGTATCATGGGTAAATAACAATAAATCATTAGTCGTGTCCTCAGTAATTTTCTCTTGTTTTGGGGCAAGTTTTGGCACTCTAGTTTGCATACTACTTTTACTAATTTAATAGTTTTCTTTGTGCAGATGGCTTGCGATTTATTAATGTATGTCATAAAAAAAAATTGCCATATCTTCAAATTAATACTATTTGAAGCTGTAATAGCACCTAACATATAAAATTTGGTTCTAACCTGTGGAAAATGCTCAATTTAAAAATTTGGTATGTCTAGTGATAACAAAGATTATAAAGAGTTTTTATGAATTTTTGTATCTTTAACATTGAAAACCGAAATTAAGTTTTTAGAATTCGTAGTGAACAAAATCCTTTTCCCATACCTTTGAAAGGTAAATTATTTTTTTTTAAAAAGCTGTTACTTGGAAAAGATGCGCATTGTTTTCACTATTTTTATTTTGTGTTCCTTTTTAAAATATGTTACCGGAATATTCGTTATATGTTGTAAACTGCTAAATTTGTCTAATTTTGTTCACATCTGGGAAATTAGACATAAAAATATAATTCATTTTAAAGTGAAGCATTTTTTTTTTACCTATCATAGTTTTATTCTATTTTGCAGTTTGTATGAATGCGTTTAGATATTAACCCTGCTAAATAAGAGACAAAAAACAACGTTTTAGAAGAGTATTTATGTCAAGATTGAGTTCAATATACGCGTTTCGGGCGATAAAAGCATAAATACGCTTCTACAACGTTGTTTTTTTGTTTCTTATTTTTATGGCGTATTGTTTCGTCGGAATATTTCCACGTATTAACCCTGCTGTCCTGTTCCGGTCTACTTGATCCGAAATCAAATTTAACTCTAAGCCACACACGCACACAATTATAAATTGTAACGATGTTTTGCCATTTATCGACTTAGTCACTTTATGTATGATCTTTACTTCCATAAAAAAAGAAATTGATTCTGCATTCAATTTAAAAAAAAAAGTTTTTACGTATGTAGCTTTCAGATTAATATGACTTAAATTTGTTTTGCACATAAAATATTTTGTGGGTGCACGTATAGTATCTTATTTCTGGGTACTGGTAGTTGTAGAGTGTTTGGACATATTTTCTTCAAGTTCTTGCTTGTTTTATATATTACATTATATATCCATTACAACTCAAGTGTGGCACGGCAGGAAAAATCGTGTCTGCACCAAAGAATTCTTTTGCTCAGCCTATAAGCATCACACATACATACACATACGCAGAAAGTTCATAACGGGTGGCTATAGGCTCAGTTGTGGGGGTAGGGGGTTACAGAGCTACAACTCACATATTCCTATGTTAAATATACAAAATTTCATCGCAATGGGGGGGGGGTTACAATCCCCTTCAACACCCCCCCCCCTGCATACACCAATGTACTTATAGGCACAAATGTTTTCCTGAACACTTTCATGCAATATAATATTTTACAATTTGATGCAAATGCATCAAAAATTTCTGGTCCACTTTCCTCGAATGATAATACTGAAAACTCCAGAATCAAAAACGGAGAAACCAAATCGGTTTGCTTATACTTGGGTGCTGAAAATCATTAAGTATATGCACTTTGTGTGACATCAAAACCTCTTATGCCTCGAAGTTACACATCTGTAGAGGAAAAGAAGCATGTGCCAGACAGGAAAAAAAATCAAGGTATGCAGGTAGTGTCAGATCTAACTAGTGGCTTCTGTATTGTCCATAATGTTACTTGTGATAATTTTTTTACATCTTACAAATTTAGGTCAGTTTCTTCTGAACATTACAATGGTTGGAACTATATGGAAAAATAAACTAGAGCTTCCCAGAGAAATGAACAATAAGGAAACGATTCTTTTTACTTTACGAAGCATACAACCATAGTCGATTATATCCCAAAAAGGAACAGAAATCTAGTTCTTATGAATACTCTTCAAAATGACAAATCTGTAACCGATAGAGATGACAAAAAGCCTGAAATAACACTGTATTATAATTCTGCTAAAGGGGCAGTGAATAATATTGATCAGCTTGCAGCTTCCTTCACTTGTAATAGAAAGTCAAACCATGATAGTTTTCTATAATTTACTTGACATTTCAGATATTGACCTATGTTCTTTGGTATCAATAAATCCTAGGTGGAATGAAAATAAGCTGATGAAAGGCGATTGTTTTTGCAAATACTGGGAAAGTCGCTTGCAATGCCACTTACGGCTTCCTGTTAGGCTATGTTCAGAATAGAAGAATCGGAAAATGTGGTGAATAAGGTATGAGGAGTAAGTCCTCACAAGTCCTCTCACAATCTAGCCTCAACTTTATCAAATGTAAGGACAGGGCTGGTGCAAGTTAATTTGGCGCCCTAGACGACGACTTGCACCCCGTCCTTTCAACAAAATCGACCTACCGACACATTTTAAATAGAAAATAGTGATATGCTTACATACGAAAAAAAACCTTAGACAAATTATTTAATATTACCTATATGTTTAAAAATTTATCTTGATTATCATATATTATTAAGCACCTTCAATATCTGTCGTGATGCCGTCCCACTAATATGGCCACCTTAGGCGGCTGTCTAGGTTTGCCTTATGGTTGCCCAGGCCTGCATAAGGATAACTGGTAAAAAACATACTCGGTTCAAATTTTGTTCGTCAAAGAATAACAATAAAACGAACATCATTTGTTGTAAATATTATAAGTACATATGTAAGGCACATGTCCCTTGCTACTGCCCCAACTACTGAAATTCGAAATGAGATTTTTCAATTTTTCAACCCTAATTCATTGTTTTTTGTTTTTGATTTCTTATCTTAATTATTATCTAAAAACTTGTTCCTTTATACGTTTGAAATTTATGTTCTAAGAAGTGAAGTATTTCTGTTTATTTTTTCGCACCATATGAAAAATAGCAAAATTGGGTCATATTGACCCCAACATAACAACCGTATAGTGAAACTGAACAGAACAGCAGGGTTAAAATTGGATGTAGTACGATACAGAATGCACTACAGTTAGTCGTAACTGTATGAAGTATGGTTTTATATATAATACAATATATTTGTTTATCAGATTGTGCAAAAGAAGTAAAGTTATATGCTGTAGTCATGAAATATAATAACTCTAAGAGCAGGAGAATTATCTGAGGGATGACCGGAAAAAAGCTGATATGTATAAGATCAGCTTGACAAGTTCCGATCACCCCCAAATGGCACTAAGATTTACATGTTAGGCGAAAGGTATTGTGTGTGTGAGATGTACTCTAAATAGTTTCGGTTGATCAGTTGATCGCTGAAGGACATAAAATCTTTTTGAAGTGTTTGTCGATGCCTCTCTTTAACATCCAGAACTATGTTTCATAAATGCATTTACCTTAATATTAAATGTATTTTTTTTCTCTTTGTAACTTTTTAATTTTAGCTTTCTAATGAAAAGAATGTGTTCTTTTCTAAATCCAAACGTAAGTAAATAATTGAAGATTTTAATAAACTTTCTGAAAACCTTATTTAATACATTTTCAACAAATCAAATTTTTGAATTATTATCTAATGCCGATACAAAGTTATGAAATTATGATCTTGTATCAGAACACAAATTGAGTATCTTAGTATAGTATATGGAGATCATGTGTTTGTCTGCTGATCTGTTTTCCAATGATCCACTCCCTTAGTGACAGAGGTTTTGAACTCTTGGAAAACTAGATTTCTTCAATGCATTCTCTCACTTTACAATATCGAACACCAACAGCACTTCTATTTCCTTCTTTGAATGTGTGTAGCTATGCATTGTGATATTTGATGCATCTTTATAATCATCAATCTGATTGTAATTTTCATTCCTGAATATCTTGAGCTTGTTAAAATGTACCATATGGCTGTATACAGTGGAACCTTGTAAAGTGGTCACCTGGATAAAGCGACCACTTTCTGTAAAAGAGAACTGGTAGTCACTGAGTCATGCCTACATCAAAGTCTGTCGTATATAGCAGGGTTCGAAATTAGCGGGTGCACTGTGCACATGAAATTTTATCCGTGCACGTAAATTTTATTGGATGCACATAGTGCACCTAACTATTCAAAACTATGGCTACTTACGTTTATTTTTCAAAAACAGTGACCTATGGACTAATTTTATATAATTTTCTCAATGTATCTGTATTTGATATTTTTCTTTTTTTTTACAAATGAATGTTCAATTATTTTGAAAAGTTGCACTTTTTTACCTTACATGCTTTAATGTAATTATTTCACTTACATTTTACCCGTTTTTAAGGTTGAGGTTTACTTTCTATTCTGTTCGTTACTTGTACACTTAACTAGTATTTAGTGCACCTAAGTTACAAGTCTTGGGTGGACAGTTGCACCCGACTTAAAAAGTTAATTTTATCCCTGATATATAGTGACCACCTGTCTGTGGTGACCATTGCAGTTTAGTCCCAAAGGTCGTCACTTTTGGCAGTTTCTACTGTATTTAGATTGTCGATTGATATGGTCTCAAATCTGTCTGTAAAGATATCAAGGAACTGGAAAGATATGTCGTTATAGATAAGATTAAACATAATACATTTTATATCTGTCAGGACTGACGGTTGGAGGAAATGTTACAGATAGTTTATAATTATTATAAGATTGTCTAATTATTTAAGATCACAATTAAGCAGTGCTTAGCCAGCTATAGGTATTTATGTTTCAGGGGTTGCTATTTTTCAAAGGCTATATGAAGGTGCCTGTTTTATTTCAGATTACCCACGAACAGTCTTTGAACTTAATAAGCAAAATATTAAAGGTAGAGAAACTACGTTCATATTTTCGTAATGGAAATTACGTAATATGAGATACAATGATAGTGTTATCTCTATTTAATAGAGAAGAGATAAGAGGTATTTTAATGATAGGCACATCCATAAATAAATAATAATCGGTGATTGCAGAGCAGAGAGAAATTTCTTTATTCACTGGCATACCTTTGTAACACTTTGTAACAGTCACATGTGTGGAATATATGTATGCCTTCTGCATATCTATATATAAATAATTCATTACTGGCATAGGTGCATATTAATCCCTGTACTGTTGCCAAATCTCCTGACTTCCTTCTCATTACCACTATGATGGATTCATATTTCTTTGTGGTGCCATGATGTATTGATATTTCTAGTAAGGGGGCATCCTTCCTAAACTAGGTTTGTACCGACCTTAGGTACAGGGTCAGAAAAATGTCAATATTCAGAATTTTAAAATGCAAAGTTAGCTAGTGCTGAACTATGCTTTTAGAGTTCCTCTAGTAAACATTTTTGAAAGCTGTTCAAACAATCTTCTCTCTATAAATAACAGAAAAAGATTAATACATAACATTTTTTGCCACTCATGCTTAAGCTCAAACTAGAGAGTTTATTTATAGGAGAAACAGAAACATCACCCTGACCTGAGTCAAATTGGAGACCCAACATATTGCCTTGTAGGAACTCATTAATCAACGATCATTGATACATGAACCCACATTTCCAAAAGGTTTAATCATGATTTAATGTTCACCATTTTGTTTCCCCGCACATACGCTTTTCCCATCCAGAATCCAGATGGACCGACTCATCAGCGGTTCGCTGTGTTCCCGGCCACGGAAAAGACATTGGCTGCAGGCGACGATTGAGTTTAGTGTACAACTTGGTACGGCGCAAAAATAACTTAATTGTATTTCTTCAAACTCCTTGACAGACATTTCCTGCTTATAAGTACCCCTACTGGACATGATGATTACGACCCTCCGAGTGTGACACCACGAACCCTTGAGTGGAACAGCAAATCATCAATTAGTGTTAAAGGGGTAACCAATGAACATTTGCGTATGAAAAGGGTGAACAGCCAATAAGAGTGATTGCGAGTGTAGAGACGATGAGGCGAACACCAATAAAAGACATTCTTTCGGTAGGACTCTTAGCGAGATGGTCACGCTGCCCATGATGGACATTCATAATGTCTTACAATAATAATGTCAATTCTTAATCGTAACAATTTAAGTTATTTTGCTATGTGATTGTAAATAATTTGTGTAACGTAGAGACATGCTGTCTACATGGTTCATCTGTATCTTGGTATTTCTGACTCAATTTCGATAAGGTTCCAGGGTAACAATCCACGTGAGTTGACGCACGTGCTAAAACCCTTCTGACATAACTTATAATCTATCGGTGATATTATGGAGTCTATCACCGCTCCATCGTTCTGCAATCCATCATAGAACGATAACCAAATCTATAAATGTAGAAACCGCAATTGGTAACCCTAAAAGTGTTAACCCTATTGTAAAAGTATTGTAAAAGTGTACAACCTATTGTACTTTTACCTGTTTGGTGCAATGAGTCATACATTGGGTTTCCAGTTCGACTCCAGATCAGGATGATGCTTATTTTTTCTCCTATAGAAAAATTCTAGTTTGAGCTGAAGCGTGAGTGGTAGGAATTGTTACCTGTGTAATTCCTCACGAAAAGTACAAAAGCAAGTCCCGGTGGCTTTGTGTGTTGACCATTAAATTGACAATTGTGCTAATCCTGTGGAGGGTAATAATACCTTCCATAAAAAAAAAAAAATGTGAGTTTTTCTTTGTAAAGCCTCGTAATTTTTCCATTTTCAGTATTGAAAGCTTTTCCAATGCAACAGGTTATGGTGCTTTGATTTGATTATCTGATATTTTAATAAGGCGGGACAGCACTCCCCCACTAGGCGTGCATTGATACATGAAAAATTCTGGATCAAAAAACCGTCTGGAAAATATTTCATAACTGTAGTTGTGAAAGGAGATTCTGAAAGGACCTTAGAATGGAATTGAACTCACACATGCAGTGCACAGATGGATTAAGTTGTAAAAATTCTCAGACCGATTTTAAGAGAATAGCGTGAGTTTCAGCGACGTCACATACCTTGGCGAGTGAGAATTAATATGCACTTTCACCTTTATTACGTAAATTGATAAATATGAGGTTTTCATTTTTTTAAATGTTAGTGAGAATTTTAATACCTTTTGAGATTAAGGATGATTCTAATAAAAATTATTACCTTTAACACCAAGAAGCAACCTCAAAGCTGAACGGTATTTGAAAACAAGCCGCTTATCATATGTAGCGTAATTAAGAGGTGGGGTGTGACCAGGTAATTCAGGAATATGTTTTTCATCGTGAGACAAGGATATTGCCTTAGCTAGCCTTAAGGTAAAGTGAGACCTCCATCTCAATGCTTTATACACAGCATTAATTTAAAATTTTTGTTTTTCTGAGGAGGGCTTAGCCACTCGTAGCTCTCCCAATTTTTCATATATAGTTAGAGCTATCCTAACATGCACAATACACACAAACACACTCTCTTTCTAAGGCATGATACGTCACATTTTGGTCACTTAATTTGTTAATATTTGGTTAATTTTTAGAAATAGCAAAAATATTTATACTGTTTTTTTTATACATGTTTAGTTTAATTTTTAACTTCAATGCGGATACGAGGGTATATCGGAAAGTAAGGTTCCATATTTCATTCCATCAAATGTATTGCTCCCATTATAGCCAATAGATGCCGATAATGTCTCATAGTAGTTGAAGTTCCTATACTTTTCCTGTATGGAAGAATCAAGGCATACACATTTGGCATCCATTTAAAATGGCAAGCAGACTGGGCAAAAGGTCCAAAGAAGAAGTGTGACCTGTAATCCGCTTTTTATGGGCAAATGGATTGCTGGTGTTAGAAATTCATCATGAAATTACTGCAGTATACGATATTAGTCTTATGACTATACAACATGTGAAGAAATGGTGTCGTGAATTTCAAAATGAAAGGATTAGCGTTCTGGATGAAGAAAGAATGGGGCGACCTTCAACTTCAGCAAATCATGTTGATGACCTTGATGCAGTGATAAAGCGAACAGACAATTTACTCTTTCTTAATTATCAAAACAATTTGATCTTTCGTATGGCATAATACGGGATATTCATCATCAGCATCTAGGCTACCAAGAGGTTAGCAGTAGATGGTTCCCAAGCAACTGACAGAAGAGCACAAGCAAATGTGCATGGCAACTTCATCAGGACGCATCTTTCTACTACCAAGGCTTCGATTCCTTGATCTACCGGTATGATAAATGCCTCAACAAACAAGACAATTATTTGAAACAAAGTAAATATGCACCTTCATATATGCTAGGCTTTCTTCATTGCATATTTAAAATTCTTCAAAATAAAAAATAAGGAACTTACTTTTTGATATACGTACGCATTTGTAGGGTAATCTAAGTCTTCAGTTACATTACTACGTTCAAAAATTCTCAACCTTTTTTTATCCAGACAAAATGGGTACAGATAGTACCTGTTTATTCAGTGTTTCCATTGAAGTAGTTACTCTGTACAACTATGCATTTTTACCAGTGCTCATAAAAAGATATGAATGTAGATTCCACTTTTTTTTTGGTCACATCTTCCAGTACCTTCGTCGCTGCTTGTTGTACTTTTCCAGAATCATTATACCATAAGCAAATTCTTAATGGGGAGGGAATAGAAAAATCATGAGCGATGAGATCAGGATGAATAAGGTGGTTGTGGGTGTGAAGGAATGTGATGTTTTAACAAGTAAGTAATCTGATACCAGGAGGGATCTGTGAGCAGGTGCATTATCGTGAAGGGCCACCTGCAAGTTATTCCTCCAAATATCTGGTCGCTTGTGTTTCATTGAATTTCACAGACACTTATGAATACTAACGTACTCTTCAATGACTGCACAACCTTGTTGAAAGAATTCCTTCTGTACAACCTCCTTGCAATCAAAGAAAACTGTTAACATTATCTTTCCTTTGGAGCAGTTAAGCTTAAACTTTCTAGGTCATGGTGACAATAGTCTTTTCCACACTTTTAATTGTTGTTTGTAATGAGGGTCATACATAAAGCATAGTATTATCACCACTGATCAATGGATTCAAGAGAGATATGAATCTGGATACATTGTATCGATGTTATCACCGCAAATTTGCATGTGTTCATTCTTTTTTTCTTCAGTCAGGTCTTAGGGAACAATTCGTTTGCATATGTGATGCATGACCAGTTCGTCTGTGGAAATGTCATGGCAACGTTCAACTGAGATGACAGTATCTTCTGCAATCCCAACAGTTTTACAACTGCCATTTCTCATTTCTTTTGGCAGTGACGATTTGTTCATCTATTGTGGATGTTGATGGGCATCTTGGCCTCTCATCATCTTCACAACTCCGTCAGCCATTTTTAAATGGTCTTTGCCACATACAAACTTTTGTTTGGCACATTGATGACTCACCGTATGCTGACCTAATTATTTGAAAAAGCTCACTGAACAATTTTCCTAGCAGTACACAAAATTTGACACTCAAGTGCTGTTAAAAAAACAGCATTTTTTCCCCCTTGTATCACAATCCTAGAATGCTATCAATTGTGAATTTTACACATACATGGTATATGATTAATTTAGATTTTGGCTGCTCGGTCATTCGACGCTCTTCACTAATTTAGCGGGAACCCATGAAATTCATGTACATTTTACAAATATTCAAAAGTTTTGGGAACTTTTTTGAGCGTAGTAGTATATATGGACACATCTTACTTACCTATATCCCCATGACATCCCTCTATAATGGCACAATGACTATTCTATCCTGATGTTAAGATGATGATGCCATCCTAATATTGCAATGTCATCGTGATATTATTATTATGGCATTAAGATAAACATGAACTACAGCATTAGGTGTAGAAAGATGGGTTTCAGTGGCATAGGGCTATTTATTACAGTAAGGCTATCATATTGCAGTAAATAGTCCCATTCCAGTGAATGGGGTTATTTACTGCAGTAAGGCTATCACACTGACGTAGGGTAGTATAAGCTCTCAGCTCACATTTTTTCAAATATTCTTTATTAAATGCAAATGTCAATTTCTACGCACAGCAGTGAAAGAGCATTGAGAAGGCGGTGTAGAAGCTGTTCTTTGAAACACAATCCATTTAGTACTAAGTTATGTATTGAACAAGGAATTATTCAATACTTGTCATTTAGTATAGCTATTATTTCTTGGTACTATTGGTATACAGAAATAGACCTCCCCAGTTCAGATTTTAAAAGTGGTATCTATAGCATTTGCTTTTACCTTCTTTCGTCCAAGATTTAGGTAATCTAGGGTTTAATGTATTGTATGTTCTTGCTTTTTTATTTAAGTGAAAGGATATTGTACATGTTCATGAAATCGTATAAAATTATCCGTAACCCAGTATCGTAATCTGCATCTAAATTAATGTTTCTGGAAGATTTGTCTAAAATTTTCGTATTTGAATTATATATATATTTAATTACAATTTATATTCAGTAAATTTTATTATGCAAAAATTTACTTCGCTTATTATTATTACTTTTTTTTATGCATATAAAACATGATTGCATAGGGCAACAAGTGGGTCAACCAACTTAAAATTCGAGAGTTATTCTCATTGAATCAGCACAGCTTTTATGGCATAATAAAAGCTGAATTAATTTTGAAACTGTATTCTTACATTTGCATGTACATATTTATTTCTTGCATCAAAGTATATTGTATTATTTCATTTGAAATGTTTTATGTTTTCTTTATTTTATTTTTGTAGGGATCAATGATGGGAGAAGCGCCACCTCCTAGCAGCTCCCTCTTTGAGCTCAATGTTTCTAGTAAGTTGAACGTAGTTGTGAGAAAAGTGATGCTCACAGTGGAATATATTTTAACAACTCGGCAGTTAAATTTAGATTTTGCCATTGCCTAGGCAACAACAGTAAATTTTATTAATCATTGTTCTAATTAGCAGCTTTCTATTTTGCAACTGTATTTTTTGATCCTGGCAAATACTTAAAAAAATTACACATCCTGATTTAGCATCTTTGTCTGTTTAACTATTTTAAGACATTTTTTTAGTGTCTTGAAAGCCATTAAGTGGAAGTGATTGCTGTAATTAGAATGCATTTGTGTAAATGTATCCTTGTTTGGTCATGATGTAAATTATTGGTTCTAACATCAAAAATGATCCCTTGGCATTATTGTAGTCGGAACTTCAAAACTATTTCACTGACGGACCACATTTGAGCCGTCTTGAGTTGATTGTGTAATTTAATTACTGCATTATGTATGCAATCATTATTATATTCATTTGCAAAATTGTGTAATATAGAATGCAATGTATATAGTAGAGAGTAAACTCTAGCAATAACGTCGTTCAAACTATTTCTGTTTAACAAAGATACTTTGCCGATCCTTGCAAAGGCTCCATAGAATTAAACACATTCTGATTAATGTCTGATTTTAATTAATGACATTGTTTCTTCATCCCTTGCAAGTCAGTAATGGGAGAGATTACTGTAGCTGTGTGGTGACAATATGCTTAGCTGTCATATCAATATTCCAAGTTTGTCTTCTACAGGTATCCAAGCTTACTGTTTGTTTTTTATATGTTCATAGCGCAGGGTTTGATTTTGTGGACAAAAGGGGGTTTGCATTACTTGGAAAACTGTAGGTCCTGGTGTAACATAACCTTAGCTGTCCTGGTGTTAAAAATTACACTAGCCAACAAACTTTAACTTCTTGTCTGCTTCTGGTATGTAACCTAGCATTTCTTAAAGAATTCAGCCCCCTGATTTTGAACCTGGCATTAGAAATGCTTTATCATGTCAGATTTTTGAGAAATATGCAGTTGAAATTATAGGGTTTACATTAACTCAATGTTAAATATAATGCTTTGTATTTCGAATAAAATTTTCGTACCCTCAACAAAAATAGATGACACTGATAGAATATAGTCACTCCGGAATACCAAGTATTGTTTTTGTTTATGTCTGTCATTAATAGTTTTCGAGATACATAATTTTTAAATGTGGCATGTTTTTTGATAATTTAGCGACACATTGGTGATGACTCTTGATAGTGCAATGCAAATAGTGATATTAAAATAGTTATACCTATAAGTGTATGCAGAAAATTCATAAGGGGGCTCTATGTAATTAGCTTGGGTCCCATAGACCCAAAGTTAATTTTTTCCCCTTGGGGTGATTATAATCCACATTACCCCCTCCGTGTGCCATTGGCTATAACGTTACATTGCTGAGATCCATGGATGCAATTAGTGGATAACGACCTAAATTAGTTTTCAAACTGTGGGTCGTGACCAATGGGTCGCGAACTGATTTTTAGTGGCCCATGAAAAGTTTCTGAGCTGCAAAAATTTTGTATTTAATTAAAAAAAATTAGATCACAATAAGCTTAATAAAAATATCGAATTTTAAAAAAATCCCTCTGCATGCCTTTAACATCAAAATGGGCCATGACAACTGGTGAATCGCAAACTGATTTTTGTTGGAAATTGTTCATTAAAACTGCAAAAAAATCGCAAAACTGATTAATTTTTTTTTAAAACAGCAGTATAAATAACAAAATTAAAAAAACCATGTATATAAAGCCAAATTAGTGGTTCGCAAATTTGTCACTCTCGAAATGTGAATAGCGGTTTTAAAAAATCACTTTATACATCTCTTACTAACTTACTGGATGGTGGGTTTGAATCTCTCAGAAGCCAGGGTTATTTATTTGTAAACGTATCATGATTCGGAGGTTTAGTTAAGCCGGCGGTCCCGTCTCAGGCAGCCCATCGTGTAGCTTTGGTATGTAGAACTACTAAAACAAACAAACTTTATATATGTCTACATTATAAATATATGCACTACTGAGTATGCTAGTACTCTGGTCGTAACTCCTTCCTGCCTAGGGCCACATTGTGGACTTTTGCGGTCTGTAATGAAATGGCTCAACTTACATATCGTGTTAACGTCCCTTGGTGAAAGCTTCAGCCTTGCAATTAACTGTGCGTAGGGGTTCAAATTCCCATGGTTTTTATATATCTTGTAATTCAGAATTTACGCAAAGCCGGTGGTCTCGTCTTAGATAGCCGAAAATGAACCTTTGGTCTGCAAAACTTAAAAAAAAATATATATATATATGTCATGATGGCACTCCTATAGACCTACTATTGTTGATTTTTTTTTCTCAATATAAAGGTCACGACTCCATCAACTCCCGCCACCCTTGAGTACAGCAACGTATATGAATGTTAACCCTAACTCTACCATGATATTCTGATACACTTCTGATTGTTCATCTGGCAGAATAAAAGATAGGATATTAAAAATAAAAAACATTTAAATACAATATTTAATTAAGCACAAAGTTTAATTATATTAATGAGAGTAGTTATTTTGTATTAAACATAATTTCTTATTAAAATTAACGAAATGATAAAAAGATTGGATAGGAATAGCCATAACTAAACAAGGTTTGTCCACAAGAATAAAGGTAATTCAAAAGTTCCCCAAAAGGATTACTGCAGAATTCACAACATTTCAAGAGCTACTGCTCTTTTTTCAAGCGAATGGTTGAGAGGTGAATGTGTCCACTATTTATATTTTTGAAGAAGGGAATTTGTTCGAGGAATAAATCAAGGGAGGAAATTTTTAGGGAAAACCCGGGGAGGGGAATTTACAGAATTTCCAGTTGTGGGTATAAATTGTGGGCATATTCACCTTAAGCAATCACGTGAAAAAAGAGAGTAGTAGTTCCCGAAATATTGCGAAGTCTACGGTAATCTTTTGGTAATTCTCTTGGTAGTCCTTTGGGTTACCTTTTTGCATTTGCACCAGTGTTAAACCTTGTTTAGTCATGAAATTACCACTTTGAATTCGAACATGAACTTATATTTTTCATGCGTGACATACAGCTTTAAAATTTTATAGCAATGAAAAATTAAAAAAAAAATGATTTTTTAACTCTTTCAAAACATATATCTACATATGTATTATATACTACCTTCCATAGCGTAACTTACTAGGGGCAAGGGAGACAATCCCCCCCAATATTGTGGTTAATGATTTTAACTCTTGGCAATATTTTGGTAAATTACGCAACTTTTTATAATTTTGACAGTTTGCACCTCCAACAATGTTGGGCTGGTTATATTTTTTTTTTTTTTTTTGTAATATACGGATGAAGGACCCTGGTTCGAGTCCAGGATGGGGAAAGCGTCTCTTTTTCTCCAAAATTACATAAGCTCTAGTTTGAGCTATAATTAAAACGTGGGTGGCAGAAATTATAGTATAATAAATTCCCCCACGAAAACTCACAAAATTCTCGCCCCGGAGGCTTTCTTGTGTTGACCATATTTGGCAATTGTGTTATCCCACCAGAGGTAACAATATGTTACGCCTATGCTACCTACTATCATCCACACGCATGAGGTAGAAGAGAAGATTATTGATTTGCATGTCAAACTTTAAATAAATAATACTCGTGCAAACGCAGGCCCATGCACAAGATTTTCCAATCGGAGGATTTTTTGCAAAAGTGAACATTAGCCCTATGGTGGGCTCCCATAGGGATAATGTTAAATTAGTCTCCCACTGGTTTAACCTCCAAAACCCTCACCTTGTGCATGGGCGGGTGCAAAGTTATGTATTAACAACTGTAAAGAAAATAAAACCATCTACAGTTCCTAAAAACACATTTTAGTAGTTAACGATAAAATATGTCAAATGGATATATTACAAAACATATGCAACTTAATGGCTGCTAAAATTTGTTGACTTTTTCCAAATAAGCATAAATACGACCAAATATGGAGTATTTTACTTAAAAAGTTTCTATACAGAAAATAGGTTGGTTGAAATTTTCCTTTTATACATTGTATCTCTCTGCAAGAACCAACAACAGTCTCGCATCATTGCGCAGTCCCATCTTCCTTGATATCGATAATCCATAACTGTAATATCCTGGTGAAAGTGTTTGCCTTGTTTGTCACTTACGGCACCTAAATTTTTTGGGAAGAAGTCAAGATGCGAATGAAGGAAATGAATTTTGAGTGACATATTGCAACCTAATGTCTTGTAGTTTTCCAAGAGCTTCTCAGTTACTTTAACGTAGTTCAGGTCTGTATTATTTCCGATATATATAGAAACCGGAATCCACCTTTGTAAACGACTTTCATGCCGCCAGTTCATTTTTATTCAGTTTTTTGTCGATTTTCTTATTTGTTGGCCAACAAATATACCTTCTTTTAGTTTTGAGTCACTTAATTTGAGAAATTTGTCTTTCAAATGCTGAAAACCTTGATCTATATATATATATATCAATAACTCTCACATTTTTCATCAATCCTAACTTAACATGAAGAGGAGGTAAAATGATTTTGCTCGCTTCAACTAGTGGTACTTCCTTGACATTGTTTACACCAATAGTGAAATCCTTTCTCGTTGGCCAACATTTTTTTTATATAATGCTTTTTTTTTATCTCTGCTGTCTCATAAACACAGAAAACAGCAGTATTTAGTGAAACCTCCTTGTAACCCCTTGAGCATAGCTATAACTTTCAGATCGCAACAAAGTTGCCATTTATACTCATCATAGTGTATGGCATTTAGCAGTATAGCCATGGTTTCGTAGGTTTCTTTAACCTCTACAGCATGTGCTAATGGAACAGATGGCAATTCATTTCCATTGTGTAAAAGGCACTTAGACTGACTTTTGACGAGTCTATAAAAATGTGCCGTTCTTTAGGTTCGTGCTTACACCTAATTCACACATAAGGCCATTGATGTCTGTGCATATACATAAGAAACCTTGCATTTCATAAAACGTTGAGAGTACCTTGTTTCTTGTCTTAAAGTAAGAAATTTTGCTTCCTTCAGCTAAAAGATTCCATTGTTGCAGCCTGGAATCTAACGTTTCTGCTTATTGTTTTGACAGACTTAAGTCACGCACGAGATCATTTAATACACCTTGTTCGATAATGTGTGGCTGTTTGCAGTCATCCACTATATTTTTGTGGTGTGGAAATTTCATTTTCACGAACAATTTTAGGCGGAGATGCATCTGCGTTTTGGAAGCCACCATCATCTTTAGGAGGCAATGGGATGGACAAATCTTCAGTGAGGGACAGGTTTGATTGCTGAATCAAAATCAGCATACTTAATTCGGTGTTTGTTTTTAGTTG
>QLNU02014802.1:121950683-121967981 GCA_006491805.2 Dysdera silvatica | reverse complement strand
GGCGCTCTGCCCGTCCCAAAGCCTGTTTCCGCCAAGAATGGGCGAGGAAAACTTTTTTTTTTATATATATATATGAGATGTCAAGTTCCAAATTTCGCCTTATTCATTTTGTTTATTTCGAAAAAACATGAAAAACTGTTGTTCGTTAACACGTATATCTATACACACTGCCTATTTTAAATGCGAAAAAAATGGGTATGTGATTGTTTTAACCTCAAAATGCATTGCGATGAGGAAGCAAACTGGGAGTACCAATATGTTTATACTCAAAATTGATGAAAATGGGTAAGACTGAATTTGAAACTTGACACCTTATATGTACATATGCGGTAGAACCTCCATATAATGAATTTCCACATAACAAAATTCTCTATATTGCAAAGTTTTGGTAAATTCCATGGTCATTACATGGAAAGTGTTTCTATATAACGAAATAAATTTCTATATAACGAAATTTTTAACGACCAAAACAGAAAATCAAGTCCATCCCTGTAATATGCACACTTAAAAACATCTATTTTTAAATGGCTCAATGTTATTTATGAGAAACAGTCGTTTACTGAAAAACGGGATTTTAATTGTGGTATATTGCATATATATTGGTTCATGAATGCATAGCTTCCACCTACATAACGAATTTTTTTCATGGAACCGTCCATTTCCTTACATGGATGTTTTGCTGTATGTTTGTCTTGTTTCACAGAAAGGAAAGGTAAAAGAAGCATTTTAGTGCAAAATCTGAAGTTACATTATGGGTAAATGAAAGTTCCGGAACTTATGGTTAAAACAAAAAGACTGTACCAGTCATGAACTTCCATTGTGGTGTGGTAAACAAAGTGAATGTGAGACGTTTTGCAAACTATGTACTTCTGTGGTAAATATTGAAAATAAGGGTGTCCATTCATTACCACAGCAGGCTTGTGACGTCAGACATAAGAAATGGGAGGCTGCGAATCTAAAACGGATGACTTTGTGCAGGCCTGTTTCAGCACTTCAAAATTAATAACAATCTGGTGGCTCCTTTACTAACATTGCTACAGATAGTTTGCCTAATCCAAACAACAGTTAGTACTAATGAGCTCAAAGAGAAAGGAACCACTGAAGAGTTAATTCTTGCACTCAAGCATATTGCAGCAATTTTTCAGCTAGTGCTTCTAGTGACTAGCAAGTTTTGATGTCATATTTCCGGGTCAGCTCCATCTGACTTTTCTCTCAGTCGGAAAAAAAAAAAAAAGTAGTATCTCATAACAGATGCTCTTGGTATATATTTTCATGATCAAATGTTGGAAGATTCTGGCTCCACACTTTTTATTGTTTCATATGATGAAACGTCTAATATTGAAAACAAAAAAGAGTTGCAAATCACTGTTCATTATTGGTCAGAAACCAGAACCGAAGTTGTTTCCTTGACATTTGGAAACCGTTTTTCTTGGCAAAGCTGATATAGTTACACTTCACTCTGAGATTTCCCCAGCAATTAGTTGTGCAAATCTGCTTTTAAATAATCTGTTAATGATAGGCTCTGATGGACCTAACGTTAACAAAAATGTGCATAGGTTATTCATTGAGGATCTTCTACAAACAGGGTCCAAAGACTTAGTTAATATTGGAACACGCCCAATCCACACAGTTCACAATGCATTCCTTAAAGCTCTTGAAACTTTCGGTGAGAATGATATATCCACTTTGGTGACAAACATTCACAACTGTTTTGGTGATTGGCCATTAAGGTGGCAAGATTTTGAAACTATCCAGAACGAAAAACTTTCAGCATATAAGCTCAGTAAACATACTACTTCTAGGTGGTTAACTTTTTTTGATGCTGCCAAAAGACTGATCGAGCAGTGGTCTTCTGTTCTTGAGTATTTTTTACAATTCGTACCTGCAAGGAAAAGTAATGACACTATTCAGAGAAGCTCTTATAAAAAAAAAATGTTGATGAATTATTAAATGAACCTGTGATGTTGGCGGACCTCCACTTTACTGTTTCATCTGCTGAGCTATTTCAGGCCTTCATTAAAACTTTTCAAAGTAATCGTCCACTGGTTCATATTCCGTTTTCGCAACTGCTCTCAGTAGTTCAGAAGCTGACAGATCATATTTGTCTATCATCTGCTCTGAAAAATTTACATGTTTGAGTCGGAAAACGCGAACTTATTTCAGCAGAAAAATTTGTCAGAACTGTCATCTATTGATATGTCTGAAAAAGTTGAGAAAGAAGTTTCTTTGCTAGGTCAAAAAGGTGAAATGACTTTTCAAATGTGTGTCCAATCACATTATATTGCTGGTTGTATGCACCTTATCAAGAAAGCTCTCACACCTTCATTGAGGCTTAAAAAAGCTCTTGGGTGTTTACAGAAGTTAGAAAGAAAAACAGAGAGAAGCTGTCGATAGATTGCGATGGTTTAGTTGCAAGAGTTCTTCCCTTGGATATTGGTGAAGATAGTCTCCTAGGTGAGCGGAAATGTCTCCAAGTGGAAAATGAAAAGTCAAATGCAATTGAAATTGAAAATATTGGAGCCACTTTTTTGCTCTAGAAACCACTGATGGATCTCCCAAGTATCCTATTAATTATTTCCAAGGTAGTAAAAACAATGTCATGCCTTTCACATGGAAATGCTGATATTGAAAGAGGATTTTCAGTTTCCAAGGTAATTCTTGATGTTAGTCCACAAATGTCTCTCAGAACATTGAATTCAATTCTGGTCATCAAAGATGGAATGAAGCAATATAAAAATAAACTTTTTTTTTACCAATTATCAAGAAATCGATATCTTTGGCACATACTGCCTATCAGCATTACCAAGCATAGGTTGGAGCAAAGGCGGCTGAAAGAAAAAAAAGAGCAGTTGAATATAGAAAAAGAGAAGCAAAGGAAGGGAGAGGAACAGAAACTGAAGAAAGCAGAAATTCAAAAAAAAAAAATCGAGACTTGGAATGTACCTTTAAAAACAAGAAGAACCTTGAAACCACTGGAGAATCAGCAGATGTTTTGTTTGGTGATGTTACGGAAAATGGATCTAATAAATTAACATGCCATTCTGAACTTAACCGACCTTTCGGTAGGGTAATTAAATAAGAAAAAAAAAATCGTTTTCCAGCAAGTCCATGTCAAAATAGTCTCTTTTTTAAAATTCCAGTCTCTTTTTGTCTCCGTTTTTGTAATTTTAGTCTCTAAAATAGCTATTTTTTGCTTCTAAACCAACTCTCATCCCTGGTGTTACTCATCTAGGTTGAATGGTCACCATTATTGCAAGCGCCGCTGAATTTAAACGATACATTCGTATATCCTCTGGTCTTTTGTAAATCTTAAAATAAGGAATTTTAGGTGCTTTGGAAATAGAACAAGAAATGCCTTTAAATTACTTTTTATTTTCTAATATCAGAACTAGAATGAACTAGTACTAGAATTAAACATGATTTAAAAAGTTCCATTTTCTAATAATGGATGAAAATATGTTTAAATGCATAAATGCAAAAGTCCAAAATTGTTAATGTCTAAAATAGAGTCCACTATATATGATTATCCCATATCGTTGTGATGCCATGTTTAATAATTGCATATGGCTTTCGCTTTACAGCTTGGCACACAGCTTCAGAAGTCACCAAAATAGTCTTGAAGTTTATCTAGGTTTGTTTTTAAGGTTGTAATCCCTGTTCTTAACTCATTAAATAATAATAAGTTTTTTTTTTATTCTTTCAGATATTGCTCTTTCACTTTCCATAGCACATTTCTTCTTTGCTGCAGCTGCAATTTTCAACTAAAAAAAAAAAGCATATCAGTTGGAATATGTATTTTTCACCTGCAGCTCTTGATTACAATTTTTTTTTCCCCAATAAACCATGGTGTGTAAGCCTGTTAACACCAATTACATGGTTAGTTTTTACTTGCATAATGCACATGTGATTGTCATAAGGCGAGTTTTCCACATGACAGTGGTGACCTTTGGATCATTTTAATACATAAAATGAACATTGGATTTCGGGGAAATGAATTATAACCTGCATCCAAATATCTTCTCATTTTTTTTTATTTTGAAATTCTATTTTTTTGTATTAAAGATGCAAACACTTTATGAATGTTTAAATTATGTGTTTTATTAATACATTCACTTTTAAAAAAGTTCCTTATATTTTATGTAGGATTATTTATGTAATATGCCTTTTCATTTGTTTTATAGATTAGTGACACCATATTCCAAGTTACATTTTAAAGTTTATAACCATAACTCTCTCATAAAAGATGGTATATTAGGAGAGGGTGTTATTGATCTCTACTCTGCTTTGGTAAAACATGATGGCAAGTGTAAGTAAAAAAAAACTCTTCTGACTATGTTTTTGCTTATTTTTATAGCTGATGTATATTAATGTAGTCAGTGGAAGTTTTGGTGCGTGCAATAGAGAGTACTCAGTATTAGGGAATACGCAATTATGTGTATACACCAGTGGCGTCGCGTGACCATTTCTGTTAGGTGTGCTACACATGTTACAAAATTAATGTTAATGTAAACATTTGGTTACATTGTTATCAATGTTTAAAAGCAGTGGCGGTTCTAGGCTAGGGCCGGTGGGCGGACATGGCCCCCAAATATAACTTGATTTTATTTTTTAATTGTAAAAACAAATTTAAACGGCTCTACTGAACATAGGCAGGAATTTGTCCTCCCAAATTTTTTTGTCCAGAACCGCCACTGTTTGAAAGGTGATGCACATTGATGAAAATATGCATATTGCATCAGGGCATTCCTTACTTGGTCCCATGTAATTAATTGTAGGATACCTTTGAATACCTTAATTTATTAAATAATACAATTTCAAATATACTCAATATAATTTCAAATGAATCAATAGATAAGATATTTATATGCTGTTTATTTGAAAAACACAAATTTGCGTTTTGTGGTGTGTGGAATGGGTTAAAACCTGAGTGTGAGACTGCTGTGAGAAAAGCTCAAAATGTGGGGTATAAATATAGGATATTCACATACTCTCGACATTTCACTTGATAAAGAGGGAAGTAGTTCTCGAAATGTTTTCTTATGCTATTGGTAAGTTTTACTTTATTTTTATGCTGTTCCTTTTTTCTTTTATTTTTCTGCATATTTTCTCATTTTATGTCGTATCAGCTTTCCTCTTCTTTTTCTGTACTCCTTTAACCTTTTTTATAATTTATCCTGTTTAGTTAAATTTACCATTTTTTACGTTCATTCTTCTATTCTTTTCTTTTTGCGTTTCGACTAGTGTCAAAGTTTACTATATATGTTTATGAGCATAAAACTTTTATTCTATTTCTATAGGTTATGTAATGTTTTTTGCATGTTTGTATTGCTAATTATCTGGTTGTGTCAAGAAACGTTAATAAACCTTCTTTTTTAGAAATTTAATTTATTATAGTGGCTTGCTTTTCATTGAACTCTGTTCTTTTGATTTTACAGTAGAGAAACTTTTGGAACCTTTAGAATTGACTAATAGTACCAATAAAACCGGTCGTTCAAATAGTCGCCTTGTGATAGTGCTTGATGGCATGCATGTCGATTTGGCCCGATTTCCCTCTCGGAATCTTGGAGAAAATTCGAACAGTGAAGGTATATAAGACAATGTTTATGAACTATGTGGTTTTAATTTTTATTGTGTGTATACTGCAGAACTTGGATAAATCTAACTTTAACAAATCAACTTTTTTTAAACATTTTGTTGAAATAATAAGGAACAACGACTAAAAGTATATGTGTCTCAGTGACTTGAATTTTCAATAATTTTAAATTTCTGTTACTTCCTTTGGTTTTGATTTGTGAAAGTTACACTGTATCTAATTTTTTTTTTATCTTTTTGTTCTCCTACACTGGTTTCCATAAATGAAGGAAAAACAGGAAAATTATGATAAATATATATATATATTTTTGGTGGATTTGTATGAAATTTGGCGAGAGTATAACTTGCCTAGTTGTACAAGAACATAGAAATATTTATGCTGGACACATTTTTCATTGGAAAATTGACATATGGAAAAATTTGTTAAAAATGCAGTATGTGAATGAAATAGGAAAAAATATCTCAATGTAGAAAATAGTTACCGCCGGTTTTGTATCCTTAAATTATGTGATTTCCGTACTTTTCGAATGTCTTTTTTCTAAAGTCTCAAATATAAAATGAATTATTAATTCAATGATAGTTCTTCTTTATGCATTTTCTCCTCATTGCACTTTTTTTTTTCTTTTTTCTTTTTTGTTTGGTAAGAAAAATACGAAACTGATGTTTTACTCTCAGTATATGGTCATTATTCATTTGAAGTATTAATTATCTATTCCTGTCTCCAAATTTTGTTTATATATATTTGACAGAAATGCTTTGTTTCTATTTTCACTCGCGTCACTACTGTTTTCGAATTATGCTATTTTACACTATTTTTATTTATAGAAATAGTTTTAAATTGATCATTATTTTTGATTAATGAAATTTTTGCCGGAGCATAAGTTATTTTACTTGGCAAACTATTATAATGAAGTTTTGTTTTCTCCTTTCATCAGCATTAATTTTGTTCTTTTATTTAGGCAACCATGTAGATTCCATTACTCATTCCAGTGTCAGTATGAGAGGAAACAGATCGCAGAGGCTACACTCAGTTGAAGATGTTTCGCCATCTTCGTCTTCTCTCATGAGTGTCCCAGTTGCTGGAGCTCGAATGAGAACTCGACGATCAGGAAACAATAGTCCAGCATCACCAGCTGGCAATGGGCCTTCAACCAATGGACTCTCTCCCAGCACTGGGGGTCGTCGTTTGCACAGTGATAACAGGCACCAGTCTCTTCCTGCTATCGTTAATGATTCAACAGTCATTTCACCGCCAGGAGGTAAATTCACTAGTTTCCATGTTAGAAAGTCATGCAAATTAATATTTTAAATAAGCAAAATGCACAAATTAACACTGAGTGGAAATGGGCAGCATGACTCTTTCATAAGAGTTGACTTGGAAACTAATTAGCTTTTGGGAATACTCAGTAACTGGCTCTTTAAATTAGTAATTGACTGATTCCTCAACAGGCATTTGGGGGAAGTGATTCTTTAATTCCATTGTTTTAGAATTTAAATCCTTTATGTAATTCGCCCATACACTTCTCCATGCACCTCTAAATTTTATATTAAACTCATAATGGAGTGAAAAATAGTACAAAATTTCACTTTGATGTATAATTAAGCAATTCAGAAATATAACAATTTCCAGAATTTATATTTAAGTACTTTCTTTTCTTCTAAGTCTTGGTGTTTTCTTGGCATAGTGCCTCAGTTTTAATGAAGAGGTCCCTGTCTTGTCTTCAGTCCAGAGCTATGTAAAAAAAAAAAGGAAAAAAGAAATGAAAACAGCAAGTTTAGTAGAGAAGCTTAGTGAAGGAGATTTGGATGATGGAGACACTTTCTGAGAATAAAAGAGAAATGTCTGCTACAAAAAGAAATAAAGATAAAGGAAGCCAGAAATAAGAATACCAAGACCTACACTAGAAGCAAAGGCCCTCAGGATTCGGCTGATCTTGATTTGATACCCAGCGATGTACTAAACAGGGAACAACAAGAATGTCACACGTCATGCCCCTGGCTCCAAATAAGGAGATAATGAGAAAAATGACCATGGAGCATATCATCAGGGCATGTGAGATATCTAACAACATTTAAAAATCTTTAAAGGTTTATGGTCTTTTAAATAAGAAAATAAATACACTATCGATGTAAGAAGATAAGTTACTGATGACTTTGCCATGCAGTTATAATCCTATATCCTAGGATTAATAAAAACAGTAGGACCTTCAGCGAAACATGCTTGCCAGCATACTGCTAACCCAGATTCAATCCCCAGTAGTGAAAAAACAAAACAAAACACAAAAATACTTAGATTAACTATCCACTGTAATTTGGCAGTTGGTCCCGTAGGTCAGATATCTTCAGCAACTGTAGGTCTTGACCGGGCATGACCTTCTCTGTCCTGGGCCCTTCGGTTGTGCCATGGCAGTTAGTTCACTTAGTGTGCCGTTATCCTGGGTTTGACTCCCAACTGTGTTAAAAACGGAACTTACTACTAACTGCTCATTGTAGATCGGAACTTGGTTCCCTAGGCCCTTAAGAGGCTCGGAAAACTGTAGGTCTTTGCACAGCATGACCCTTGCTGTCCTTGTGCCTTAAATCAAAATCTTCTCCGTGTTTGCATCGTAATAGAAGATAATGAGCATAGTAGTATACTGATTGCACATTTATTCAGTGAGTTTTGTTTATTGAATATCCTCTTTAAATTGAGCTTAAGCTTATTAAGTAACATTGCCTATATAGCAATTACAGTTGAAGATAATTTTTCTAAAATTGCAGTTTCAAATTAGAGGTGAGAGTTCGGGGAACGTTCTGGCACTTTTTTTTTTTTTTGAAAGTTTTTTTTTGGAAACGCTTAAAAATATAGCAATAATTATCTACAATTTTCTGCATTATCTAGAACTTTCATTAGGAAATATTTTGCATTTTAATGTGTGAGCAAAGATACTTTAATAATTTAATTACTATAATATTATAGTTATAAGCTGGGTGTGTTTTTATTAGGAAAAGTCAAAACTACCTAGATGTAGCAGAAGTTAGGATTAGGGCAGTAATTTTATCACAATGTGAATTTCTTTGATATTTTCAATGATTTTTAGGATTTTTTTCCCTATTATTGTCCAAATTAACAACTCACGAAATTCAAGAGTTTTCCTTCAATTGCCCCATGAACTTTCCCTTTTTTGCCCCACGATGAAATTACTGCCCCAGTTCTAACTATTTAAACGAGTCAGTTGTAACCCTTATTTACTCTGGTGAATTAACTCACTAGCGAATTAACTCTTTCAAGTTACTTATTGACTGTTCGAATACCTCTGATGAGAAATTTTGTGTAAAAGGTGTACTGCTTTCTTCTAGTGTCTCCAGAATCTTCAACACCTCAGCCAGCAACGTTTTCTGTGGCTGTGAGCAATGGCAACAGCGTCTCACACATGCCTAAGCCTCCTAGTGCGAATCCTCTGGCAACACCTAGTGTGAATGGTGCTTTACCATGTGCTCCAAATGCAACTAGTCAGCCATTGCCACCACCTCAGCCACCGACTGGGCAAAGACCTCCAAATCATCGAAATTCAGCCACCAGCGAGGAAGAACCTTTGCCACCTGGGTAATTGTTTTTCTTATACTGCAATCATGAATGCTATTTTTGACATAATTTTGTATTCGGCATTTTCAGTTAGAGGAAAAAAAAAAACGTGGATTTTTCAAATATTCAAACGTTCTTTCATGGTTATCTCTATTTGTCATTAAACGTCATGGGAATCACTTCAACACAGTCTTCCATTTCCCCTAGTTCATCTGATGATCATGCTTGAAGAAATGAATGTGAACTTTTACTTTTCGAGAGTGCCGGACAGGGCAGAGCATGACTCAAGATGATCTCCAGATAATAATGCATGTGCATGCAACTGACTGCGAATCGGCTTTGTTTAGTGAGCTAAAAAGCAGTTTTTGCGACCATTAAGAAACTGTAATGTCAAATGAAATGCAATTTGTAATTTTTATAAGCAAAGAGCATTCATGGTTATTGACTTGTTGCCTCACCAATCGTTTGGGTCCTACAGTGTTTGCCTAACGTTCTGTTAACTCAGATTTGACACCCAGTGGTATCCCCCCCCCGAAAGAAAAATTAGCTTATTAACTGCTCATTGTAGCTTGAGGATTGGTTTCCTAGCCCTTAAGAGTTTAAATTTCTTTGAAAACTCTTATAATTATACTAGGCGTAGCAATACCTTGTTTGCTTTTGCACTATAAAAAGAACACAAACATCACCAATTATTTGATTTATATAAAATAAATCACCAATTATATCAGAAGTATGGAGCACATAGTGTTGTGGAGGTAACATGGTCATCTGTCATGTCATTAATGTGGGTTTTATTCAGACAGTACCATAAAATTGTGCCATTTCTTTATCATTGTAATTCAGGGTTTGGATTTCCAGGAAAACTTTAAGTTCTAGTGCAACTTGACCTTATCTGTTCTTACGCTGTAAAAAGCAAACATGGAAGACATTCTGTTACAAGGTTCCCATCCTCCTGAAAAACCTTGAATTTTCGGGGGATTTGAAATGGCCTGTAAAAGTATGGGGGGGGATTTGTTTGCTCAAACCTGAAAAAGTCAGGGAAACCCTTCCCAGTTTTAGCTGGGAATAGCTAAATCTTCTGCAAACATGACACCATTTTATCCACTAAGTTCAGTCCGATTGGTCATGGATTTTTGCAAGAAAAGTTGGGGGAAGAGCCTGGAATGTTAGGTTATTCTGTTCCTGCAATGTGTATGGAATCTTGCTGTTATGTAATGTTATAGTTTGATTATCAGATGCTACCAACTCTACTCTAACCACTAGAAAGTTTTGCGAACTCATGTTACTTTGAGAGCACACTTTGAAGTTGACTGGTGTTGCATGACACAAGCTAGCATCGTGGTGTCATATTTGAAGCAGGATGGGTGTAGAATGGTGTGATTCAAATTAATGATATTGCACCATACAAAACAGTAGTTGACATTGCACCATATAAAGCAGTTTTAAACTAAATATATAAAAAAATTCCGACTTTAAGACTGATTGCACTAATTAATTACATCATAAAAGGAATTTCAACATCTTAGTTGTGATATTTGACTTTTTTTTTTTTTAAATGATGATATTCCTGTTATGCCTATAGCTATGGACCAATGTCAGTTGAAGTAGCTGTTAATGTATTATGGTACAAACATTTTGTTAAACTATTGACCTATTTACGTAATTCATTTGTATCTTTACTCTTTAATCATGAGTTTAAAAACATTGTTTTCAAGTTATTTTGGTATATTTTTATGATAGTAAGTTGTAGTTGTCCACAAATAAGTTTTTCTAAAGGATGTTTATTTAACCGCCGTACAACAAATCATCAAAAAAAATGTAGATTAGCTAAATTGGAAACAGTTTATTAGTAGCTCAGAATTTTAAAATTCTCACCATTTGTGAGTGTTTCAGTTGTGAATTTTCCTTTCTTTTGTCTTACAGATGGGAGGTTAGGTTTGATCAGTATGGAAGAAAGTACTTTGTAGATCATAACACAAGGAGCACAACTTGGGAACGGCCACAGCCACTGCCACATGGGTAGGTATATACAGGGTGTCTACTCATCTGGAATACCTGGAAAAATCAGGGAAATTTGAAATACAAAGGCCCAAGTCAGGAAAATTTGAAATTCATTGTTATAATAAATAACTTATTAAAATAATTTTCCTGAACTGTGCTTTTCATACCACATTACCTACTGAAAAATTTGTACTTTTGACTAAACTTCTTCCAAAAGTTACCATTTTGCACCAAAACTAATATAATTTATATAAAATTATTAAGCCTATATATTTTTCAGAAGAAAATGTTTGCCAAATATGTAACTAAAACTTGAAAAACAAAAAGTGTTTTTAGCTAAATTATTTAATCTGTAAGGAATTTTTATTATACCAATCTCCTTTGCCTTATATATAGTCATACACATTTTAAATGAAATAGAAGATGAAGCATCAGCTTTGCGATTATATAGTTAAACTCTTTTATAATGAACTCAAAAAGGGCCGAATGGAAATGTTGCTGTAAATATTTAATTAGTGCAAGTTTTTAGTGTAAAGAAATACACTTTTTAATACAGCTTTTGAATTTGTAAATTCACTATAATTGAGTTATAAATGGCTTTGGGGTTTGCGTTAATGGATTTTATGGCCTTGAAACTTATTTTGATTACGCAAATTTTAATGCATTGTGTGTTGTTTACTGTAATTAGTAACTGGTAATCGATTAAGATTTGGTCTGGAAACCTGGAAAAGTCAGGGAAGTTTGAAATAGAATTTGGGTAGACACCCTGTATATCTTATATTTATAAATTTGGAAGTTGGTAGAACGTTCATTTCATAACTAATTGTAATGTCCTTCTTTTCATCCTGTACAATGTTGGTGTGAGTTTGGCGAAATAATTCTATGTTCACAGAGGAAGGTCTGTTCAGAAATCTGACTGTTAATTTGATTGTAACAGTATTTGGTCATACTGAAACGTACCCTTTTGTGAAAATTATTCTTTTTTCAGGTGGGAAATGCGACGTGATAACCGGGGTAGGGTATATTATGTCGACCACAATACAAGAACGACGACTTGGCAACGGCCTACAGCAGAGAGTGTTCGAAACTACCAACACTGGCAGTCTCATCAAGCTCAGGCTATGCAACAGTGTCAGCAACGATTTTTATACCATGTATGTGCTTTTATATCTTATATATAAGTTAATGTTGGGACTTCGTCTTGGATTATAGAAATCTTATCAAAATTACTCGTCTTCATTTCCTTTTTTCTTACCACGCTTGGCACATAACGTTGCATAAAAATCGATCTCTCTCTTTTATTTTTCATTGCTTAAAAAATATTCTTGTCACTATATTCTCCTTAGTTGTTAAGTAAAATTAATTAGACACTGTTTATCATATTTACATTGGGCTATCTTACATTATGGATTCAAATTCTTGTAATGCAAGAAATATGTCAGTTGGTTATTAAGTAACTTCTCTTACGTAACAGACCTAAGGGACTGGAGTTTTCAATGTTATCAGAATGGAACTTGAAATGTAGACATTTCAAGATGTGTTACATAGATAACAAAATTTAATTACTACAGTTATAATTACCAAATTTCAAATAGCAACACCCTTTTTTTATTACCACAATGTGATTAGCGCTGTGAACATGTCCACTGCTTCAGTTGCGACCATGGATTCTACACATACAATTCTGGCGAATTTGACTGATTTTAGAAAGTCGCTGGAGAGAGCCCGATGTCTGTTCACATTAAACAATTTGAAAAATTCTTGAAATGGCGCCTTGTAGCCATTTGTAAAAATCTTGGATGTGGTGGATGCAAATACTAAATTCATTGTAATGCCCGAATGGCTAATTTTTGGAAAAAATTCACTGTACAAAAAATTTCTTATTTTGATGTTCTTCACCTGTTACACATACTTGGCAGTTCCCAACTCTTTTCTAGTGTGTTAAAAAAGGCAGTTTTAGGCTTATTTTCACTAAACAGTAACACAGATCAAAATCAGAAAACGGAATTCCGGATTTCTTTGTCTCTGCTGTATTATTAGCTCAATCACTTAAATTATGTATCAAAAATTGTATTTAATTCATGTAATTGGCTACGTAGCAAAGACATGGATGCAAATAGTAGTTACGCTAACGAAACAATACAGAGTTTCACCAGGAGATTCCATAACAAACAGTTATTTCGACACTGGCGTAAGGTTTAAAAACACGATTTTTCGGGAGCCAACTGCTCCCTTTGTCAAGTGAAGGCAGAATGAAGAGTTCGTGAAAGTCCTAAGCTTATATACCACATGTTGAGAATCACTATCTGACATCATTTGGTGTGGGATAGTTCCAGCTACAGAAGCCCCCGCACCCGACGACATCAGATGAACACCCCCAACTCGAGGTTTTGCAAAAATCCTGTAAGGTTCTGGTAGAGGTTTTGCGATGTTTATTGCACGACTCCTCAAACCGTAGGTTTCCCATGATTCCAGAAAAAGTCTACTCCCCAGATTCGTCACATTCTGATGTAATATTTTCATCGAATGCCAATCTGGTTCGTGACCCTCCCTGAAGACATGTTCAGCCAACTGGCTTGAATCGTCTCCCCTAGCTACCGCACGCATATGCTCCTTCCCTCGTAGACGTATCGATCTTCCCGTCTGTCCAACATACAGATGGGAAACCTACGGTTTGAGGAGTCGTGCAATAAACATCGCAAAACCTCTACCAGAACCTTACAGGATTTTTGCAAAACCTCGAGTTGAGGCTGATTATATGACGTCGTCGGGTGTGGGGGTTTCCACAGCCAGAACTATCCTGCATCAGATGACATCAGATGGAGATTCCCAACATGCGGGTATATAAGCTTAGGACTTTCACGAACTCTTCATTCTGCCTTCACTTGACAAAGGAAGAGTTGGCTCCCGAAACGTTGCACCAGTGTCGAAATAACTGTTTGTTATAGTAGTTATGCTTTGCAGCCAAACCGGCTCCTTTGTGGATACAGGGATATGGGCAAATATGCCTTATTTGGTGTCCCCAGCAACCCCTTTTATTTTGTCGGTAGAGTTCAGGACCACCCTGTATTCTACATTTAGTATGTTTTATTCCAATTTTACTAGATTACCATCTGAAATATAACAATTTTTCATAAATTTCAAAAAAGATTTTATATATACGTTATGGTACATATATTATTATTTTGCATTGCATAAAAACATTTTTCACTGTGTAAATAACTTGTAAATATTATTTTTGCAATGCAAATTTTGCTATATTATAGCACAATTATTTTATTTGGGTTATTCATCAGCTAGTACTAAAAATAATAATTTTGTACTACTTTCACCTCACTTACTATATATATAATATATATTATGGCATTTCGAAAAACAGCTTTTTCAATTTTTCAAGGTCTATTAGTCCGATGTTGTTAACTATGGTAAATCATTGTTAAACCTAAAATTTCAGCTTATTTGAATAATTTCAGACTCCTGTGCATCTCATTTAAAGTTTTTAACATTACCAGTATGGGATGTTATGACAATGTTAAATGTGAACACCGTGGCTTTCAACTCGGGTTGTAAAATTGGCCTGTGCATGCAACTTGAGTTACTCCTGAAAAAGAAATTGCTTATGTTTGCTTGTGCTATCGTATTTTTAAACATACCTTGTGTGCAATCCACAAGAAAATTTTAAAGAAATCACCAGGATTTGACAACTATGATTTAACCCACATCAGAGATTTCATTTGGAGTAACTTTCACACAGATCACGGGCACAGAATGTTACAAATCATAAAAAATCGCTTCAGCATAGGATGGAGAGGTGAAAAGATGCACTAAAAAGGATCCTTGCAGTTCCAAATTGAAAAAAAACTTTTAGCAAGAGACGAATATTGAGAAATTGCAGAACTCATACTGATCATTATGGGGTAACTTCAGCAAGAGAAAAACGTTCACGGAGGTCAGGAGCTGCCCACCATGCCAGATGGATGCCATCGATTCTATGTCCAGTGAAGATGTTCACATTCGTTGTCCAAGCTGGCTACGAAGAAGACATGATCCAAAGATTGGAGGCGATATGCAAATTCAATGCCCTCTTTTATGTATAGAAATGGCTATCAGCTTCAGTTGGTGCTGATGCACTTTACAATGACTCACAAGTTTTTTAACGATTTACAGGAATAGAGAGAACATGACCGTAAAATCGCCAATCTTGCTCTCAAAGCATTGGAGAGGCACTTAGCGTATGTAACCAAAAAATGCACAGTCATCAGGGGCGGATTAAGCTGCCAACCCCCGTGCCAGTTTGCCCTCATAGTCAATAGATCTTGCACCTCTGAATGAGCAAGGACTCGCGCCGTCCAATAATCCAAGGTAGGCAACCACTTGAGAGGACCCAGTTCACCCCTGCTGGCAATCATCTGTCTTTTCTCACACCGTGTCTTGAACTCTGAACAACACCAGATAGTACAGCAGTTGCTACATATTGCTGCACCTGAGGAATTTCAAAGAGGACAGCCACTGTTTCCCATACTCAAAAAGAGAATCAAACTAGTATCTCTTATCAGCCCTAAGTCATGGTTCCTGTTCAATATCCTGGGCATTAAATCAGCATCAAGCCTATATAGGAATGGGCGCACGATTCTGGTTACCAAAAAGGTAGAGTTGTTCATACGGAATGTTAAGGTTATGAATGATCTTTCCGAACGAGCTGTGAAATTGATTCAAGACTTTTTCAAGATCATCGTAAATGCCGAAGAACAGATGCAATATAATCTGCATCTCGTTGAAAATCAAAGAAAACATATTCCAAACCTTAAAAAAGAAATACTACAAACAACACTTAGCCATTAGGATAATTTATGTTTAACGTTCAGCAAAAGCATATGATCTATTACAGCTTGATGAATTTTAATTCTGCGATTGGTCAACTTTTATAACTATTAAGTGTGCCTGTGCTCTTTCTCATTCCATGTAAATTTCCCAAGATGATTCATTACAATTAAAAATGTCAGCAGTAAGGTAAGTTATCTGATTATTACACAGTATGAAGTATGTACATTTAACATTGTGATAAGGTTCTATGCCGTTAATGCAAAAACTTTACACGAAGTGTGTGGTGGTCCAAATTTATTCAAATAAGCTGAAATTCCAGTTGTAACAATGATTTGCTATGCTTAATAACATAGCATTAAGGGACCTTGGAAAATTACAAAAAGCTGTTTTTCGAAATGCCCTAATGTATATATAATGAATCAGTTGTATTAATGTAATACTAGATACATTTATTTCACATCAGGTACTGTGAGAATGTACATTTCACATAGCCACAAGCATAGACAAGTATGATATTGTTTGGTCACAAAAAATAAAATTATCGGTAGTTGCTATAAAAAGAACTCTAAGACCTCATTCATGCAGAATGTGATCTGTACCGTACATCGGTGTAATGTAAGGTGACAGTACAATGTTAAGTACATTTTTTTAACGTACTGCTGATTTTTAAGCTACATGCTTCCAGAGGAATGAACTATGGGTCATTTCTGTGGAAAAATAGCTAATTTTATTTTTAAATTAAGAACTTATTTAATGGAGCAGTCAATATAATAGATGCTTTTTGTTTCAGACCCCAGTACAAGTCGAAGATGATGACCCCTTGGGACCTTTACCAGAAGGATGGGGTAATATTTTGTATATTTTTTATATCTGTTAACTGTATTCCAGGGACATTTTCTATACAGTAACTCCTTGTTTGCTTATTTCTTGTATCCATTGGCAATGAGCAAAATCTCAATTTCTTTTTATCATTTTATATTTTTATATTCAATAAATACTTCAAGAGATATCATTTATAGGTATGGACATACCTTTGCCATTCTGGTCTAAATATACTCGTGTCCTGCAAGTTAGGGCCATGTGGTACCACATGGTTATGCTTGTTGAGCTGTGACATCACATTCTGCAAGCATGGTGTTAATCCAAGTTTCGCTTGCAAGAAGCTTTCTTGTTCTAGGAAACACATTTTAAAATTGACTGTTAATATTTAAAGTTAGCGAGCTTCAAACTTATATAAAACAGTGCCCCCTGTATTCTTTACATATATGCAATATATGCAGTATTCCCTACAAACATTACATCAGGTTTGCATGTGT
>QLNU02014802.1:121935599-121950583 GCA_006491805.2 Dysdera silvatica | reverse complement strand
GTTGTGTTGTAGAACGTGTCTTATATTTACCAGCCTACTATAGTTCTGGGTTTGTTCTTGTGGCAACAAAGGTTTTTCATGAACCCAAATGCTCCTGCGGTGGCGCAGTGTGGTAACGCGTTCGCCTAGTACGCCGTTAATCTGGGCTTGACTCCCAATAGCGCAAAGAACACTTACTAAGAGATCTCACAAAGATCGCATTGCCCAATGTAGTCCAGGGTTTTGTTGCCTACGCCTTAAGATAGCGGTCGTCAACCGGTGGTCCAAGAGAAAATTTTGGTCCACAGAAAAATCTGGATATTATTTGCATTTTTAATGTTTTATTGAAAATGATATTTTAAGAAATTCTCATTCTAAATGACAATTTCTGGCCTTTATATAGTACTATGCTCACGAAATGTGGTCCGCAGGATTTAAAATTATGAACCATGAGGTCCGAAAGGTTGGCAACCGCTGCCTTGCAAGGTTCGGATCCCTCAGAAAATTGTAGGTCCAGAGGTTTGGATTCCTCGGAAAACAGTTGGTCCTGGCACAGCATGACCATTGTAGTCCTTGAGCCATAAAACCACAAACAAACATGAACCTTATGTTTTAGACAAACTTGATCTTGACAGTCCTCAGGCTCTAAAAACAACCATTAAGCAAGCAATATTCCCATATACATTTAGTTATATACAGTGAGCTTTGGTTTTATATTTTGTGAAATTTTTGTTACAAATTCAGTTTGATTTTTCACTTTTGCTTAACCTTACTTTTCTTTTTTTTTCAATTTTAAATTTTCCTCGCTTTTATAGTTTTTTACTGTGACCTGCATGGTTATGTAAAATTAAAGTTTCACGACACTTTTTTTGTATAAATGTTCACTCTTTGTAAAAAATTGCAACTCACAGCAGGAATGCACGAACCGTGGAGTGCAACATGCAGTGCTGGATTTACGTACAGGTTAAGTAGGCCTGGGCTTATGACCCTGTAGTTTTGGGGGCCCTTTGGAAGTCTTTGAGGGGCCTGGTGTTATTTTAATCTTGTATGTTTATAACGTCCAAGGAAATTTCACTATTAATAAACCTGAATGTTGAAGGTAGTGAAAAGTGTTGCATCTATAGGAGTAATTGACTTTAGGTGCAGGAGGTGGTGGTTTTTTTTTTTTTTGTCATTGGGTGTATATGCCTATGTGATTGTATCATGTAGATGTTGAAATTGATGAGTGTTTGCACTATGCATATATTTTACATAGTGTACTCATTGTCAAATGGCTGATTATGATGGTGAGTGTACTATTTAAAAAACAGTGCAAGCACACATGTATTTCAGCATCTGCAAAGCGTTTCACAGATATGATCTATATGTATAATTACTGCATTTTCAATAATATACAATCAGTAATTTATTATGTAAAAAGTTTAATTAGTGTATGAACTATAAAATGGACTTTTTGCCTATTGTAGAAAAACGTGTGGATCCAAATGGCAGAGTTTATTTTGTAAATCATAAAAATAAAACCACTCAGTGGGAAGATCCAAGAACGCAAGGGTAATTTTTTTTTTTGTTTTTAAATAAAATTTCTCTGTTAAACTGTATTTATATGGATGCAATGTTTATTTATGTAATATTGACTATGTGCTTTTGTTAACATTATGTTTGAATTTTTTTTGTTTTTGTTTTGTAAATAGATTAGAGGATCCATTACCCCCAGGGTGGGAAATCAAACACACTCCGGAAAGCTTACGATATTTTGTGGACCATAATACCAAAACTACTACCTTTGTGGATCCACGTCCATCTTATGCTGCTAAAGGGTATGATTTTACTTTCTTAGAAAGGTTTTTATTCTCATTGAAAGCACATTGTTGGAAAATAGGTAATACCAAGAGAGTGAAGAAAACTGCACTACGATGACAGTGAAATGTTTGTCAGATAGGAACATATAAGATATACATACACATGTAATGAGAGAAACAGCGCTATTCGTGCTATTCTATGTTTTGAATTGCATTAAAAAGTGTAGGAGCCTAATACTATGATAAATCTATTAAAAATCGAGATGGTTCCCGAATTTTTGAAAGTGTGAATCCTGGCACAGCATGACCTTTGCTGTCGAATGCTTTAGGCATTTTGGGGAGATGAGGTGTGTGGGGATGACTTCCATGTGTACCGTAGTGATATCACGGTTAAAAGACAGCTGATATGGGTTGCAATATGCCCAGCCATGCGCCATTTCAGCACATTTCAACAGTGATATTACTCACTTTTATTTGCTCCTCGCTTTCCAAGTGGCTAAAGTGACTACCTTTGGGACTGGTCCGTAATGGTCACCATGGTGAGTCACTATACAATGAACGTTAGTATGAGCTGACTAAGTCCTACCAATTCTATTTACAGCAAACTGGCCCAGATTTTTTTTTTTTTTTTAATTTTGACACTAAATTCACCTTTCTTAACAAGCAGGAGAACTGCCTTTTACAGAAAGAATGCTGGAAATGGCCACCATTGACATTGAAGCACCGCTGTGCTCGATTTAACAAACTGTGAGACATGTGTAGCAACTCGGCCTGAGGGATGGCAGTAATAGCATTTTCAATGTTCTGCTGTAGTTCATCCAGTGTGTGGGGATTATTTGAATACACCTGACATTGTGTACTGCCTGTATAAGAATCAAATCAAACTCCTATAATCAGTGTCAAATTGGTTGGGAAAGTTAGGGATACAAATTTAAAATAAGGGGTCCTGACACCCTATTTCTTCTGTATACATGTGTTCACCCAAGGGGAACAAAATGGGCCCCTGCACCATACTTCAGCATACAGCTATGCGTATAGGAGAAGTATTGCCCTACATGATATACTTCTACTGTGCGCACAGATGTATACAGGACAAGTAGCTCGTAGGGGCAACTTTAATTGTTTGCTTCAAAAAAGTGCCCCCCCAAATTTTCAATTACAGTAAGCAAACTTAACATTGGCTAACATAGGAAAATAAGACCAACGGCAACCCCTCCCCACTTAGTGCTTACATAATACTTGAAATCTCTCTTATCAATATTTCAGCAAATTTTTTGTTAAAGGCTACGTGGTAAAATCCTTCCACCCTAATTCACCGAGGTGCAAATTTTACTAATTGATGTTCTTTGGATTAGGGGAAGGAATGTAAAAAATCAATATTTTTATGAAATTATTACTGCCTAGAGGTGAAACTATTAAAGCTGAACTCTCCGCTGTTTGTTGATTATTTCTCATATTTCATTTTATTTTTATGACCAACCATTGATCTTATATTCCTTTCGGACACTATGTGTGAAACATGGGGTATATAGAGACACACACACAGTAGAGAATACTTCCATACATCAAACTTTCATATACTGAAGTTCTGTAAATCCTCATGGTCATTATTTTGAAAAAATTTCTATATATAACATTTTTTGAAAACAAAATCAAGTTTCTGTTCACTAGACATACAAAAGCATCGTGGATTTTTAGTTTGCCGAAAATGTTTCTGATATATTATTTTACAGACTTAATGAGGTGTTCGTATTTCTTTGATGGATCATCATCATCAACAGTTTTGTCTTGCAAAACATTAGAAAGTTCATTGCACCAAATATATAAAGGCACATGAATACTATACAAATATGATGTTTTTCAAACTGTAAATTTTCTCTCTCGTTAATCTCGTGTTTTTAATTATTTTTATGTATATTATTTTTAAATTGTTTCTGTGTATATTATTTTTAAATTGTTTTTATGTATATTATTTTTAAATTGTTTTTATGTATATTATTTTTAAAAATTGTTTTTATGTATATTATTTTTAAATTGTTTCTATGAACATATGTATATAATGTGATTCATGTCCCCTTATTTATAAAGAAGAGTGCATTGATTAGGAAGTGTGTCTTAAGTACAACACACTACATAGTACATATGTATGTGTCAAAGGTTTTCTTTTTGGAACTGTAAAGAGAAACCTTGATTTATATGGAAGTTCTATTGTATGTATATTATAATTAAAATAATATGGTGTATTTTATTGCTTTATATAGGCCAAAAGGTGCCTATGGAGTTCCCGTTGCATATGAAAGAAATTTTAAATGGAAATTAACACAATTCCGGTATTTGTGTCACGTGAGTAATTTCTTAAACTTTTTGTATCCTGCTCTGAGGTAGTAATCTCGAGTAGGTTGTATTGCATTCATTTTATTGTTTAATCATGTACAAGAATTTCACCTAGGGACAAGTAAGCTAATTTTCTAATTAATACGTCCATGAACTTAAAAAAAAATATTAAAAAAAATCAATAAGGAAATTGTGTTATGGATGAATAATTAATCTACGTTACCAATTTGAACAATGGATGCTCATTTATTTAACATTGCATATGTGAAATTATTGCATGATTGGCAAAATGTACTAAATAGACAGATATTTGAATACATTTAAACCATTTATCCCCCCATAACAATGAATTCAACCTGGTGCATTACTGAAGACAAATTGTATACTATTAGCATAAAAATTTTATCAAGTGTTTAATTAAAAATTTATAGCTTTAGCGTATATGTTATGTGTCAATAAAAATATTCAATTAACTAATCAATTCATGGATAGTGTAATGGAGCAATAACTAATCCACAGCCGCATCTATTTATTCTATTGATAATTTATCCATAGTTTCCAATTCCAGTGAAATACAAGGTGTGTTCAAAAAGAAACTAAACTTTCGCTATAACATTTTATTGCTTATTTTGCAACATTTTAAGTACTGTCCCCCTCTACTGGCAATACACCGTTCCCAATGTTTCTTCCATTTTTGGAAAGTCTCCTGGAACGCACTTTCTGGGATGGCATGCAGGTCTCTTGTCACATTGTCCTGAATCTCCACTATGGTTTGGAAACGACGTCCTTTAAATGTGGTTTTAAGTTTGGGAAATAGGAAAAAGTCCGCTGGGGCTAGGTCCATAGAATACAGTGAATGGGGCACAACGGGAGTGTGATGTTTTGCTATATAGCTGTGGACAAGGAGCAACGTGTGAGCCGGCGCATTGTCATGATGCAACATCCAAGTCTGGTTTTCCCACAATTCAGGCCTCTTCCTGCACACAGCATCCCTAAAACGTGTTAGAATTCCCTGGTAGATTTCCTTGTTTACCATCTGACCATGTGGCACAAATTTCTGATGGACAATGCCTTTGCAGTAAAAAAAACAACCACCAACATCATCTTGTTCTTTGACCGACTCATGTGTGCTTTTTTTTTGGACAAGAAGACCCTTTGCCCACCCACTGCGATGACTGCACCTTCATTTCAATATCATAGCTATAAACCCACATTTCATCTGTTATGATAGATGTTCTTAAGGAAGTTTTCATTGTCATTGGCAAGCAGTTCCTGGCTGATTTCGACATTGGTCTGTTTCTGATCGTCAGTCACGAACACGGCACGAATTTTGCACTGACCACGCATCTCAAGTCTGTCACTCAAAATTTGATGGCATGATCCTACGCTGATGCCCACTTCGTCAGCAACTTCTTGAACAGTTAAACGACGATTTCCGCTAATCACAGCATGGACTCTTTCGACATGTTCATCATCTGTTGATTTGGAAGGACGTGCAGGCTTGGGATTGTCACCCACCGACATTCTGCCATGTTCAAAATGCTTAAACCACCCATAGCGCTGCGTGCAACTAATATAGTCCTCCCCGTATGCTTGGCTAAGATATTGAAATGTCTCTGTAAAATATTTGGCAAGTTTTTAGCAAAATTTCACACGCACATGTTCTTCAAGCTCTTTAATTGTCAATTTGGCACTAATCCGATAAGCTTGTGCACATGCTCACTTCAGCTGCTGTAGTTCGCCAACTAATGAATAGAGCAAAACGCGGCAAATGGCAATTTGTTGTCTAAACCTGCCATTAGGTGCGCTCAGTAGGTGCAATGCACTCTCCTGCCGGTTGGCGCGCTATTTTAAAAGTTCGGTTTGTTTTTGGACAAACTTCATAATTCATGTTTGTTATGCTTATTTTTTTATAAAGAGACCATTTTTTCCAGTGCAATGCCTTACCTAGCCATATTAAAATCACCGTTTCCAGACAAAATATATTCGAAGACTCGTTTAGTCAGGTAAGCATATTTTATGGTGATAATATTATTAAATTAAAAGTGATAATTTATTACTACAATATTAAATTTTTATAATCATCTATGTGTTAATGTTAGAAAAAATTATAAAAAAAAATCCGAAGATTCATAATTTTTGTTATCGTTGAAAATTTTGTAGTATTTACAAATATCTTCTTGTATGTTCAATTCGTATTTAATGTACTATTTATAAAAATCTTTAGAAGTCTTAATCAGCTTAAAGTTCATAGTGTTCTTTTTTTTTTTTTAATATTATAGATTATGAGGGTTCCACCGCATGAATTGAGACGCCGGTTGTTCATAACTTTTAGGGGTGAAGAAGGTTTAGATTATGGCGGTATTGCTAGGTTTGTCTCTCTCTCTCTCTCTCTTTTTTTTCTATTGAACTTGGAATTACAATATTTTGAGCTATTATTGCTATTTTTAGGTCTCAGTGTGAATCATAAAGAGAGTGATATTAACCATAATGATTAATTCTTTCAGTCTTGTGGTAGGTCCTTTGCCTGGCATGCCATTAATGGATTCCTAGTAAAACTGTAGGCCCCAATGCAGTATGACCTTTGCTGCCCTTGTGCCGTAAAACACAATGAGTAATTCTTTCATAATCTCCTTAAGGATTGTCCTTTGATTTTTAGTGATTTTCAACTACTTCCCGAAATATTTTGCAATATTTAAAGATTTTCAGTATTTTTAATATTGCTATTTTATCAACCGTAAAAGAGAATGTAGTCTTTTTTTTAGGGTCAAACGATGTGCAAAAATAGCCAAGAAAAGGTCAAGGAATTGGGTTTCTTATTTTTGGTAGATACCCTGTCTTTGGATTTACCAAACGTATTTTAGTGGTTCCCACTAAAATATGTTGTGGTTTCGAGGTTACTTTAAACTTTTGGTCCCATGCATGCCAAGTAAGCTTTGACAAGCTTTAGGTCGTAAAAATTGCAAGAAGTTTAGGTTCAAATTCAAATAGTAGTACATGCTTGCCATGTTTGTACAGATCCATGGCCTGGGGATTGGCTCCCTACACAGCAGAGGTTCAAATTCTTTGGCGAATTGTCACTTCTGACACAGCAGGACCTTGCAGTCCTTGCACCAGAAAACAATCTACAGTATAACAGTGAAGCAGACAATATTTGTTAAAAGTCCCATGAATCAAATGGCCCTAAAGTGATTTTTAAAAGTCTATGTCAAATTGTAAAAGTTCGAAATTTTTTGCGGATACTTGCTTTCCAGTCCATTTGATTTGTGATTTGCTTTCGGTTCTGCCATTCAAGAACACGATGGTGGCACAGTGGCAACACATGTACCATGCAGAAAACGTCAGGTTTAAATCCAAATGGCACCTGCGACATACTGATCCATACTCCGTGGTGTGATTCTATAGTCAGTAGAGGTCTGGATCCCTTGATAAACTTGAACTGTAGGACCCGACACAGCACAATATTAGTTGCCTTCGTGCCATGAACCCATGTCCATATCCAGTGGGGGGATATCTTAGGTCCCCCAAAACTAAATTCGTAGCAGGAACCACAGAAATACGTATTTATTTGTCAAACTTGTAAAAAGGGGAGAAAATTAAACAACTCTCAAATCTTGACAAATTATTAAAATTCTGACCTCAAGATTTTGTTTCGTGGATCACTAATTTGAGAATACTTTGAAGGAAAAAAAATCTAGAAATCTTTAGAAGGGAAACATTATAAAAAATTAAATTTTGATGGCAAAACTACAAGTAAAAATTACAATGATGTCTGAAGGCAAAATTAGTATTTTTTTTTTTTTTTTCTATACTTATGATGTATTTATATTTGTTCTGTATGATAAAGGTGGCACAGCTTTATTCAGTGTTATTTTATAAAATTTTTTGAACACCTCTCCTTCCCCGAAATGAAATCTTGGCTATGGCGTTGTATGAATGCAGTCTTCCATCCAAGATTATTCTGTGTTCCTCAAGACGGAGTCGAACACTCATCTATGATAACATGCTGCAAATAAAAAGACCTTGTTTTTACAGATATCCATGATATTACATGTTATATGCTACGTCATTACTCCAGATACCATCCACAGTTTATTACCAATGCTATCTTTCTATTACTATTAACGTCTTCCCGTAACTACTGAATATTCAAGTTTTAATCGTTTCAGATCAAGATCCTTTTCTTTTTTTCTAGGGAATGGTTTTTCTTGTTATCTCACGAAGTATTGAATCCCATGTACTGCCTGTTTGAATATGCAGGCAAGAATAACTACAGCCTTCAAATTAATCCTGCCTCCTCTGTAAATCCAGACCACTTGTTGTATTTTAGGTTTATCGGTCGTTTTATTGCTATGGTAAGTCATGTTTTTACATGCAAGATATTTCGGTACTTTTCTGTTAGCGCCACACCACTTACGATTTTTATCGTAGATGCATTTTTACAATGATTTCTGTGCAGTGATTTCTACTGCAGTTTGGCCGTTGCACGATGCAACTTGAGATTTTTTTTTTGCAGATGCATTTTTATGATGGTTTTGCTGATGAAAAAACCATTAGTTAATGTTAGTGAGGGATGTTTTCTGAGTTATCGTTAAAAAATTTATTTATGATATTTTTTATTATATATCTTCAAAATTTTACATAAGAAAAACGACGAAAGGAGACCCCCCCCCTCTCATCGCTTCGCGACCATTCCGATCATATTCGATGTACGCTGCCTCAACAACAAACAACAAACAAACAAAATGGCGTCTCGCAAGTAATCAAAGATCGTAAACTTGCGATTTTTTAGACAACAAAAATATCGTAAAGTTACGATTAAATACGAATAATTATGATCAATTACAGCGACCAAGAAAAAGTCGTAAATGGTGGGGCGCTAACGGAAAAGTACCGATATTTCACACTGCCCAAGCTGTTTTCCCTATATGGCGATGATTAAATTATCACCGGCCTTTTGTAAATAATATTGGTGAATGTAGATTTAAGGTATAGTGTTTATATTTCATTTTTCTACGAGTTGTCTTTGTTGTCAAATCCAGAATTTTCTGTCAGTGGGATCTTTTAAGGTTAAATTTGTTTATACAGTATGATTGATTGGGTATTATTTACATAGCTTTTCATGGCGAGATCATTCATGGCCTGTGACTCAAGCATATTTGCCATGCCAACATCTCATATACATGATAAATATGTATGAAGGAAAATGACTCAAAAAAAGATACATAAATGCTTTACACAGGGTTTCTACACACCTCAGAAACCAAGAATTGTTAACCACAAAATCAATTTTATCTAATATTCACTATTCCCATCTCATATGATTTTTTATATCGTTTCATACCTTTGTTACATTATTTTCAATATATTTTTACGATTTTAGTTTTAAAACTGTGTTTATGTTTTCACCTTGTTTGGCACAGAATGACCCTTGCTGTCCTTGCGCCATAAAAATACAACCAACCAACCAAACCAAATCAAACTAATAGTTGGAGCAAGGTGAGCTGTTTTTGTCAAATCTTGAAAAGTCAGGGAAAACCTTCATAATTTCGTTCAGAATAGCTAAATTTCATGCGAATGTAACGCTGTTTTTCCCGAAGTTTGATTCCAAGTTCGTTTGCAATTGGTCAGGGAATTTCATCGGAAAAGTCAAGGAAATGGGGGTGTGGGGAGGACATTTTTTTTGGCCAAGCTTGGAAAAGTATGGAAAACCTTAATAAATTTTGTTTTGAATAACTGAATTTCTTATAAATGTGAAGCCGTTTACCCCTGCAATTGCGGCTCACTCCACAGTTTTGTTTATGAAGGGGTCAGGGGATTCATTTTCTCCAATGTAAGTGGGAACCTTGATATATATATATATATATATCATCATCATCATATTCAACCATTATCTATCCACTGCTGGATGAAGGTCTCTCCAAATGCTTTCCACACAAGTCTATCCTGAGCAATTCGCTTCCACGTCACCCCAACCTGTTTTCTTATTTCATCCACCCATCTAGTTTGAGGACGTTTTCTAGGTCTTCGGTGGTCTCTTGGAATCCAGTTCAGAATTTCTGTTGTCCATCGTTGATCAGTTCTTCTTGCAATATGCCCAGCCCATCGCCATTTCAGCCCTTTTACTTTAACAATGATGTCCTCTACTCTAGTTTGCTCTCTCACCCAAGTGTTTCTTTTTCGATCTCTCCTAGTTATTCCAAGCATGCACCTCTCCATGCTCCTTTGCGTTGTCTGTAACTTTCGTATTGCTCCAACTGTTAGACTCCATGTCTCTGATCCATAAGAGAGGACTGGCAATACACACTGGTTGAAGACCTTTCTTTTTAGACACAAAGGCAATTTCCCCTTCAGGATAAAACTGTTTCTTCCAAATGCACTCCAGCCAAGTTTAATACGTCTGTTGAGTTCTTTCATAATGTTGCCATCCATTGAAATCAGCTGGCCAAGGTAAATATATGAATCAGCAATTTCTAGCTCAATGTTGTCAACTTGTATTTTTGTTTCCTCTACGAAATTATTGAACATGATCTTAGTTTTTTGTAGGTTCATCTTGAGTCCAACTTCTTTACTTCTAGTTGAGAGCTCCTGTACCATGTCTTGGAGTTCTAATGGGTTCGTTGAAAAAATAACAATGTCATCAGCAAACCGCAAATGATTTAAATATTCACCATTTATTTTTATTCCCTTGTTATTCCAATTTATCTGCTGAAAAATCATCTGTAAAGCTGAAGTAAAAAGTTTTGGAGAAATGGTATCTCCCTGCCTCACACCTTTACCAATTTTGATAGTTTTGGTATCTTTATGTAACCGAAATTTTGCACTTGCATTTTTATACACACGTTTCACCATGTCAATGTACACATCCTCAATGTCTGTTGATCTTAAAGAGTTGATGACTGCTGATGTTTTAATAGAGTCAAAGGCCTTCTCATAGTCAATAAATGCCACACACAATGGAAGTTCATATTCATGTGTTCTTTCAATTAATTCTCTTAATACTTGAATATGGTCCACTGTACTGAATCCACTTCGAAATCCAGCTTGTTCTCTTGGTTGAGCTGCATCTAATTTTTTCTGCAGGCGATGTGTTAGCACTTTTGTGAAGATTTTATAAATAGCAGGTAACAAGCTAATTGGTCGGTAATTTTTCAAATCCTCTTTATCACCTTTTTTATGCAAAAGAATTACTGTTGCAGAATCCCATTGGTTTGGTATGTTACCGCTGTTAAGACATTTGGTAAAGAATTTTGCAAGTATGTCTTCTACATATTCTCCAGCTTCTTTTAGGATATCTAATGTAATACCATCATCACCAGGGGCTCTTCCTTTCTTCATACTTTTTATTGCAAATGAAACTTCTTCTTTTAAGATTTTAGGAGCTGTTCCTTCGACTATTTCAATGTCTTCGTTTAATCCACTGTTACTTTCGTATAGATTTTTGTAGAATTCTTCAACTCTTCTAAGTATTTCTTCCCTATTTCTTGTTACGGTGCCATCCTCTCCTTTTAATGCAATGATGTGTTTCTTCCCAACAGATAAACTTCCTTTAACAACCCTAAGGCTCTTGTTATTTTCAATGGCCTTCCTTACTAACTCACAGTTGAATTTTCTTATGTCTTCTTTCATGCTTTTGATATATATATATGATATATTTATATATATATATATATATATATATATATATATATATATATATATATATATATATTTAAATTGAACTGCATTTGAAAGATTGTGGTCAAAAAAGCAAACAGATTACCCATATAGCCTCCCTGCCCCGCTTGCACATAGCGAAATTGATCATTGTCGAGTATTGATCTAGTTCATTTCATGTATTTTTATATTTGTTTATTTTACGTCCAAAGACTGACGCATGAGTTATCTAAGATGAGATCAGCGGTTTAAGGTGATTTCCGAACAATGATAAATGTCCACACGATTATACCTTCTGGGTGTCGAACTATGCCTAGTGGGCCTTTAAGCGGCATTGACAACCACTGGAGACCTGGGGCATGTTTATTTTAGGAGTTTTATACTATCGTTAAGGTCCGCATTTATATATCGAAACTATATATAGAGACATAATATCAAACCGTTGGATTAAACGATTAAACTATTTAGCACGCCTGTGCATTGGTTCAAAATTATTTCTTATGCTTGTATATAATTGCAGTAAAATGTCGTTTATTTAATTTCTTTAGTCTTGATCACAGCTGTAACATTATATGAGAGATGTTGATCAGCTTCGTCTTATTTGTTGGTATTATATGGCGCAAGAGCAGTCAAGATTACGCTGCAGCAGCATCCACAGTTTTTCGAGGAACCCAAACTACCGTCGTTTAAAAAATCAAGCTTGTGCAACGGTAGTAAAAACGGGAAAATCTGAGTACCAACGGACGTGAAATCCCGATTTTTAGCATGGTAGACAAATGTGTTGCAAATATGCTACCGTACGGCGGATGTTAGACGTTAAAGGTAATTCTGTATTTATTTATAACATCCAGTAATATATACGTCATGTGAGAGCGTCGCATGAGAACGTCGTTAAAGGGAACTTAAACATCTTTTATGTTTTTTTTGTATTTTTACGTCGCAAAGAAATCAAAAAAGTCGTGATGCGCCGTAAAGCTTTAAGAGGAACTTGAACTTCCGTTGCTAAGGGAAATAAACACGGGACTACGGTTGGTAGAAAAACTTTACGTGTTCCGCGATATTATTGTAAGTTGGACACAGGTTAATTGTAATATAGACAAACGTGTTACCATAGGAGAGTGGACCACATTTTCTCGAGGAACCTGAACATCTTAAGGTCTACTGACCCAACCTACATGATAAAGTGAGCCGGAAAGCCTATTTAACACTACTGGGAGTCGAACCCGGTTTAACTGCATGCAAGATGAATGTGCTACCATTTTGCCACCACAGTTCCTTTTCAATTTCTGATAAAATGTGGGATATTTGTAATTATGTTATTATCACTATTATTTTTTGATATGAATGTAATTAGTATGGTCACAATATATTAGTATTTGAATAAAAGAAATAATAAGCACTACATGGTTAACGTAAGATTTTGTACATTATATATTATTAAGGGTTAAGTCGTCTACTTCGTTTCTTAGAAAGAAGCACGATTTCTCCGATCGTAATACTTGTGGCAAGATAACATAATCGTTGAAAGTAAGCGAATGTTTCATTTCGAGTTTTTACTTTTGTGAAGCATTTTCTGTGTTTTTTGGGCGAGTTTTGTAAAATTATAAACTATTTGCCTAATTGGGTTCTGTTCGATGTAAATTTGACCTGCCTATTGAAACTGTACAGGCCTGCACAAAAGTTTAGACACAGAGGCAAATTATAAATAAAAGCGAGAATTTGCATTGAACTTCGCCGATATTGTATCTAAATAATCCTAGAACCAATAATAAATTGTGCAACTTAAAAGATTACCAAAAGTACTGAAACAAAATATCCCAACACCGTAATATTGGAATCTGCATGCCACAAATGTTTAGGCACATATGTCAGATTTATGCAAATTAACGGCGCGAAGTTCCCAAGTGATCGAAGGGGCGTTTCCCAGAGTTGTTATATAAGGCCTGAAATAATTTAGAATGCTTAGAACGATGCCGAAGTCAAAGCAATTTACGAATGACGAGATTTTGAAGATTTGGAGGCTGAAAACTAAAGGTAAATCTGTTACTCAAATTTCTGTTGCATTGAACCGTTCAAAGCGAGGCATTTATCGAGTGTTATCCCGGGGTGATCAGTATCAACCAAAATCACGATCTGGGAGGCCTCGAGTGACCAGCATTCGGGATGATAGACAAATACGAAGATTGGCTTCAAATGAAAGCCTGTCTGCAAATCAAATAAAAAACACGTTAGCAATGCGAGTGTCAAGAGAAACCATACGTAGAAGGATTGTAGAATGCAGGCATTTGAGATATGCAAAAATGCGCCGCAAGCCCTGCTTGCAATTACATCATAAACAAGCACGACTACAATGGGCAAGGCAGCACATATCATACAGTGACGAATGGCTGCAGGTGTTATTTAGTGATGAAAAAAAGTGGAACTTAGATGGTCCCGATGGCCTTTCGCACTACTGGCACGATCTTCGAAAACGCCCCTTAAGTCGGTTCAGCAGACGTCAAGGAGGAGGTTCAGTCATGGTTTGGGGAGCCTTTAGCTTCAATGGACAGACTTCTTTGGCGTTTTTGAATGGAAAACAAGATTCCAAGGCATACCAGGCAACTCTTGAAAGTCACCTATTACCTTTTGGCGAACTTTTATGTGGACGAAACTGGGTTTTCCAACAAGATAATGCGTCCATCCACACATCCAGGTCAACAAAAGAATGGATGAGCGCTAAAAATATTACAGTTCTCGATTGGCCTGCTCTTAGTCCTGACTGTAATCCCATCGAAAATGTATGGGGCATACTAACGAATGTTGTGTATGCCAATGGAAAGCAATATCCGTCCGTTTTAGAACTTAAAAAGGCTATAGAAGAAGCGTGGTTTAATTTTGAACCAGAAACCTTTCAAAATCTTGTGCTTTCAATGAACGACCGCGTATTTAATCTAATACGAAGTAATGGTGGCTACATTGATTATTAAAATTGTTCATTTCCTTATGCAAGTGCTAAAATTTATGTTTGTGCCTAAACTTTTGTGCCACATATTTTACTTATTTTAAGTTATATATTGCAGCAAGTTCGCTACTGATGTGATTTCTGTTCTCAAATTTTTAATTTGCATATTACATGTGTTCATACTTCGTAATATTAAAGTTCCTACTTCTTCAGTTTTAATAGTATTTTGTTATACTCAAATTTGTGTTGTGTCTAAACTTTTGTGCAGGCCTGTA
>QLNU02014802.1:121915755-121935499 GCA_006491805.2 Dysdera silvatica | reverse complement strand
CGCAGCATGGTAATGGGTAATCGTTTAGTGCACCATTAACCCGTTAACTTAGCTCTTCCGGGATTTCTTTTAAAAAAATTGAAAAAATGTAGTTTTATGTCCTATGATTATTTTTTTAAAATCGCATTCGATATCAATTCCAAAAGGCAATGAAAAGTGAATCTTTCCGACATTTGCATTATTCTCCCCCTGATCAGGGAGTATTCTAGTATTACATAAGCACCTTTGGGGGCGTTGCTGTTTTGCTTATTTTCCTATGTTAGCCAATGTTAATTTTAGCCTACAGGGAGGGGTATAAAATGGCCAAAATATTGCTTGCATGATACTTCAATGCTCCACCACCGAAGGGGAGAAATCTATTTTTAGGTACAAGGCATGGGGTTGTTTTGTGATTCAAGTCGTGAGCACTGCAATGCTTTATAAACAATGTATTACTGTGGTCACATTCAAGGTCGCTTGGTTTAGAAAACGGTTTGAATGGTGTGTTATTGCAAAATCAGACCAATTGAGACAAAGTGCAGGCGGCGCCCCAATGGCTGCATCTTTTAGTTTCACATTGCATCAAAACAGCAAAACGGGGTTTGGGGTCTCTCCCCATCGTTAAATTTGCATTAACGGATCTTTCCTGCACTCAAAGGTAGTACATTAAGTAGAACAGCAATCTAGAAAAGGAAAAAAAACGAACTGCAGCATATGGCACTTCTGAAAAGTTCCCCAATAAAAAACCTAAGTGTTCAACAATTACAAGTTTCTTTTTTAAAGAAATAAAACACTTACTGTAAATACTTTAAAGAATGAATAAATTTGCCAAAATTCAGATTTTTTAAAAAACATTGCTTAAAAATCACACCAAAAATATTACGCAACTTTTCAGGGAATTTTTTGGTATGTTCAGGGAATCTGGTTTGGACTTAAAATCACCCCTGTATTATGTTTGCATAATATAACTATAGCTGTACTTGCTTTAAACTGCAAACTAACGATTTATCTCGTTCCAGGCACTTTTTCATGGCAAATTCATTTACAGTGGTTTTACATTGCCTTTTTACAAACGAATGCTAGGGAAGAAACTGACAATGAAGGATATAGAATCTATTGACCCAGAATTTTATAATTCACTTGTCTGGATCAAGTAAGTTATCAGTTTGTTTGATTTTATGTAAATTAACTGTGTAGTCTGGGGTTTGGTTCCCTGGGCCTTAAGAGGTTTGGATTCCTCAGAAAATTGTAGGTCCAGAGGTTCGGATTCTTCGAAAAACAATAGGTCCCGATGCAGCATGACCATTGTGGTCCTTGAGCCGTAAAACCACAAACAAACAATAAATTAATTGTGCGGTAGTGTAGAGATAGGGTGTTAGTCTACCATGTGGAAAACATGGGTTTGAATGCCACTGGTACTGGAGCACTTGCTGGTTTTTTTTTTAATCTACCAATCTGCATTCCAGAGTGTTTTTGTAGGCAACAGGTTTGTATTTCTCAGAACACCATAGATTCCGACACAACATAATTTTAGCAGTATTTGCACTGTAATGCAATTAACTATGTAAATCAGTGGTTCCCAACTCAGTTTAAGCCGCGGACCACTTTTCCACTTCAATTTTACCTGAGGACCACTTCGAAAAATTTGGATTTAAAGGGTCGTGGCCTATCCCCTCCCCGAATGAAAATTTGACATTTAAAATACAAGGTAAAGGTTGTCATCACTCGCCCCGCCCCTTCGAATGACCTCTAAATCCATCCCTACACAAATTAACTGCAAGACCTTAATGAAAAAGGGAGCCGGGTCTTTTTTTGGGCGGGGAGGGAGAAGATGTGTATAGAAGTGAAAAAAGCAGTGTTGCCAACAGTGAAGCCAAACAAAGCAGTGCTGTCAAAGTGAAATCCCTGGTTGCAGTAATGGAAAGTTCCCACATTTCTCCAGAACATCTGAACGTGGAGAAGCGTAACCAACTTTTCTTCAAGAGTGGGGTGTGGGAGGGGCAGAATACTAAAAATATACAATCAATTTCATTTTTATATTTAATTTTAATATTTAATAAAAAATATAAATTTTTCAATTATTTTTTTTAAATAATAACCCATCTTGCAGACCATTTAGGACTCGTTCGAGGACCACCAGTTGGGAACCACTGATATAAATCAATGTTTGCTACATGGAGCTGTCCTATTATTTAGTTCCACGAATTTTCTTCTGAATTTTAACAGATTCCACTGCTGAAGGTAAATTGAATTGGTGAGAGTGCAGCCCCTGGTGGCATTTTTGGGACTTTTCAGGCTTTACATGGCTTTGCAACAAAGGTCCAATATTTCTGACTAGCCATCGTATCTTGAATGGGAGAAATAAAAAAAAAGCACTCTTGGCATCATTTCATCCAACTTTTTTAGAAATCGGCCCATCCCTAAAATTCTGGAGCTGGGGTCATGTAGTCTGCAATATTCGATTTTCTCAGTTGTGGAGATTTTTATTATAAACGGATAATACAGAGTGTTTCTAGGAAAGTTTGAATGTAGCCACTAATTTTGATCGAAGACAGCTCTTGCAACAAAAGTTAGATATTTGTATAGTAAAATGATGGTGCACTATCAGATGAGATTAACAACAGCACCCCTGGTTGTGAACTGAGGAAGTTAAAAAATTTTTTATATTGACAGATAATTAAGGTAGGGAAATCTTTTCAATTAGAAAATTATAGAGCATCCTTTAATTAGTAAGAAAAGATATATGACTCACACAATATGTACACATACTGCCACAAAGTGAGGTGTTCCAGAAGTTTCAATGCAACTCTTTCAATTGATGCCTTCTGGCGATTTAGAAGTTGAAGTTTTGATAGGAAAGATACCGTGGTCTCTCTCTTATAAGAACTTCAGTTCAGCTTTTAAAACACCATAAGCATCAATCGAACGTGATGCACTGAAACTTTTGCAACATGTCACTTTTTGGCAGTACGTGTACATATTGTTGTGAGCTTGTTGGTGAAAGGCGAGTCCTTGCACCATAATTAGATGATGGCCATGTAAGATATCTGACCACAGTATAATGTAATAAGTACTAGGATGATGACATCTCTTTCTAAACAAATGTAACCTTACTCTTATGTAACATAATGAATACTTATGTAACATAATGAATTTAAATGGTTAAAAAACCAAATCAACTGAACATACAAAAAAAGAAAAACCCCAGTAATTAAGTCGATGTGGTGTCTAACGACTCAAAATGAGAAGTAAGCATTATTCAACATCAAACTTGCTTATTTATGCTAATGTAACCCACGCCACTTAACTGTGGCACAGTAATATTCTATCGGCTACGTGATACAACGTCATTGTAAAATAGTTTGATATGCCCTCACAAGCTGTATATCTTTTCTTGTTAATTAAAGGATGCTCTACAATTTTCTAATTGAAAATATTTCCTCATCTTCATTATTTTTCGATATGAAATTTTCAACTTCTCCAGTTTGCCACCAGAGATTCTGTTGTTAATCTCATCTGATAGCGTGCAGGCATTTTACTAAATTAATACGTAACTCTCGTTCCAAGAGCTGTCTTCGTTCAAAAGTTATTGGCCACATTGGGACTTTCCAGGGAACACTATATATTGAATTATAATTACAGTTGATTAAAAATTTAAAACCCACAAACTTTAAATATCCACCTTAATTTATATATATTATAATGTTTATTGTGTTAATTTCTTGGTAATTTTTACGTAATTGATTTTAATGTGTTTCATAATTATGTTTATTTTTTTCACTTGACTACAAATGTTGTATATATTCTTTAAAAATGCAGTACAATAATAATAATATTAAATTCCTAAATATGTGTATTGCGTGTGGGGATATGAAATTGAATCTTCACTGTATATTGACATAACCCGTGAGAGTATACTATACCACCACAATTGACCAAAACAATTTTGTAATATAGAATTCCAAAAGAAAATATTTCCATATATAAAACTTTTTTGATAAATGATTGTATATTATAATTTTTCGCAGTGCTCTTTTATTATGTTCACAAAAACTTACAGTATCATATTCTGGAACAGAATGTATATTTCATTCAAACAATTTATATTTGAAATTGAGTTTAAAAATGCTACCAGCTTATACAAACTAATTTGTTATTTTTCCCTATTAGGGAAAACAACGTTGAAGAATGTGGTCTTGAGTTGTTTTTTAGTGTCGACTTCGAAATTCTTGGTCAGATACAGTCTCATGAACTTAAACCCAATGGGGGTGAAATTCGCGTCAGCGAAGAAAATAAAGACGAATATCTCAGGTAATGGCTAAATAATTTTGGGTTACAAGATTAAGCGTTCCTTATGCTTTATTATATGATCATACAATAGTATATAATTTTGTTGGCATGTGTTCTTACTTTAATTTCTGAGTCTTCCTTTGTTAAATTCCTAATTGTTGTGCTCACTGAACTTATTCTGAACTTCAGTAAATCTGAATATATTTAAATTTATTACAATTTAGGGGTTAGATTTTTATTGTTTCGCTTTATACGGTTAATGAAATAGTGAAACTTAAAACAAATTAAAGCATTTGATAGTTTCTTATTGATCGGAATGGAAATGGTTTGGTTTTCGGTGCAATTTTGTTTTGAAAAGTAATTGATCTGGGAGAAAGGGCTAAAACAAACGTTTTCTTTGGGTACATTATAAAAAAAAAGTTTTAAATTTTTTATTTTAGATTAATGACTGACTGGAGATTCTCACGTGGTCAGGAGGAACAAACAAAAGCATTTTTAGATGGGTTCAATGAAGTTCTCCCATTGGAATGGTTGCATTATTTCGATGAGAGAGAACTTGAGGTATGAAATTTTATGTGTTCTTTTGTTAAAGGAGCTGCTTTATGTTGATAGTGTATTGTGATATGAAATAGTCTAGCCCTTTCTAATTATTATTGAAAAGAATTACCATAGTAGGAGACGGGTGAATCTGCTTGCCTGTGATTAAATTCCTTTGATTTTGGATACATACAAGGGGATAAGTCTTCATATGTACTAGATGTAGTAGTCAGGCACATCTTATATATCTTGTGTCATTTTGTAGCAAATATTTCAAACAATATAAAAGTGAATGCTGCAGTCTATGCCATGGGAGATATTATGGTATCAAATTTTTAAATTTAGGGAGAAGCCTGGCTATAATGTTTTCATTCTTTAGTTCCAAAACATGGCTTTGCAAACTCAATAATTGGATTGCCAGCTTTTTCAGAGCCTGTTTCTTTCTACTTTCATCTTGTATCACTTGCAAAGGATTTGAATTTTCTTTCATGTTTGCCAAATTTGAGGTAACTTCTCATCTGGGTACTCTACATGCAAGTGGTACTTGATTTAGAGCAAGTACCATCTGTATGTACAACTGTAGTACATTGTGTGACATCAAACTGAGCATAAATAAAGAACACCATCCATTGAAATAACTTAGTAGTTATGCTTATGAGATGCATGCTTATTCAGTTCAGCTGGAATCTTGTTAAATTTGTGTATGTGTCATATCTTGTTAAGTTCGAGTTTGTACATAAGTAAATGTATCATGATTTAGAGTAGGGTTTCTTAACCATTGTTCCACATATGATTTCTTAAGAGATCAGAATTGGAAAAAAAAAATTATATACACACTGCTCACATGTATACAACTTCCCTCTTCAGTCGTTAATTAATTGTGCGTATTATAACATGTCACATGGTGTTTCTCTTATACAGTGTTTCGTAAAGATATATTTGCACTTTCCTGTCTCCAATGAAGTGTTAACTTTAGGGCACCAGGAATTCAATTCTCCGAATCGCCTCGGATTTATTTCCAAGTATTCAGCATGTGAAATTATCTGAACTGAAAGGAATTTATGAGTTCAAGGAGGCACTGAGATGATACAGAAGTACTTAACTGATCTCAAGGAAGTACTTAGTAATTGCTATTCTGTGGTGCAAGGGTCAGTAATATTTTAAAGATATTGGGTCAAAGTATTGCTGCATTTTTCTTCCATGTATCACTGCAATCTTAAGAACTCTGGAATATAGGAGGAGCTTCATATTAAGGAGGGGACCCTTTTCGATGAATTTTTATATTAAAATAAGGAACTTTTATTGAATTTTAACAAGCATATTCAGAATTTTGTTGTTGCTTTTAAATCACGCTGCATACTATTCGAAAGCGGCAAGTGTGCTTTAGGTGGTCAACTCCTGCTCTTGTGCTTAAAACATGGCACATGATCAGTAATAAGCATCAGCGTAGAGTTTTCAAAATTATTGGGGGTCCAAAGCATATACTTTGTAGATTTCTATATTACAGTATATGTAAAATTGCAATTTATTTCAAATTATTAGGTGGGCTCGGTCCCTACAGACCCATATAACTTTATGCGTATAATAATAAACGTAGTGCAAATGATTTTTTTTTTTCAACAAAAGCAGAAAAAACGGGGTTTTAAGATTTTTTGTAGTAACAGAGCTATTAAAAAGTAGAATATTGCCAACTCTAATTGCTTTACCGATTCATATAATCTTAAAATGAGAGATTTGAGGTTTTAATTTTGATTATTGACTTAAATTTCAGACTATAAGGTTATTTATATTAGTTGACATTAAACAACTGTGTGAAAGTGGCTGACCTTGGGAGTGCAAGGGTTCATTCCCACGAGTCTTTAGTTGCTTATGAATTAATTGGTAAAAAAAATTGATTAAAAAAACGCTAATATATTTATAGGAACTCGACGTTTCGCAAAAAATTATAATTGGAAATTTGTGTGGACTAAAAAAGGAAAGATTTTTATGAGAAAAAATAAGGAAACGGAAAAGATTGTAATTCGAGATGTAAATGACCTAAATGATTTATGAAAAAAAAAAAAATAGATGAATATCATAAAGTCAGGTCAACTAAAGTTAATATTTAGAAGAAAGATCAAGAAAACCAATAAAATTAAAAGGAAAGCCATCACAATCGACGAAAATACTATATTTGAACGCCAATATTCTACAAAATAAAATGGACTTACGAAATATTATTCAATATTTAAAAGCACCAGAAGTACTCGTTATAGTGGAAATGTGGAAAAATTATGACTATGATAACTCCACAGGTAATTATAATCAATTTGCATTATTCATAAAAAAAACTCTAAAGGAGGCGGTATATCCATATACTTAAAAAAAAAAAAAAACTTGCAACTGAACAAATAGAACTGGATTCATTTATAGAAAAAGACTTTGAACTATTATCGATAAATGCAATTTTTTTAATGCTATTAGCATTATATAGACCGCCATCAATGAATATCGATAATTTTTTGAGATTACTAGGAAATAAATTAAAAAAATACATTCATGATAATTTACTGATATTGAGAGATTTTCATATTGATATTGATAAGAAAAATTTTTGTTCAATAAAACCGCTAAATTTAATGGAATCAAATGGTCTTAAACATAGTAAATAAACAAACTAGAATTACTAAAAATAGTGCAAGTAAAATTGATCTTGTCTTGACTAATATTATAAATACTGAAACAATAATTCCGAATTAAGATAATTTGACGCAGCATTACGCAGATTAGATTTATAAGCAAAGAACAACATTATGAGCACAAGTACTGTTGTTAAAACGTTACATTTCAACGTACGTTTTTAACGGACTTGGCCGTCTTTCGTCAGCAATACAAAGTGAGAAAATAAATATTAGAAATCTGGAGATGATGTTATTGCGCGACTATTGTGTTGCCAGTTGTAAATGAATAATTAATGTGAAATTTTATTAAACATTTCCAAGCTTGACTGAAAGTGGGAGTAGATTTTGGTTCATTGACTATGATAGAAGAATTCTGAGTGATATGGAATGCTTCTAAAATATCTAATTCATGTATTGATCTTGGTTGACAGATAATTGTGGGTTGGTTGAATTTGTGGTTATGTGACCAGCAATGAACCGCAATGGCAGACTTACGGAATTCTGCCTTCTCTACGTATTTAGAGTGTTCCTTTAGTCTGTGCTGCAAGGCTCGTTTAGTCTGGCCTATGTAGGACGTTGCATTTGCTGTAGATTTGGTAAACACCCCAACGTTTTAAAATTGGGATGTTGTCTTTAAGTTTAGAGACATGGATTTTGTTGAATAGGGAAAGAATTACTCTGAAGTTTGCCTTTTTAAGAATTTTGGAGAGAAGGGAGCTAATTTATGAGGAAAAAGGGAAAAACAATGGTGCCGGAGAATTCACAATTGGATGTGTAAGAAAGTGTGGTGCTAGGAACTGATTTTGTAAATTTTTGGACAGCAAGATCAATTTCATTTGGGTTATAGCCTCTACTGATGGCAATTGTTTTGAGGATAGAGAGTTCGTGGGAAAGGATTGAGGGCATTGAACAAATTTTCAATCCACGAAAAACATATGTGTAAAAAGAAGCCATTTTTGTGTAACGGGGTTGCATGATTTGTTGTTGGGTGGAAGAGAAACAGCAAATGGTTTGCAGTAAACTGAAGTGATAAATTTATTGTTGGTCTTTTTTATGAGAATGTCTAGAAAATGAAAAGTGTTGTTATTTTCAATTTCAAGTGAAAATTCTAAGTGGTGATCTATTGAATTAATGATGGGTAGAATGGATGATATTTTATGTGATGGACCTTTCCCAAAGAATGAAAATATCATCGACATATCTTACCCAAAATTTAAAATTTTCTTGAAAAGTTGTTCTTCGAAATAATACATGCAGGTTTCGGATAAGATAGGGAATGAAGGGTTTCCCATTATCAATGCCTCGATTTGTTGGTAGAGGCAATTCAAGAAACTAAAATGATTACATTTTATGCAGAAGGTTGTTAGCGAAATTAACTCCTCTATTTATTTCTGGTGGGGCAAAGTGAAATTCTCTTAAACAACGTTAACGACATTTAAGAGCACCAGTAACTGGAATATTGATGTACATTGATTTGATATCTATTGAAGCAGGAGTACAATTTTCAGGGTTATAGAAATGAAGTTTGTAAAATTGACAGAATTTTTACAAGAAAAAGTATTGGAGGTGGTCAAGGAGGAAAAAATTGAAACAAGATATTTCTAAAGTTTGTGAGGAACAAAACTTACATTATAGACTATTAGGCGGAATGGAATGTCAGGTTTGTGTATTTTTGGAAGAGCATAGTATCTGCCAGGATTGGTGTAAAAATTTGAAAGATATATTTACTGTTTTCCATTAAGAAGGAATGAGTCGTGAATAAGTTTGTTATAATTCTTGCCAAGATTTTCAGTAGGATTATTTGTAAGGAGTTTATAAGGGCCTGTTTCTATGATCTTAGTTGCTCCTTCTAAATATTGGTTTTTGTTAAGAACAACGATTTGTCCTCCTTTGTCTGCTTTGGTGACAGTCAGATCTTTATTCTTTTTGAAGTCATTTAAAGCACCTTTCTCTGGTTTAGATAAATTAGGAACTACCTTAGTTTTAAGGTTGGTTCGGATGGAATGGCTGAGAAGGTGGCAGAGAGTTTCTTTTTGAGAAATAGACATCTTGCTGAATTTAAAAAACCTTTCAATGCGAGAAATGAGGGTTGGAATGGAAGACGAGCAAGTTTGAGCAAAATTAAAATTGTAGTAAAGAACCTTATTTTCGATATTTGAGAGAGAATAATCAGAAATATTGACAACGTTTTCACAAAAGTTAGGTTCAGGATACAAACAGTTCGCGGAAAGTTTTTGGAATTTTTTCTCTTGAGTAAACAACATACAACAAAGAATTGAAGATAAGGAATTAATATTTGGCTTTTTTCTAGACCTCAGTAAAGCTTTTGACTTAATAAACAGAGATATTCCAAAAGATAAACTACTTAATTTAGGAATAAGAGGTAAAATGTTTAAACTTATAGAAAATTATTTTAAAGGTCGATACCAAATTGTTAAAATAGAGAATAAATCGTCAGACAAAATGAATAATTTAAGAGGTGTTCCACAAGGAAATGTACTAGGACCATTATTCTTTTTATTGGCAATAAATGATTTGATGTATTTAGATGATAATATACTATTAGTTGCTGATGACATAAACTGGTCCGTAAGTGGATCAAATACGGAATTATTGGCAAAGATAATAAAAGTTAAATTAAATCTGATTAAACAATGGTTCTATGATAACGATCTGATACTAAATGCTGAAAAAAAATGATTATATAATATTCCATGCTAATAAAAAAACATATAAAATTTAATGGAAAAACACTAGAAAGAATTAAGTCAATGAAATTTCTATGTATTAAATTACACGAAAGACATTTATGGAATGAACAAATAGATGATATACATAAAAAAAAATTAGAAGAATAAATGAACTATTAGCCAGATTAAAGAGTAAACTAATTTGAAATGCAAAAATTGATATTTATTATTCAATAATTTACAGTATACTACTATACGGAAATTCAACATACGGAAACCTAAATAAGACGAACTTAATAAAAACAAATAATTCATTAAATGACACAATAAACAAAATAAAAATCACCATATCAATCAATTGTTCAATTTAGAGAAGAATATCAACTACTTAATATAGAAAATATACACAAATTAAAAATATCTCAATATATATATATACGAAAGAATAAATGAAGGAAAACACATAGACATAATAGAAATAATAAAAGAAGACCACAAATAAAATACTCGTCATAAAAAAGAAATTAAAACAAAATATATTCGAACTAATTATGGAAAAGATAATATAAATTATTACGGATTAAATATTTGGAACAACATACTAGACGAAATAAAAATGTTATACCAATAAAACAATTTAAAAATACACTCAAAAATATTTCTTATTTAACGAAACATAAATGGCTAAAGTTTTTAGGTTGTATGTATATTAACCTATAGTTTTAGCATGTAATCCATCATGCATGTATGTATATGTAATCTATACACATATGTATGAAAATAAAATTCATTTGTATTTATAACTCAGCAGTGTTAAAAAATACAGCAAAAAGAAATCAAATGAGATGCAAGAGTTGTATCTTTCTTTCAGCTTATGCTTTGTGGCATGCAAGAAATTGACATTGAGGACTGGCACCGCAACACCATATACAGACACTACACTCGAAATGCTAAACAAATTATGTGGTTTTGGCAATTTGTTCGGGAAATGGACAACGAAAAACGAGCTCGGCTGCTTCAGTTTGTAACAGGCACTTGTCGTGTACCTGTTGGAGGATTTGCAGAACTTATGGGTAGGTTATCGATCTTCTTCTTCTTCTTCTTTTTTTTTTTTGTAAAAGTGAATAGGGACCGCCCCAGCTCAGAGTCGAACCGAGCCCTCTGTAGGAATCAAACCAGAGTGCCTTAACCTGTCTGATGGCATGAGGACACAGAAATGACGCGCTTTTTCCTCATATTTAAGATTTGTAAGATACTATTACTCTTCTCAGGGTTAATCCTGAAAAGAGTAATAATATCTTATTTTTTTGTTTTTATCTAGTTTAAAATGCCACAGATAATTAAAATATTCTAATCAAATTTTCAGAAAAGGTTGGGACTGTCTTCTCAAACATCCTACACTGAAATGACTTTAATGGAAGATTAGTCATCTGCTTGCGTCTTGTGATCAGATATTACTGCTTGCAACATGACTATAGAATTAATTTAATTCACCAGCTCGTGCCTTAGATGAATTAAATGTAATGTGACACAAAGCATTACTTTTCATGCCCCAATCTACAAAATGCCATAATTGATCGTTCTGTTTTAAATCGTTATTTTGTTTTTCAACGTGCACCTCTGGGGTCAGGTAGTGATATGACGCAGTTACCTAGTATGTCATCAATCCGAGTTTAACCCATCCGGCAGCGCCAAGAAAAGAACGTTTACTCACCATAGTCCAGGGGTTGGATCCCTCGGCCTCAAGAGATCTGAATTCCTTGGGGGTGGGGGGGGAATGGAGTTGCTTGTCCCCTACCATTGGCGCTGATGGCATAAAAATATTGGGTGGGGGAGGACAACATGCCAGTAGAAGGCATTTTGTTTGAAATTGAAGGGAGATATGGAACCCTAACACCAACATTAGGGGGATGGGTCCCCCCTGTCCACCCCTACTAGCTGCGGCTGTGTTCCCTACAATAGTTTAGTGGTAACATATTCGTCTATCGATTATTAGGTGGGGGGGGATGTGATCGCTAATGATGCCACTGTAATCCTAAACAGGATGCTCAAACAGTGCAACCAACTGCCAAGGCGAGTTGGGGGAAGGGGGTTGTTCTAAAGTCTGTAGATATTTATCTGTCATTATGTTAACTTGGATTCAATATTCTCAATGGTATCATAGAGCATGTGCCATTGTCCTCACAATAGTCTGGGATTCGATTCCCTCAGCAACAGAAGGTTGGGTTCTTCGGAAAACTTAGGCCCAGATGCGGCCCAACTTTTGCTGCTGTTGCACTATAAAAACACAAACAATTTTCCATCATGTCAAATTGCTGTTGGGCTGCTAGAAAATTAATTGCCATTAGTCCAAAACCAAATAAAAACTCTGATAACTGAGCAGAATTTTTTTAATGGGTTTCAATAGGTATTGAACCCGTTACTGTCTTTACTTTATCTGCCTGTCGACAATAAAAAGCACAAGGTAAAGGTTTTTTGTAAATATACTAATGGTAACTTACAAACAGGTTTTTTCTCGAGGATTGTGGATCTACAGAATTCTTCAGTAGAGATTGGCTACAATTAAAAAAGAAAAAAAAAGTCACCTTTTAAATTTCGATCCACTAAAATTTTGGTCCCTATTCCTATATAATCTGGGTCTTCTTTCTCCCCATTCTAGCATGAATGGATTGAGATGTTCCGATCAATTCAGGGCTGTAGCTGGACACTTTTTTTTGTCAGGGGGCTTAGAATTTGTTAATGTTTATATGTATTTTATTAATATATTTAATAATGCTATCTAAACAGATTAAAAGTTTAGCATTGATGAACAACTTCCTTAACAAATTTCGCATTGAGTCATGAGTCGATGGACTCTGCGTTGGTGCAGTGGTACCGTGTTCGCTTAGCATGCCGTTATCCCGGGTTCGAGTCCCAATGGCAGCAACCCCCCACCCCAAAAAGCCCCATTGCAAACCAATATGAGTCAGCGATTGATATGATGGTCCACTAGAGAGTAAAGGCAGAATTCTCGAAAAGGAGAAAATAAAAAGAGATGGTAGTGTACCCTAACAGCATTTTGTCGTGGTTTTTTTTTTCCAAATTGACCTATTTTCTTAAATTTTGGAACTGGGTTTACACACGGTTTATGGCAGCAGTGTGTTCCGCTGGTCAAGGGACATTCAATTTGGTGATGGTGCGTCCCCACAACGTAATTTTTCGCAATTGTTTTGTTTTTACGTGACGAAAGTGCTATATTTTCAACCGACCTTCGTGTCTTGAATAGGAGGAACAAAAAAAAAAAGTGTGCACAGCACTGCTTTATTGAATTTTGCCAATCTTTTTAAAAAACTGGTTCATCTCAAATTCTATGCTGGAATTGTGCTGTCCGTGACCTTCAATTCCATCGATTGAAGGAAATTTCAATTATAAATTTTATATATTACACTATAATTTATTATAAAACTGAAACTCATTAACTTTAATTATTGACCTTATTTGATTTAAGCTTGTTTAAAGCTAACTACTCAATCACTTTTAGGGAATTGCTTTTCATTCTCAGTTCTTCTTGTTTCGTAATTAATTCCAAGATTATATTTAATTACATATTATATCCCCTAACTTGTATTCTATTCTTACAATAGTATTATAAGTATTAAATCAGTTTTGTGTGTAGGTTATCTTTGATTCGTTGGATTCTTATTCGCTGATAGGTCCTTATTTTTTTATTTTATTTCTGGTTCTTAAAGGTCCTTAAATTTCATGTAAAGAAATGCATACAAACCCTGTATAAGCAGCCAACATTTTTAAGTGTATTTACTATTTCTGTATATAATTTCCCAGCAATTCAACTTAATTCTGTGTTATTCATTTTTAAACGATTGAAATTTTTTTACACTGATGTTGTGCAACATTCTGTTGCTTGTTCACTTTTGATATTCATTCATGTACTTAATATTCACTTGCAGGAAGCAATGGGCCTCAACGTTTCTGTATCGAAAAAGTTGGTAAGGAAACATGGCTGCCTCGTAGCCATACATGCTTCAACCGCCTTGACCTCCCTCCTTACAAAAGTTACGAACAATTGATGGAAAAGTTGACGTATGCTATTGAAGAGACGGAGGGTTTTGCTCAAGAGTAGATAGATCTTGCCTTGGGTAGGTCTTCTATACATTCAAACGTCTTCCCAAAGATTCTCGTAGCATCACTATCTGCAAGGTGTCAAGACCATCAGGTTATCTGATATGTTCCACGAACTGAGCCGCTGCTTTACACGTTTTCTCAGTGACACTCAACGGTTCCAAACGTAAGTACCGCAATATAACGACTGTGTCAGGAAATGATCATGGTAACAAGTTGGTGGGAAGAGCTGTGGTGATTCCAGCAACGATGATGTGATGATCTTTGAACACTGGTATTCATTAATACCCGCAATACAAATTGAGAGCTTCGGTGTAGTGGCGTTTTAATCAGACATATCTTACATTCTTACGGATTGAGAACAGCGCAACTGCACATTAGAAATCAAAGCCTTGATAAATGCTCGATATTATATACAGAATTTGTAAATTTTAAAATATTTAGTAACACAAACGACGAGTAAACCGGTTTGGACTTATAGAGGTTCGACTATAATTGTATTATTCTGTAAAATTACTGTAATAAATATTCTTTCTCCAATGTAATGAATAAATATTTGATGTTATAAAGGCTCATCTTATTTTTGTACGATTGTTGGTTTGGGATTTCTCAAAGACCTTTTTGTGAAATAAGATTTTTCTTTTTTTTCTTTTTTTTAAACATACCTACCTTTTCTTTCATCCATGAATTATCTAAGATTAAAAGCATGATAATTCCCCTTATATTTTTTTATGTCATATCTTTTAGTGGTTCTTTAGAAACGTGTCCGTTGTCACATTACCACTTCTTGAGGACTGTGATTTTGCAGTGTTGCCCAGAGATGAATCTTATTCAATATTAGAGATAATGTCCATATTTGTCACAGCACGATGATGGTGGTCTTTGTGCCATAAGCATATGAAGAAAGCTTTTAAATTGCATATGACCCTGCAGTGGTAGCACGTTGACCTAATCTGCTGTTAATTCAGGTTTGCCTTCCAGTGGGTTAAAAAAAAAAGTAATGAACTGGACAAACTACTTACCGATTAACTGTTCACTGTAGTCTTAGGGTGGGAAAATTCTCTTGGTTTTAGGAGGTTGTTTCCTTATGGGATGGGGGACATAAGGCAAGTTTAGATCCACTGACCTATGGTGCCATAGTGATAATGTATAGCTGCCAATCTTTCCGATTTTTTATCAATTTTCCGGGCTGAAAATGGTTTCTTCCGATTTTTGGAGATTTCATCTAAAATCCCCCAGTGTTTTTTAAAATACTGATTTTTTTTAAAAAAATTAAATACCTATTTTTCTTGATGCATGTTTATTTAAATTTTTGCGCATATGTGCATATTTAATAATAAATATGCATAAATAAACGCAAATATCGGTAAAAAATTCGTCTTCTGTTGACGGCGCATGCGTGGCGTGACGGGGAATTTTAGCAAGGAAATCAGGAAATCATGCATCTGTATTTGTAGTTGTTGGGGAAGGCAAGAAAGAATGCGCTATATCGATAAGGTTTTGGTCAAGCATGTGACTTTGTGTAGGGAAGCCATGTGTTAGACATATCTGGTATTTCTTTGCTCTGGAAAGAAAGTTTTGTTTTTAGGTGTTTTTGAAAACAACGTTAACGATGTCGACCGTTAATAAAAGGTACTACCAAACGTTTAAAGCCGAATATATGAAGATGTTTAATTTTATTCAAAAATCAAGACTGGGGCCAAAATATGCTTTCTGCACGTGTTGCGGTAAAGACATAAGCATTACTCACGGTGGTAAACGCGATATTACTTTGCATTCTGAGACTGTTGAACATAAGGAGGCATTCAAGGCTGTAGAGTCTAATCATAGTATCAAGCCTTCATTTTTTGCATTTAACGATACCTCCTTTATTAACGCTGAATGTTTATTTACATCGTTTTTGATCGAACATAATTTGCCAATGAATTGCAGCGATCACGCGGGGATGCTCTTTCGGAAAACGTTTCCTGACAGCAGTATTGCAAAACAATATGGATCTGCAAAGACCAAAACTTCTGCAATTATGAAAGAAATGTCCGCAAAGGAATCCTCATCACTTGTTGAAAATTTAAGGTGCTATCCATTTTCAATTGCAACTGATGGAAGCAACGATGTTGATTCAAAGCTGTATCCAATAGTGGTAACTTTCTTCGATCCTTTATGTGAAAAAATTGTGAATTGTCTTTTATCTATGCCATCTTTGAAAGAAGATGCTACTGGGTTAAATATTGGAAATCTTCTGGTAAGTGCTTTACAATCTAAAAACCTTGCGATTTCTAATTGTGTTGCCTTTAGCTGTGATAATGCACCTGTTATGATAGGAAAAAAGCAGGTGTAGCAGCAGTGTTAAAGAATCATCACCAAAATATTGAAATTATGGGCTGTTCCTGCCACCTTATTAACTTAGCAGCTGAAAAGAGTGCTGCATGTTTGCCATTTAAAATCGATGAAATTTTGGTAGACATTTACTATTACTTACAAAAGAGTTCGAAAAGAAAAGATAGGTTGAAAATTCTTCAAGAATTTCATGAGACTGATATAAAAAAGGTACTAAAACACGTTAGCACTCGTTGGTTGTCTGTTGGAAAGTGCTTAGAGCGTATAATCCAGCAGTGGCAACCTTTGATCAGTTTTTTTAAGGAAGAGGCCATGAAAAGGAATCAAATCACCCCACTTTCTTTCTTTACTATTCCCTCTATCAAAGTTTTGGTTGAAAATGCAGATAAAGTGAAAGAACGTAACAGCAAAAAAGCATCGCAGAAATTAAAAAGGAAAGCTCAAAATTATGTGGATATTTCTAAGAAACAAAAAACTGAAAACTCCATGTCTCGTGAAGAAAGGTTGTTTTATTTTCTGTCGGAAGATATCAATAAGGCTTTCTGTTTATTTTTATCTTATACTGTGCCTATATTTTAAAAAGCAAATGCTCAACTTCAGTCTGCGGAACCTCATATTCATATGCTAAAATCTTGTCTCTTAAAATTTTAGAGGGGAATGCTAGTGAAATTTGTAAAACCAAGCGTCACAAAATTATGTAGTGATATTTTGAAAGTCCACTATCATGAGAGGAGTAATCAAAAAGATGATGTTGATATCTTAATTGGAAATGGAACACTGAAAGTAATCCAAGATTTTAACATCCATGATAAAAATGAATTTTATGAAAACGTCAGAAGCTATTTCATAGCAGCATGTGACTACATGCACAATAAATTTCCTTTTGAGTTAGAAGTGTTACATCATGCAGAGGTTACACAAATATCGAATTTTGAAAATGCATCATTTTCCAGCTTAAAATATTTTACAGAAAAATTTCCTGTTCTTTTGTTCAATAATACAGAAGATGAAGCTGTTGATGCTTTACAAACAGAATTCAGTGAGTTCCAGGCTTTCGAAGTTCCACAAACTGTGAGTAATGAAGGTAGCATTGATGCACAATGGGCAGCCATAGGTAAAATAAAAAATGATACTTGTGAATTAAAATTTAAACGACTTTCTCAGGTTATGCTGTCAATACTTACGATCCCTCACAGTAATGCAGCATGCGAGAGAGTCTTCAGTCAAGTGAAGAAAATTAGAACTGACTTCAGGTCAACCATGTCTGATGACACATTAGAAAATTTACTAATAGTTAAATGCAGACAACATGTGAAATGTTACGAGAATGTATTTGACAAAAAATTTCTCGAAAATGCAAAATCTTGCACTACAGCATTTGTAAATTCTAAGAATTAATATTGCGTTTAATACAGTTTAATCCTCTATTATTATTAATTTAATAAATACTTAACTTCCTCATTGTGCCTGTTTTTCATAAATTATGTATGATTTTGTTTAATTAAAAAATGGTGGCCTGCCCACGCGTGCGTGATTGACTACAGATTTTTCACTTCTAGAAGTTGGCACCTATGTGGTAATGCATTTATGTATCATTCCATTAACCAAGGTTTAGACTTCCAATGATGTCGTAGAATGAATGCCATTTTCCAGTCCATTGTAGTTCGGGTTCCTCGGAAAAATATAGGGCAAGTTTAAGTCCACTGCCCTGTGGTGGTATAGTGGTAATGCATCATTCATCTGTCATTCCATTAACCCAGGTTTGGACTTCCAATTGTGTTCTAGTATGCATACTGTTTTTCAGTCCACTGTAGTTTGGGTTGTCTCAGAAAAATAATGCAAGTTTAGATCCACTGCTCTGTGGTAGCATGGTGGTAATGCATTCATCTATCATTGCTTTAACCCAAATTTAGACTTCCAGTTGTATTGTAGAGTGCATGCCGTTTTTCAGTCCACTGTACAGGGTGATCCAAATTAAACAGGAGGTGTTTAGACCTCTCTGTAGAGAAAACTACTCTGTCAATTTCACCCAAATTTCGTACACATGCTCCCCTGAGTATGCGGTTTCGATTTCTGAAAGAAAACATTGAGTTCATATTTCGGCCGCTAGGGAAGGAAATGGTGCTGCGGAGCAGGCAATTTATTAATATTAACAACGAAAAAGTGTTTTAACATGCAATAACCTTTATTGCAATCACATGAAATTAACTACAAATTACAGTATACCGTAGGACAGTAGGTATGACTAAAAAAAGATTTGTGCAATAACTTTATTGCTATCACATGTGGAACCACACTATCATCACAGATACGGCTCGATATGTCCTCCGTCTCTTTGCTCTAGAAATTGCATTCGATGCACCAAGAGGCGGCCAAGATGTTGAAAATGACCTGCCGAAAATGATCCGAAAAGTTTTGCCGTAATAATGTTTGAACAGGCAACGCGATGTGTGGAGGGTGCACCATCTTGCATGAAAATTGTAGTGTCAAGACAATTTCTCTGTTGAAGCGAAGGAATGACAAAGTTCCAGAGCATAAATGCATACCTAGAGCCAGTAACAGAACATGTCATTGGCCCCGAGGCCGTATTTTCTTCAAAGAAGTAAGGACCAATGACGAAAGATGAGGTGAAGCCACACCACACTGTCACTTTTGGAGCATGCAACGGAATTTGTTGATGAACGTGGGGATTTGTGTCAGACCAAATACGGCAGTTACGTGTGTTTACAGCGCCATTCAAGTGGAAATGGGCCTCATCACTCCACAGTATCTGCCAAGGCCATTCATCATCCACTGTCATCCGAGCAATGAACATCAAAGCAAATGTTTTCCGCACGTCATTATCACCAGAAAGCAATTGCTGAGTGTGGGCTATCTTATATGGATAAAACTTCAGGACATTTCTCATAACTCTCCACACTGTCGTATATGGCATGTCCAATTCCCGTGATATCGCACGTGCACTACTGCTACCATGTGCACTTGCTGCTCCCTGCTCCACTACTGCAGTTGCAACTTCTTCAATTTGCTGCACTCGAGTTGGTTTGTGGCCTCTCAGCCTCGTTTAATGGCGAATGTTCTGTTCTCTTCAAAATACAAGATCATTTTTCGAAGATTTGTAATTATCAGAGG
>QLNU02014802.1:121897347-121915655 GCA_006491805.2 Dysdera silvatica | reverse complement strand
AAATTGATTTTCATAATATTAATTTTAATAACTCATTCTTGTCATTAAAATTAAACATTAGAATCCCAAATTTATAAATATGAAAATTGACAAAGTAACATTTTGTCTGAGTAAACGTTTAAGCTTAATCTGCAAAGTGAAAAGAAGAAGAATGTCGATTATAGTTCTGTATTTAAAGTGCCTTACCTACTTTTTAAAGGAAATTTGCAAAAAAAGGAAGCAAAAAAATTTAACAAAATTATTCAATAATAATTAATTATATTGAATTTATTTTATTAATAATAATAATAAAAATAAAATAAAAATTAAATGTGTCAATTGTTTGAAAATTTAAGGTTTTAGATAATATTATTAAATAAAGAAATGGAAAAAAAATCGACAATGACATCTTTTTCCGATAATTTTCTCCTTGTTTTCTAAAATTAGTTTACTTTTATTTTAGATTTTCAATAATTTTGCTGCCGCGTCAAATTCTTTTAGCGAATTTAAATTGTTATTGGTGGTAGATGTAAAACAGAAAGAAAATAAAAGCAGAATATTGGTAAAAGGGTAGAAAATAAATAAGATCCTTTCAGGAAAATATCCTGAATATACCAAAGTATAATATTATCTAAAAACATTTCTTTTTACACGAATATGATAGAGAAAAATGAGATCCTATGACCTTTCCTTGTATGTGGCTAAGCAAATATATCAGTGTCATGGGTTGTGCAAAACTCGGACACCTCGAAGCTCTTTTTTTTCTTCGCATATTGACAATCGTTAACTATACCAGGAAACAGGACATGGCTCGAACATTCCATTTCTGTTTGAAATATCTTCCAACTATTCACTTTTTCTTTCATTTTTTTATGATAACATACATAATGCAAGTGTCTGTGTTTTTATGATACACTGATTTCTTATTTTCCAATCACAAGCGTCTAATCCGTCAGCATTCATTACAAAAATATTTTTAGAAACATGTCAGAGTTTTCAAGAGATTGTCAAAGGTTGAAAAAGTAAGTAATAATTAAAAAGAATGCAATGATCAGTGTTTACTGTGATGAGTAAAATTTTAAAAATAAAGTCACTGATCAGAATGAGAAAGAAAAAAGAAGGAAAACAAAGAAAATAGAAAGAAACAATACGTGAAGAAGAAAAGTAAATTGGAAATAGAAATACTAAAACTGACGAAAGGTGGGAAGTAAATTAGGAAAAGTTAAGGAAATAAAAGAAAATAAAGTAAAAGGAAAGAGATTAAATGAAAAGGGAATTAAGTAGAAAGCAATATAGAGAAAACAAGAATAAGAAAAACTTACCGACAGCATAAGAAAAGTATCGCAACATTTCGAGAACTTCTGTTCCCTTTATCAAGCGAAGTGTCGAGTAATGATAATATCCTGTATTTGTAGCCCCCAGTTCTGCGTTTTCCCTAGAGCAGTCCCCCACAAAGGTTTTCCCCATCATCTTGCACAAATCTTGTATGATTACGTTATAAATTTTGAGCTGTTAATGGCTCGATTTCTCAATTAAAAAACATCTCAACATTAAAGAAAAAGTCTATAATGCCGAGAAGTTACATTTTTGTAATGAACTTTTGCAGCATTCCAATCAGGAGCATGTCTCTTCTCCTAAGCATGTTCTGCTAGAAGATTAAACATTTCACCTTTTTTTTCGACAGCGCGAAGATGCTTTTTTTTCCTCTTATAAACAACCCCTCCCGTCTTGTCCGTATACGTTTGCTCACAGTGCTTACACGGTATGTGGTAAACTACCACGTACCGGAAGAATCGGAAGATCCCGGAAGATCGGAAGAATCGACTGGGGCAGTCGATTCTTCCTCGGAAACTCGGTCTTCCACTCTGACTAACAAATCACGTAAAGTAGCAGCTGGCTTGTAGAAGGTCTTAATGTCAGCTCTCCTCAACATTATCTTTGATTTCTTTTTCCCTTCCTTTCGCATTTCGACCAGTGTCAAAATTTTATTTATGATTATGTAATGATTATTATGATTTTACTGTTGCTTATGTAATGGTGATCATGATTTTACTGTTGCTTATGTAATTGTGATTATGATTTTACTGATGATTATGATTTTGTTGTTGCTTACGTAATGGTGATTATGATTTTACTGACGATTATGTAACGATGATTATGATTATATTGATGATTATGTAACGATTATTGTGGGTTTAATGATGTTTATGCAACGGCGATTGTGATTTTAGTGATGATTATGTAAGGATGATCATGATTTTACTGATGATTATGTAATATTGATTATAATTTTACTGATTATTATGCAATTGTGATTATGATTTTACTAATGATTATGTAATGATGATTATGATAACAATGTAATGATTTTTGAACCCTGCAAACATTTTCTGCTTGATGCTATACTAGCAATTTATCCTCATTCTTTCTCTTTCAAATTTCTTTCTTTTACATTTTTCCGTTTTCCTTGATTTTTTATAATGTTTTTTTTCTTCTAATTTATCCTCTTTTTTAACTTGATTCCTGCTTCCTCCTGCCTTTTTTGTTTGCTTTTTTAATGTTTCCTTCCTTCTTTGTCGTTCCCATGTAATCCAACCACGAATCCTATTGTATCACGAATGGTTTATTCATGACTACATTTCGAGTTATTTGAGAGGGTCTGATTTTCAGGGAGCTTGAGTTTTCGAGGAAACATATCATTGTCAAGAGCTCAAGTTTACTCTTCCATCTTGTCCCGGATAAACTGACGTGATGTCTGGTAAGCAAAACTCCAAACACTTAAAGTATTTAATTCTATTAATACTGTTATGTGAAACTTGAATGTACTTAACAATCCATTTTCAATTTAAAATTCTCAAAGTAGTTTTCGCTTTCGAAACTTCTGTAACATGAACCAAATAACCAGCATTGTGTCAAATAAGTAAATTCATACCTACAAGGACTTAATTTCAAAGTAATATACGTTTGAATTTACTTTCCTAAGAAAAGCAGGATCGTGTTTTAAAAGTAATTAACTACATCTGTATACGCATTTATTAATTATTTTCATTTATCGATTATAAAATCCAATTTGCTCACAAGGAAATCGCAGTGTATTTTAGACTTCCTTTCCTTTTACAATCACTTCTAAATTATTTGCTCACGTTGGCTATTATTACTGGAACAGAATATAAGAGAAACTAAATGAAAAAAACGAGAGAAGCAGGTTATCCATGTACCTGGAAAACCTGGAACTGACATGGAAATTGAAAACGTTCCCAAAAATCGCGGAAAAACGAGATTTTCTGATTATAAACTTGAAGAAGCCAGAGGAAACTTCTCTAAATTTCTGCAACGAATAGCCAAATCTCTCACGAACACGAAGCTGTTTTCTCCGTAACCAGAGTTAGTTGAATCCACAGAGAGAAAGGAGTCAAATGGATTAGTCCGGAATTTTTTCGGAAAGATAAGAGATCCTTTAATGTGAGTGAGAACTCTGGAGAAGGAGAGTGAGAGAGAGATGAGAGATATACAAGGTGCGCCAAAAGTTCATAAAAACTTTAAAAAATCATAAAAAAAGAACAAATAATGATAAAGAAGTTCAGTTTGCACAGAAACTTTTCTAGGAAAATCGGATTTTTCTAGTAACAAAAAAAGTTTAGTTCAAAAATTATCTACAAACGGCGCTGAAAACTCCAAAAGATGAAAAGGAAAACTGTGCGTTCTATCTGTTTTTATTGCAACAAAATGTGATCTCCAAAACATTGTATGACAGAACTAAGGCGAACAAGACATGTGGACATTTCTCGTCTTCAGTTGTTTCACCGTACGAAATTTTCGCAACGCAGTGGCTTCTAATTCAACATTCAGGTAGAAGAACTTCATAAGCAACGCTTGATCTGGCAACGATGACATTCGCAAATTATGCAGTACTGTTGGATTCAAATGAACAGTCCACGTTCATCCAGGTCTTTTATTGCAAGTCTGCATTGCATACTTCTGCCGAATAACTTGCGTATCAGCGCCGTCTGTAGGTGACTTTTAACTAAAATTTTTTGCAAGTAAAAAATCCGATTTTTCCGGAAATTTTTTCGTGCAAACCACACTGCTTCTTCATAAGTTGTTCCTTTTTTTTATGACTTTCTGAAAGTTTCACGAACTTTTGACGCACTGTATATCTTAAAGCATCAAAACTCTCTTATCTGGAAGTAAATACGATGCAGAAAGGATATTAAATTTAGCATCAGTTGGAGTTGATTTGGAAAATTATGTTTGATTTTACCACGGAAAATTACTGTGAGAATTTGGACATTTTTATCAGGCTTAAAAAAAAAAGAAAAATATCTTAGTAAAATCGATATTATTCTGAAATAATGCTTCCAATCGATATCTGAGCAACAAATTTGAATATGAGCCTATTATTTATGAAAATCTTGGAACAAGATATTTTGATGTCATTAAAATAATACAGTTATAGTTTACCTTCAGTATGTGTTTTATTTTGAGACTTAGAAAAATTTTGATTTCCGAAAGTTATAGTTCGAATATAAAAATCCACGGCATCGCAGGAAACCTTTGCCTTAAAAGCCTCATAAAAATATTTTTTTTCTTCTGCAAGATGATAATGTTTCCCAAATCATAATAAAAATTTTCCTTTTCCACCTCCCTGGAATTTTTTACGATGTAATTAGTTTTATTGCGTATGTGTCCCAAACGTAACTCTCTGCTCGAAAAATAAGCTTATTTTTATACTGACTCAATTTGAAAAAAATGCGAAGTCAAGGAAAGCACGCTGTTTTTTTAGATTATCATGAAATGCTTAAATGAACGTTATAGCAAAAACAATATAGGAGTCTTTAAACTTTCAATTAAAAATCAGAAGATTTATGGCCAATTAACGAGTAATATGTGGCCCTCGTACTTAATTTGAAGCTGTAATTTAAATTTTGTTAAATATTTAAAAAGAGTGTACACGTTTAGCTAAAACAAATATAAATTGATGATTTTCAGAAATTGCAGAATTTATTGAGCAAGTATATTAGAGCTTTGAACGTGCGCAATCGCACTAGTTTTTTTTCCAAATCTGGCGTGCCAAGAAAAGCGATAAATAACTTAACGCGGTAACCCCAAAAAAGTAGTTCAAAACTATTGTATGAATTGCCGTAAAATTTTACTCCGTATGGTACGAATTTTAAGCATTTTATTGAAAGTTCACAGTTTTTATCCTGAGAAAAAATTTACATCATCTGCCGCTCGAAAAAAATTGGCTTAGGTATATTTAAATTATAGGCATTTTTTAATTAAAAACTTTAAGCGAAATATTCACGTTCGGTCAAAGTAACGAAATTTTACAAAATGATTAATATCTAAATGATTGTTACGTATTAAATTAGTTGTCATGCTATTAGCGTTCGAGACAAGCTATTGCAACGATAAAGTATTCGTGAAATATATACTCAATTTGTAACCTTAAAGAATTAACACATATTTACTTGGCCCTTTGAACACAATACCTTCATAAGATTCACGTGCCATTCAAACTCGAAGCTTGACCTAACTGCGAAAGGTTGATGATTTAGCAATTATCCTATGGAAGTGGTTATGGTGCCTCCAGAATTATGTCAGCGGGATGCATACAGGAAAAATTCCAATTGAATACTATTGGATTGTAGTTTTGTTGTATATTCAATCCTTTTCCCACGTTTTCATATGCATGCTGCAGGTCCCCATGAAGTGGTGATAAAACAGTGGTTTCTTTATTTAAAGAAACGAAGTGCAGGAGAAAGAATCCATATATATATATATATATATATATATATATATATATATAATTAGACTAGCTATTCTGTTCGAAAATAATCCTTAAAATTTTTGATTAAGTTAATGTTACAAAAGAAGGTAAAGCATGGACTATTAAACAAGATGAATTATTTTAAAGAAAAAAGCTTGTGTGGGGACCAAATTGGTTTAATTACCTATACTGTACAAAATTCTGCAATGTTTAACTTGTTCTAATACTCCAATTCCATATCAGCTTTACCCATTCTGTTCTATTCTGGGAAATTATATGCACTTGCTAGCTTACCCCAATCAAACAATATTGACTAAAACTTAACCGATTTAAGCTTAAACATTCGATGAATTGTTGACTTTGAACGATGCGTTGCAACAACGCATCGTTCAAAGTGAACAATTCATCGTTGTCACGATCGTATTAGAAAGTCAAAGGAGAGAACTTGTAACTAAAGTAGGAATGCAAAGCTGGACGAGTAATGGCTGTGTGGCTGTCATCGGGGAGAACGCGAGATTAGGCAGGCACCCAGTAGCCAGGGCAGCTGGCTTTTATACTTCATAGAAATATTTCATTGGCAGAATCGTGAGATAACATCGCCGAAACTACACAAGCTCTGCTATCGCGTCATCACAATCTTTTTCAAATGCAGAATTTATTTGTAGTAGTGTTAACTTGATATAGAAGAGCAAAAGCTGTGATTAAATTAATACAATGAAATAATTCCTATTGCGACCAGAGTTATTGAGAAAGGTACAAGTAAATTCTACATAAAATTATTTTAGCTTCTTTTCCAATTTACTTTATTAATACAGCCTAACTTCGAATTAACGAAACTCGATTTAACGATTTCCTTGATTTAACACTTCTTTGATTTAAGGATTTCTTCGATTTAACACTTCCTTGATTTAAGGATTTCTTCGATTTAACACTTCCTTGATGTAACGATTTCCTCGATTTAACACTTCCTTGGTTTAGCGATTTCTTCGATTTAAAGAATCTTTTTATTGGTCCAGACTGAGTAACATTGAGTTCAGTGTTATATCAAACTCGATTAAACGCTTGCTTTCCTCAATTTAACGATAAAGTTTCGCTATTAGCGCCTGTAGTTGCAAGTACCATTTCCGCTAGAAAATCTTGTGTTGCTTTCAAACCACATCTGTGGTGTTTCTGTTTCATCTTTTCAAATTTTACGTGCCACTTTTTCTGATGTGCCATTTGTGGACAATGCCAGATGCGGACCAAGCAACTAAAATACAATGACAAGGGGAATTTCATCAAGAATTTGGAAACTTTTAAGATCCTGCAGAAAACGTCGAGGAATCTTGACCTTTTATTACAGAAAATGACCCCCACAGAAATGCTACAGAATTCATATTTTTAGGCTATTTTTTTTTGAACAATGGTTGAGCAGCTAAACTCTTCCTCTTCAGAAATGGATTGTTCATACTCAGCGTCATAGAACGAACAATACCATGGAAGGATGGCACTCAAAAAGAAATAAACCAATGACAAGAAAAACCTAACTTTAATTTAGTAGTATAAACTCTAAAATCCGAATCCGATGGCACAAAGACCCCCATGGGTGAGCCACTGGTTCCTATAAATGCAGTTCCATTACCTGATGAATCCCTCGACTTAACTATTATTTTCATTAATCTCATGAAATTAGTTAAATGGAGGCTAGACTTTTTTTTGTATATCTATTTGCACTGATTACTATTTTATCAATACATGTATCTATTGGTTAATTATTTCTACTTTGAATATGATGAGTAAGTTGGTGTTTATGAAAAAAATTAAAAGTGAATTAATTTAAGAATATAAGGAATAGCAAAACGAGAGAGAGAGAGAGAGTGATAAAGGGAGATAGACCACTTCCATGAAAATCCATCATAATTTCATGCACCACTTTCACCACACCTAATTTATTTCAGAGCATTGCCTTTAATGAAGTTCATTAATTTTTCTGTAAGTAATTTAACGGAACTATTAAGTAGTATCATTACTAATGTTTTTTTCTGAATAAAGTGTAACATGTTTCGAGAGTTAATTTTTGACCCAAGCGATGTTATAAGGATTCACATGAGGCTGAAAATCCCTAGGTCGGTATTGGGATGGAAATTTTCACTAATTGGTGATGAAATCGCATCAACTATGTGCTTGAAAATTTCGCACAGAGGAACATAAATAAATCAAAAATAATTTTAGAAAATTCTGAGAGTAGGTTGAAGATGGTTTACATGTTTATACGATGCACTTGATGTTTAAATCGGGGAGATTTTAAAACCTATATCATTAGAAAGCGAATGATAGGTAATCGCTATTTTTCATGAGATTTAATATATATATATATCTAAAGTATGTGGCGCTGTTTTGCTCAGTATTGAACCTATTAAATTTAAAGCGGTTTATACACACTAAAAAGAAAGTCCAAGATAAAGGTAAAACTCTGGAAAAAGAAGGTCAGGAATATATTTTTTTTTATGTTCGACAGCACGTCGGTTTTTATTGTATTGGTGAAATTTCTACGTTCCGTGATGTTTGTTTCGTGAAAGGAAACAGAAGCATCATGCCTTTTGTAACTCCCTGCCTGAAGTGTTATGGATAATGCCTTCATTTTTATTCCTACAGCTGCTTTCACGATTTAGATACGTGAAACGATGTTTTACAAAATATGAATTTTTGACATTATATATAAATTTTTCGATAAAATCTAATGCTTTTTGCCATTTAAATAAAACTTATAGTCAATATTTAAACTAATTATTTTCATAAAAAGCTAATCAGTATATGGATAGTTTTCAGTTCAAGTTTAGTTAATATTTTCAGTTTAGTTGATTTGAAAATGAGTTATTGGCCATTATTTGACTTAATTTCACATTGTATACCATTTAATTTTGGTTGTTACAATGATGTTAATCGACTCTGACCTTTGCGCAAATTGCAGCATCAAGAAAGACTTCACTTCGGATTCAACGGAGGTCCCTTGGTTCGAATCCGGGATGAGGACGGCGTCTCTTTTTCTCCTAAAACAAAAATAGCTCTAGTTTGAGATACTTGTACATGGGTGCCGAAAGTTATTGCACAATAAATTCCAATACGAAAACTCACAAAAATCTGCCCTCACCCCATGGCTTTATGTGTTGACCATTATTTGGCAATTGTGTTATCCCTGAGAAGGGTAATAATCTCCTGTATAAGATCTAATAATAAAAAAAAAAGATCTTGCATCCTTATATACGGAGAAAAAGAACGTTGTTACTATCCTTGTTCGTCTAGCGGTCCAAGACACTCTGGGCTAAACGGAGGGACCCTGGTTCGAGTCCAGGATGAGGACGGCGTCTCCTTTTCTTATAAAACAAAAGAGCTCTAGCTTGAGCTACTTATACGTGGGTGCCGAAAACTATTGTATGATAAAGATTTCAGTTAAAATGGTGAGATTTAAAGCATAAGATTGCCGCAAGTCACTATGCAAAGTATATGCATGGGTGAAAACACAATTGATTACAGTTGTAAAACAACTTTTTACAACTGCGAATTATTGTGTTTTCACTTATTTATAGTGAGATTTACTTGGGAGATGACTTGTGTTTCTGGACATATTTTATTGGAGTTGTAAAGTTGTTAGTAATGAAGGAGGCACAGAATTAGCATTTTACGAGACTACCGCGAGCAGTGATATGGAAATGTGATGTGTTATCGATCGAAATTGTGGATATCCGTCTAAGGAAAATTGTTCCACGTCATTACATAAGTATCCAGACTTTTCCAGTGGTGACGGTGTGAGTCCAGACAAGCTACTCGATGCGAACTCATGGCCGCAAGTTTTCGATGGATTAAAAATGTGATGTGCAAGCGAGCAAGTTAAGGAAAAAGTTTCACGCATTGTTGGGGAATACAGGGTCACTTTCGGCGACCAAACTTCCCAGCATCTTACTTGAACAAAAGAGCAGATTTTACATGTTCAGCACAAGTAAAATTTTCAACATCAAAGGCAAATATGGTAACGGATATTATCCTGTTGCTGGATGTTCGAAAAGGAAGAATAGCAATTCAAATTCCAAGATGTACTAGGTGCATCGCTTGTACCTGTAATATGAGGGCGCAAACGAAACTCAATAGCATCTCGCACCATTACACTTATATACTTATTATATATTACATAACATTATACTACTTATATAGAACTTGTACGCAGCTGAAGAATGTCTTCTTCTAAGTTCCGCATTCCATGGTAGCCAAGAAATTGGATCCGATCTGCACATGACATTGAAACTTGACTTGTTGGAAAATGATCTTCGCTAGCATTCTGTATACCAATAGCTTCATATTTGGCAGCATTGCATCTTCTGATATCTGGGCTATAGAGCTAAAAGAATTCCTAGAGATGCTTACGAGCTTTCTCAGAAGCAATCAGGGACGAAGAGTGCTTGAAGATACCTTCTGATGTGTTGCCATTTTACGTCGTTACGCCAACGTCGTGGACGCACAGGTTTTTTTTTTTTATTTGTTTAACATGAAAAGATTGTAGGATTCCACAATAGAAATGCTATGTGTTCACTTTGCGGGTTTCTTTGGTTGTTGCTATTAAGGATTCCAAAAAATGAAAATTTAATAAGTTCAATTTCTAAAATTGGCACAGCATGCCAAATTGTTTTATTTTATTTCATGTTTTGAAAATGTTGTACCAAATTTCACTTTCTTTATTCGGCAACAATTTATGTAACTGCATTTCGAATTCTAAAATGATAACCAGTCTTCAATTTAACATCGACCTATGTACACGTACCACGAAGGCTCCACCCAAGAAAGAGGCGTATTAAATTTTTTCAACTTTGTATTCGAATTAATTTATTTATTGACGTATATTAATGAATTAACCTAAACATTTAAAGCACTAATATGTATTATTTTAACTGTATGGAATTTCTGGACTACCTCAAGGTATCTACGAATATACAGGGTGTCTCAGCACCAGGGTTACAAACATCTAGAAGGGGTAGGGTATACCTAGACGAACAATATTTGCCATAGAACCTAGGGTCGCAAACCACTCACAGCGTCAGTTCTAAAACCGTCCAGCATGCACAAATAGTGACAACCAGTGCATGAGAAGCGCAAAATGCGATGTCCTAATCATCTATGCACGTGAGCAGCTAAGCAGAGTTTTATCTGGCGCTTTTCACGCACTGGTTGTAAATATTTGTGCATGCTGGACGGTTTTAGAACTAGCGCTGTGAGTGGTTTGCGACCCTAGGTTCTATGACAAATATTGTTCGTCTAGGTGCACCCTACCCCTCCTAGATGTTTATAACCCTGGTGCTGAGACGAGGGAGGGAGGAAGGAAGAGGAAAGGGGAGGGAGGGATAGATAGACAGGCAAGCAGACAGACAAACGAGACGGGGGGAGGGAGGGAGGAAGAGAGGGAGGAAAATAGATTAGAAAAATTTACGCAAATAAAGGAAAATAAGGAAGAAAGCTAAATAAGAGGAAAATTAAGTAGAAAGGAATGGAAAGAGAATAAGAATAAGAAAAACTTACTAACAACATTAGAAAAATCTTATCAAATCCCATTTTTGTCAATTTCCATGTTACTTGCTGTAAGGCTTAAAAAAGTGGAGATAAATAAGAAAAACATCCGAGAAATTTGAGTTATATTTCAGTTATTTTATGCTTATTTCGCCATTTTTTAATCATATAAAAGCCCCAGAGGCTGAAAGCAAACGACATTATTGAAATCATATAATATTTAATCCTTCCTTTTGGGACGTACTTACTTTCTAAAACAATTCAATTTGAATTCTCATTGTTATTTTCATATTATTTTTGGAGTACATCTTTTATTTATTTTTAAGATATTGTTATACTGTTTTCATTTTTCCGCAGGCATTATATCGTCTTTAATTTATCTGAGATCTCCCCAATATTTTTGTCAACTACACTCCTCAAAAGCTGTGTGCAGTGAAACTAATATGTAGCATTTTCTTATCGTTGGGGACTATATATATATATATATACAATAGAATCTCTCTCTCTCGCTCCCCCCAAATGTCAACATTCCTTATAACTCAACTTGTTTTTAAGATTTTGTTTGATCTAGTGTTCCGTACTATGGAGAAAAATATCGGTAACTCGATATCGCCAAACAGATATCCATCTAAGTGAATGTAAATTGATTTCATTGCCAATAAAATCATATTTAATTCACATTTTCAGGTATTTTATATACAATAAAAGAAAACAGAAACACACTACACTTTAGGACTTGTTTTTTTAATTGTATTTGAGAATAATTTTATTTCAAACAAGTTTAAAAGCATTCATAAATCGCAATAAGTGCTAATTCATTATGTACTTTAAAATAAACAAAAAATCCATAAAAACTGCTTGTAGTAAAGAGGAAAATAATTTATATATTATATTTATATTCTTCGGAAATTTAAATTACATTGTTAATTTTTTTTATTTCCCTCTACCTCTATAATTCGATATCCGCGAAAATCGAAATAAATTGCTTGCTTATGATGTGTCGACTTATCGAAATTCTACAGTATTATCGTTTATGAGTTTTCATTAAAAAATATATTTAAACTAAAATTTTAGAGGCACCATACGTGCACCTGACTATATTCAGTATACCACCAGATAAGGATTATTCCGCTTTCTTCGACGTCATTACGAGGCTCTATTTGGGTGAAGAAATTTAACTAATTTAAACCCAATATTTTTGGCAAACATTTCCAGAAGCTTATAATTTCTTACTTGAAGAACGAAGGTTATAGACGCGTGTTGAGCAAGGTTTAGCTAAAAGTGGAAATATTTGTATAACATCTATTTTCGAAATTCGTCCCTTTTCTTATAATTTGCATACTGAATTGATAAAACCCTTCAGTTTTTAAATTTTCACGTTTGTGCACAAAATTCCTGATTTTTAAATTCGTCCGTTTTGTTGCACATCGGAAAACGCTCTTAAGGGAATGCGGCTTCGTATTTTACATAAACTAATAATTTTCCAGTTTAAATGTCGCCGATCGTTTTAAATCGTTTGAGAATCAAGGAAGGAAAATTTGAACATTTTGAAAAAGGCTCAAGAAAAGGCTGTAGATTCTTCGGATTTATTTTACTGGAAATAATATCGTGAGATAAGCATTTTTGACAGGAATGATTTTAACAATATTTATTATTTTGTAAATAAAACGTGAACAGGCAATTCAATAATATTTTATTTATTCTCAAAGGAAGGTAACGCAAACGTGCAATAAACATATAAATTTTTAAAACAAATGTTTGTTTCATAACCAAGAAAGATATACAAAATTTAAATTCTAGACAGTTTTAGAATATTCGGAAATTTTAAATTCAATAACCATTTACATTTTACACTGCAAAATGTTCGCCAAGAGGAAAGCATAAACAATTTATATTTCATAAATATTAAAAACCCATTTCATTAATACACACCCACGCATACATAATAAGCGCACATAAGAAAATATGAATTTAAGTATCAAATAAATCTAAATATAGTTTAAAGTAGAACCAAACACAAAGTTAATAAATTGCCATCTTGTGCAATTAAACATTAGTTTCAAGTTAAGAAACATTATTATTATTATTATAGATATAAAGATATTAAGTATTATTATAGAAAATGGGACACATATATAAATCCTCCCCCGACACCAGAATTAAGAAGATAACCTCTAGAAATTAATTATTAAATTTTTTATTATGTGTATAATTAATTATTACTATTTAAATAATTACTACTCATGTAAAATTAATAATTAAAGTTAAACATATTAACCAGTACAAAACCCAAAGAATAAAGTAGTTTTAATATAATATGTAACAGCAACATGGAGAAGTTTGTTGCTGCATATTATTAGAGGTGATATCAGTCTACTGATAAAATGAACCGGTTTTATATTGTACGACTGATTTTAATAATATAATTAATAATTCATTTGTATTGTTAAAATTTAAAAATCTAAACCCAAAATTTATAAAAAAGAAAATAAGCAGGGACATTGCTCTTTGTGTGAACTTTGAAGCGGAATCTGCAAAGTAAAAAAGGGTACGTTAATCATAGATTTATTAATAGTGATATTCTTACATTTTTAAAGAAACTCATAAAAAAAGAGGGAAAAACAATTTAATAAAATTAAAATGTTTTGGTTATTAGATAAGTTAAGCTTTTAGATAATGATGATATTAAAGAAAGAAATGGAAAAAGTGTAATTTTGAAATTGACAGATTTTCACGGTAATTTTCGGCTTATTTTTGAAAGTCATCCTTTGATCTGGTATTTTATATCATAATTCCCAGTAATTTTGTCACCGCGTTTAAAATTTTTAGCGAGTTTAAAATATTATAAGCAGTGGATATCAATAAAAAAAAATCAATAAATTATAGCACTGGTAAACGAATTGAAATTAAATTCGTTTGTCAACTGCCATTGGACAAAATTTAGGAATTTATTATTATCGAGTTTCTTTATATTCCTATGATGTGGAAAGGTGACAACGACTTCTTCGTAATTGACCAAAACCACAGAGTCGCTTGGATTCTCTGAAACTCAGACTTCCCGAAATTCTGCTCGGGTTCTGACAGTCATTAATGACGTCAGAAAACACTGCATCTTTCTGCTGTTTCATTCCCGTTCGTAATATCTTCCGACTTCTTACTTTTTGCTTCATGGCGTATAACGATGATGAATAGATCAGTTAGCTTACTTGAATCAATAGTGGACCGTATTGAATAGTAGTTTAGAATAACAACAATGAATAACATCAAAGAATCCCAGCATAAAAAACTAATAAATTTATTCGTGAATAATGAATAACATCGACTTTTTGCTGAATAGAAAACCGACGTCCGTTCCCTCCAAAAGCTAGAATAAAAACTGATGAACAAAACATAAAAAGCGCCCTGTGGCCTTTCATGCCCTTCGGGTTACTATGGCAACCAAATTAAAAGAAAAGAATTAAGAACAATTGACATTTTCTACATAGCTAATATTATCGAGTTTACCATAACATGGTGGTCACACTCAATTTTTCATTGGTTTTAACACAATTGATTATATTATTGATATTACCATAAAAGAGTGGCAACAAACTCCGATAAAGAGAAAAATGGTTCTCGAAATGTGAGAAAACTTTTACTTGGTGATTCTTTATATCTTATCTTTGTTTTTCTTCTGTTTTCACGTACTTTCTTTTATGTATATTGTACATTTTCTTTGATAATTGTTTTTAGTTTAAGATTTCCGCCTTTTCTTCTAATGTGTTTATTTTTGCACGTTTTTTGTATCGTATTTCCCTTTTCCATTATCTACATATAGACTCACGACGAACCTTATTGTGTTTAATGACTTATTTATAGCTATATCTTTAAGTTAACTGAGAGGATTTGATTCTAAATAAACGTGTTTGTGTTCAAATGTATCGTTGTTTAGAGATTGGTTAAACTTGTCGTCCTGTCTTAGTTAAAATAGTATGCAACATTTATAGATGAAACTCCAAGCAATCAAATCTCATCAATTATATTAATGGCGTTGTACTAAATTTGAAGGAACTTAGTAACTTCTTTTTTAAACTTAAAATGGCAAAGGGTTTTTTGCCCCCTTAAAACCTGTGCAATTGAAACTAAATAACCAGCATTGTATAAATAAGTAAATTTACATCTAGATGAATTTTATTTCGAAATAATACCCAAATTAGTTTTCATTATAGAACAGAAAAACTTCGTCTTTATAGTAACTAATAATACCTTTCAACCATACACATTTTCTAATCATCGATAACAATCCATTTTAAATGATGTGTGCTCTTAAAAAAATTCCAGTGCTTGTAACATTTTCTTCCCTTAGGTTACTTATTTACTTTTGTTAATTGCTTCTGGCGATCTTAATTTTGTGCCTATTTGTGACAATTGCTTGAAGAGGGAGAGAGAGAGAGATAAAGGGAGAGATTGGAAAGAGATTCCTTGCAGAAACTTCCCCAGGAGAAAATTTAATTAAGAAAAAACTATCACCTTTATTACCAATACAAATTGACTTTAAAAAATCTACTTTATTCTAAAATAAGAATATCACTCTTTATTTTGGACATTTTCATCACGTCTAAAAAAGGAAAATACCTGACAAGGGAATCCCTTTCGCTGTTCACTGCACTTTGAGATCAGACCTATGGAAGATGATAATGCTTGACTTCCTGATCACAAGTATGTAATCATTTGTCTGCTAAAATGATATGACAATTTTTTATGAATATTTGAAGTCCAAAAATGACACTTTTTTCGCCAGGTTTGATATTTTTTAATCGCACTGTATGTGAGCAAAAACAGGTTTGAAGTCGGTAAGATTATGAAGGATCATCGTATTTAACGGATAAAAATAAAAAAATATGTCTCAGCTAATTTAAACAGTATAAAAAAATTAATATGAAAAATGAACTTTTAGCATAGATATTTGGCGAATTTGACGACAATTTTGAAGAGTTGGCGGGACATTTAAGTTTCGCATTCCACTAGCTATATAAACTCGTCCGCAAGTGTAACGTCAATATAGTTGTACGAGTTTCCGATTGTGAGAAAATGAAAAATATAGTGAACATAATTCAATCCGTTTTGAATTTGGTCGTTAATAAATACGACACGCTTCCGTCATTAATAACTGACCAAGAACTTAAGGAAAGTCGGGAAGTATTGTCGAAAATCGAAAACATAATTTTTAATAACAATGTCAGTGAAAGTATCAGTTTAGATTTTGAAGACAATTGTGATTTCCGTATCGACGAAGAAAGTGATATTAGTATAGTCGGTGACGAATATTATAACTGTACTGTAAAGGGCGATCAATTGGCAAATGAATTCAGTTTAGAAAATATGCAAACAATTGTTCAGTATTTTGACAGTTGTCAAAAAAATAAATTCCAGAAAACAAACAGGAGATATCCAACAGTAAAATACCCTACTTATATTTCGAGGTTTAGAAAATATATATCAAATATGGGCACAAATATAGAAAAGTATAAAATAATAAAAAATGAAATGTTAGCCAGATTTACAAAAGCTAGGGAAAATTATTTACCTGTTCATGATATAGATTTGAAAAGATGGGCGATCCTGAAATGCCAAGAGTTGGGATTTGAGGATTTTAAATGTTCCGATAATTTTATAGATAATTTTAAGAGCCAAAACAAAATAGTTGCGCGGAAAGTAACAAAATATATCACTCAAATATACACCCAGAATATGGGCAACATAGAAGATAGTGCCATAGAATTTATTTTGCATACGAGAAATGTTACTGCTAATATTATCCCCCAACAAATTTTTAACTCTGATCAAAGTGGTTTTAATTATTTTCTTCCAAATTAAAGGCAGCTATCGCATAAAGGTGAAAAACAGACATTTTCTTTAATAGGGTCTGATTTTGGCAGAACACATTCATATACAATAATGCCAATAATATCAATGAATGGGGAACTGACAGGGAAAATGTTACTTTGTTTAAGAGAAGCTGCGGAAACATTTGGCCCGACTGTCAAAAAGAATTTATTTCAACCTTCAAACTCATATATTACATGCTCCAAGTCGGGAAAAATGGACAAAATCAAAATGAGAAAGTGGGTAGAATGTTGTATGAAACCCATCATGTCTCCTCCTTCCTGTGTTTTACTAAGCTAATGGACAGGTAGTACAAACCCAAACACTTATTAAGATTTTCCGGAAAATTGTATATCCTTGCAAATACCCCCCAAAGCAACATCCCTCATACAACCGCTGGATGTTTATTTCTTTCGACAATATAAAAAATTTGTAAAAAAAAATAACCAATAAAATAGCAATCGATGAAATGGATATTGACATACGACATCGAAATGAGATAATAAAAATGCATTCTTTGGTTCACAATCCATTATAGTCTAAAAATTATCGCCCTATATTACAATATGCTTGGTTTAGGTGCTGTTATAGCGATCATGATCCCGGAAAATGCAAAAATGTTGAGGAAATTTCTTTTGAAATTGAATACAACAATTGCAGCCGAGATAATTGCAAAAATCTGTCATTCTTAAAATGTGCCCACTGTGATCAATTGCTTTGCTTCACTCTTTTCTTTTTTTGTACTGTATCACTTTTACGACATTCCTGAGATGTACACAGTTTAATTTTTCTCATTTTTAAATAAAGAGCATAATTCAACAATTAATCCACAATTTATGGTTACATAACTTCATGAAATAAAGTACATTTCATGAAATTTTGTTCACATTTTTTCTAATTACAATAAATGCATTTTCAAATAGCCTACTATTAAGTTTTGTTCACAATTTTTTTAAATTCCATGGTTGCAACAGCATGTGATATGCAATGACCACATCCAGGTTGGGTAAATATAGCAACTTTTCATTATTCGTACACATCATTTATTCATACTCATATATTCATACATCTCATATATGGATACTCATATATTCATACATCTCATATATATATAGATACTCATATATTCATACATTTCATTTATTTATACTCATGTATGCAT
>QLNU02014802.1:121835280-121897247 GCA_006491805.2 Dysdera silvatica | reverse complement strand
AACAAATTTTGAAAATCAACTATGTAAAAATTTTAAAAAGGTGATTTCTTTATTGGGGAATGGGGATTGTGCGGTGCCCATGGCTACGTGGCCTTCGGAAAAAGCCCTCCCCTGTAGATATAATTCTCTAACGATTTTATTTTACATCGCATTGAAAACTTTTTACGAAAGTGCTTAAAAATCAAACTGAACGAATATTAAAAACGGCTTCCTGCTAAATACAATATAACCCCTTCATTAGCGGATACGCACGGGAAAAAGAAATTTGTCTTTAAAAGATGGGTGACCGTAAAAGAGAGGTATTCTGTGAAGGAATTTTCATCAAACCGCAGAAACAGGATGTCCCTTTAGGTGGGTTTTGCTGTATAATTAGCAAAAGTTGCGATATTAAAAATCTGGCATTTTTCCTATGGATAGAAATAAACACGAATTTTTTTAAATGTCGTTTTCAATTCCGAGAAGGGAAAATAACTTTAAGTTTTCCGAAAAGAATTAAGTCTTTGAACTGGATACAGTTTATTCGTTTTTCTTTTCTGCTTTTGTTAGTCTTTCTTCTTCTTCTTTCTTTTACAGCAAACGATTACGATTTTAAATGACAGCCGACAAAGGTTTTCGGCAAGTCCTATGCGAAGCAGACGATTTTTTAAAGATACGTGGGGCACTTACAGACCAATGGCTCTCGCTTCCCTTTTGTACTACCACTGTTGACGTTGAGCTAACAAAAAAGGGCCCTTGGTGTTGCCATCCGATTCTTTACAAAAACCGTTTGACCCCCGGTCACGGTTCCGGGTTATTCGGTGTATTAGAGACTCCCCTTTAAGATTTTTATTGGATTCCCCGGGGAGATTTTTGTTTTTTATTTCTCTTGTATTGGAAGTGTGGGTTGGCAACATGTCGTCGACAATGCTGGGAACTCAGAACATCATCTATAACATGACTATTTTAGTTTGTTTCTTTCTCTCATACAAGCTTTTGTCTTCACGTAAATTGTTGCTCTAAAAAAATATAATTATCATTTCTGAAAATATAAAAAATATGCAATATTTTACATAAAATGTATTTAAGATGACATTAATAAAGTGTTATTACTTCCGTTTTTGTGTATGATACCGCCTGGAAAAGGTATGTGAATACTGAGACGAAATTTATTTTAATTTGTTAAAAATGTCCCATGGTTTAAACCAAATCTGTGTCGTGCAAAATGTCATGGTGCAATTCCCTAAAACACTCAAAACGTAGGGATTTGCCAAGAAATCGGTTACGTGTTGGATGCTCACGTATATTTTTGTTCACGTACGATTTACCACGAATTTCCCACCCAAGAGGGGAGAAGCATCGCCTCCGGCGGTCCGGTGGGTAGCTTCCTAATACCCCCTTTTCCTATCCCCCTTCTCTTAGTTCAGTTCAGCTTCTTTTTTTTTCCCCCAACTTTTTGGGAGTTTTCAGATTTATTATTCAACATAACAAAAATACTAGAGAAAATTGTTTACTTATATTTTTATCATCAGTATAATGAATAAAAAACGATTATTCGGTCAAAACTTAAAAGGCGAAAATTAAACAGTCGGAGCCAATCGAAGATATTGTTCAGTATCCATGTTTTTCTTTTAAAGAAGATTTAAATCTGAAACGTAATTCGGGAAAATTTTCTGACGTTTTTGATATGAGTACTAGAAAATGATATAATTCTGCAATCTAATCAAATTTAAAAAGCTAGGGGTTTGAAGAAGATAATTAGAAAGCTATTCGTATATTAAAAACTACTGTGAATACGTCTATTCTTGTTTTAAATCCGCATGTTTATGTGGAATGACTTTTCTATATTTAAAATTAACGAAGGCAAATCAAAATTCCCCTCTTACCGATTCCCATATTGAAGATTCATTTAGATTATCCTTGTCGGCATGGATACCCTATTATAAACGCTTGGTAGCGAATACGAAGACATAGATTTTTGGTTAATAAACTTTTGATTATTAGTTATCTATTTTCTAATATACATGCATGTTTGATCCTAATGAATCTGTTTTTTTTAATGGGCCGTTCCATGTTCAGGTATGTGACATTTGTAAATCGTATTTTCCCTAGATAATTATTTCAAAGGTAATAAAACTAAATATTTAGCCGAACTTAATTTTTTTTTATTCTAAAAATTTCACTCTTGCATCTATATAAAAAATGTTGCAGACATATTTTAGAATAATTAACAATATGGTAATTAAATTTGTAACTATTACATATTCGACAATTTTTGGAAGTTCATGTTAAGTGCAATATTTTGCAAATTTATTTCTCTAAATATACAATGATTTGAAGGCTGATTTTTTTTTTCAGTTGAAAGAGGAACTAAAATTATGGAAAATATTTTTCTTATACACCCATACAATTAAAGCGCTGTTGACGAAAAAATTTGAGCATGCTATCATGTATGTGCCAAGGTGATCATCTATGTGACAGAGTGAAAATTGCATGTGCACTTCAAATATATTGTTGCATTTGTGTAAATGGTTAATCCCCATACAAACATTACTACTAACTATAACTGGAATAAAATTGGTTTACAAAGTACACGTGGGAAGAGAGGGCTGGAGCGCCTCCCCCTGGCCATTTAAAAATTTGATTTGCGCGATTCGGCTGTGCATTTATTTTCAAAATTTTGCAGTCACATCTTAAAATAAGGTACTTATTACTGCTTAATATTTACTGACAATTAATTTTGTAATATTTCAGTATCTTGTACATTCACTAAAATTTTTGACAGTCTTGAGAAGAAAGTAATAGTTTTTATCAGCCCCCACCCCCCCCGTAAATATAGTGATAGGGCATATGTGCCGTATTTTTTCACTTTTCGATTGTTGTAGTGGGGTGTCGATTTTTTTACGGGCGGGTGGGGGCGCACACGTTGTTCGCCTAGCACGGCATATTTGCTTGCGCCGGCCCTGTTTATATATAAAAATTTGAAGAGCTGTAAGGAAATTTTATCTCGACATTCATTAACTTAATAAAAGGGAATTGTGTAAAGAATGTGCTACACACCTTATTTCAGAAATTACATTGTTTACCAGTAAAATGTTTTATCAAATCATGCATAATTTATTTTATATAATTTTTCTATGAAACAATACGTTTAAATTTTTCAGTTCATTTTCCAACATTTAAAACCTCCGAAAAATAAAATGTAAGTCCATTTTTATGAAAAAAAAACTATTTCATTAATTTTTATTTTTTACATCGGTAGACTTACGTTTTATATATCATCATCATCATCATCATATTCAACCATTATCTATCCACTGCTGGATGAAGGTCTCTCCAAATGCTTTCCACACAAGTCTATCCTGAGCAATTCGCTTCCACGTCACCCCAACCTGTTTTCTTATTTCATCCACCCATCTAGTTTGAGGACGTTTTCTAGGTCTTCGGTGGTCTCTTGGAATCCAGTTCAGAATTTCTGTTGTCCATCGTTGATCAGTTCTTCTTGCAATATGCCCAGCCCATCGCCATTTCAGCCCTTTTACTTTAACAATGATGTCCTCTACTCTAGTTTGCTCTCTCACCCAAGTGTTCCTTTTTCGATCTCTCCTAGTTATTCCAAGCATGCACCTCTCCATGCTCCTTTGCGTTGTCTGTAACTTTCGTATTGCTCCAACTGTTAGACTCCATGTCTCTGATCCATAAGAGAGGACTGGCAATACACACTGGTTGAAGACCTTTCTTTTTAGACACAAAGGCAATTTCCCCTTCAGGATAAAACTGTTTCTTCCAAATGCACTCCAGCCAAGTTTAATACGTCTGTTGAGTTCTTTCATAATGTTGCCATCCATTGAAATCAGCTGGCCAAGGTAAATATATGAATCAGCAATTTCTAGCTCAATGTTGTCAACTTGTATTTTTGTTTCCTCTACGAAATTATTGAACATGATCTTAGTTTTTTGTAGGTTCATCTTGAGTCCAACTTCTTTACTTCTAGTTGAGAGCTCCTGTACCATGTCTTGGAGTTCTGATGGGTTCGTTGAAAAAATAACAATGTCATCAGCAAACCGCAAATGATTTAAATATTCACCATTTATTTTTATTCCCTTGTTATTCCAATTTATTTGCTGAAAAATCATCTGTAAAGCTGAAGTAAAAAGTTTTGGAGAAATGGTATCTCCCTGCCTCACACCTTTACCAATTTTGATAGTTTTGGTATCTTTATGTAACCGAAATTTTGCACTTGCATTTTTATACACACATTTCACCATGTCAATGTACACATCCTCGATGTCTGCTGATCTTAAAGAGTTGATGACTGCTGACGTTTTAATAGAGTCAAAGGCCTTCTCATAGTCAATAATGCGTTTCACACAATGGAAGTAATATTCATGCAGTTCTTTCAATTAATTTTACCCTTCGTACTGAATCCACTTCGAAATCCAGCTTGTTCTCTTGGTTGAGCTGCATCTAATTTTTTCTGCAGGCGATGTGTTAGAACTTTTGTGAAGATTTTATAAATAGCAGGTAACAAGCTAATTGGTCGGTAATTTTTTAAATCCTCTTTATCACCTTTTTTATGCAAAAGAATTACTGTTGCAGAATCCCATTGGTTTGGTATGTTACCACTGTTGAGGCATTTGGTAAAGAATTTTGCGAGTATGTCTTCTACATGTTCTCCAGCTTCTTTTAAGATATCTAATGTAATGCCATCATCGCCAGGGGATCTTCCTTTCTTCATACTTTTTATTGCAAATGCCATTTTCTTTAAGACTTTGTTTGTCCTTCATCTCAGAGTCTTCGTTTAATTCATCAGTTTCTCATACAGCTTTCTGCAGAATCTCCTTCAATCCTTCTACATTTCTTCCTATTTCTTGTTACAGTGCCATCCTCTCCTTTTAATGCAATGATGTGTTTCTTCCCAATAGACAAACTCCCTTTAACAACCCTAAGGCTCTTGTTGCTTTCAATGGCCTTCCTTACTAACTCACAATTGAATTTTCTTATATCTTCTTTCATGTTTTTGCGCAAAGTTTTGCAAAGTTCTACATACTCGATCTTGCGACTGGTATTTTGATTGTCCACCTTCATAAGTCTTCGCCTTTTCATGAGTTGTTTCGTCTTCTCAGATAATTTGCTATTCTGCTTTTTACATATTACACCACCAATTTCCCCAGCAGTTTCAATTATTGTCTTAACAATGTTTTCATTTGCTTCTGAGATGTCAACTTCTTCAATAAGTCCTTCCAGTGCAGAAAAGCGATTTTTTAATTCCAACTTGAATGCCTCGGTATTTGTTTCTTCAGTCTCATTAGATCCACCTCTTTACTTACATTTATCGAGCTCCTGTCTTTCTAATTTAGTATTTGCGCATTTTATCTCACCACCACACTACCCAGTATTAAATCTATTCAGTACGCTGCAATCTTTGTATTTTACGACTTGTTTTCCACCTTCAATTTTTGCATCAAATTTGATCGTGTATTATTCTTCTTCATAGGGATATTTCGAATTTGGAAAAATTTGTTTTTATGGTCATGTCATGTTTATAGTTTCATTTTCGAAAATTCATTTTTGATAAATAAAGCATATCAAAAATTACAGATGAAACACAAAAATTCCCACTGGATTTAACATTGGTGTAACCATAATTTGACAATATATTTGTTATAATCGGTCAATATTGTGATTGATTATCTTAAAAAAGTCTTTATAAATGTTTTCGTCTGGATTTCTTGTGTGTCCCAAAATAGATAAGTTTCGAAATGAAGCATTTAAATGATTGAAATATAATATTTCAGCTACTTCGGAATGGACACCCCTTGTACGGTTACACCTCTGTCACAGACAACTTTTTCTATCCGGCGAATGTTTGTTCATGACGGGATTCACTGTAGTAAGAAAATGAAATAATAAAGTTTTAATAGAATACATTGATACGTACCTTGGAAAATAATTTTTTTTTTTCGAAATAAGCTACTTTAGAATTTTAATTTTTTTTATTGTGTAAAATATCGTACAGCACAATGGAAAGTGTTCTTTGAAGTTAGAAGTATATTTAAAATAGATTTCTATAGCAGATATTGTGTACGTTACGTTTTCCCACAGAGGTGTTTGAGCCTACAATCTAATAAGGAAGTGGGAAATTATAAATTTTAGTTTATCTCTATAAATTTTCAATGCAAAATTTAGATTCATTAACGCTAAATATATTAGCCTGCTTAGATACTTAGTATTATTAAATGTATCAACAAAATATATCAACTATTAATGAGTTTTAAGCTCCCCCCGCCCCTAACAAGCGTCTAGCTATGGGCTTGGTCCACGGCACCGAAGCAAATAAGAGTTCCAAACTTGAAATTTTCGTTTTATTACCAAAGTTTGGAAATTTAAAAGTTAGCGTAAAACAGGCCCCAAAAGATGACTGAGCTCTTGGTTCTAGAATGCGTTAAGGTAGCCCTGGATAAGGTGTTACAGAGGATTAAAGGATTCGGGGCCACTCCTTTCCCCATAATGAGAATACGTGTTAGTGACTGATAAACGTACTTCGTTGGGAGATATTCCCTTTTAATGGATTCTGGGATCGTGATCGTTGTTCACTTGAATGTTGTCCCTTGTCTCCCAGTGTTATCAGTTCTCCAACCGAAACTGCTTTTCCTGCTGATAAGATAGTAGCTGCTTACGAAGAAGATTTTTTCAATGCTTTCTTGCTTATTTTCGTAGTAAAGTTTCCAATGTAAATTGTATATTTGTTATGTGAGGTGGTAACCATTACGCATATTTAGTATGGTCCACACAACTTCATTGTTTAGTAGTTGCTATTAAAGGCCCGAACTTGAAGAAAATATTGCAAGGGACCCCGAATGAAAAAACCTCCATGTCCAGCGAAATGATTCAACCAGAGGCAGGGAAATTATAAACAACAACAACAATTACACTATTTTGTATTATGGCTTTCACTCTCCACTATTTTTTGCATTTCTTTATTTATTACCTATCAGGCCTATAGCCAAGACGGGGCCAGAAGGGGCCCAATTGCCCCTTCATCCTGGCCACAGTCATGTTATCCATCCATTTTGGGCGGGGCATAGGGACTTGAGGACCTTTTAGAGTTGATGTCCTGATTGGTAGCTATGCACATAATTCACAAGTGTATGAAATATGTTTATGCTTTGAAATTTGATGCGAGTAAGTTAATTGAAAATAATCACATGTGTGTTTATGTATATTATTATAGACATGAAGTTATATGAGTCCGTGGGGCCCGAACCTCCCCTCCTCAATAATTTGAAATAAATTCCATTTTTATAAGATATAAATGAACATAATGTGTGTTTGAGCGACACCCCACCAACAATTTATAAATAAATTGAAAACAGAGTTTGTTAACCATTTGTTATATTTTTATTCATGTTTAATTCATTGTTTTCATAATGTATATAACATGTAAATAGGGCAGCAATTTTTTCGCAGAAAAAGAAAAAGGAACCAGCGGGACGTGTTTCGTTTGCGTCAGTTAATCAAGGAAGATTATTCCGTGAATTTTTTTTTCACTCTTTTATGCTTTACTTATCTTTATTTTAAAATTATAATACAAATAAAAAAGACGAACAGAATCATATTAGTAAAAAATAAAATTGATTTTCAGTAAAATTTCATTTCGGTCAAAAGGCTGCACCTAAGGTCCTCGAAGGCTGTTAAATGGCGTTTGTCAGAATATTTGCTTGGGGTGCGCGGTGGGGGTCAAACTTTGTTTGGGGTGTGTGAAATTTACCTTCAAAATTTTAATTTTTCTTATAAAATGTACTTACCAGAAAAGAAACGAAATAAAATATTCAGTAGCAATGAAATAATTCGTCCATATTTGCACAAAAAGTTCATTTCTTTATTCGGAAGAAAACAAAATTCAAGCATTTCTTCTTGGACATTTAGTCCATTCACAGACGAGTGATAATTGTTGAGGTGGCAGGATTTCACTTCCTGTGGTTCCTTTCCCCCCCTTGGTATCTTTATCCATATTTTTCTTCGAAAAATTGTTGCATATAAAAGATTATTACAATTTACATATGCAGAAAAAGTATAGAAAAATAAGTTGCATCATATGTATTTTTTGTTTCTTGTAATTTGAGCATTTAGCGGGTATATAAACTTTGTGTATTAGGGGTGTGTGTCAAGAAATTTTGGGTGTAAAGTGTGTTGCAGATTTCCCGATGTGGCCATAAGGCCACGGTTTCCAAACCTCTGTTTTAGGCAAACCACATATGGAATGCAGAATATTTAAATGAAATACATAAAAAACAAAATATAAGATAAACAGTGTGAACATGGGCAAAATGCAAATTAAATTATATTGAGTTATATTGATATCCAACCTTAATGCTACTTCAGTAAAAGTAAAAATTTGTAATAATAAATTCAAGTACAATACTTTTGGAAAGTAAGTAGTCGTCATAGGCAGCATTAAGTAAAGATGCAAATCCGACTAATTCAAGCTGCCCAGAATATATTAACCCAGTTATATAATACTATCAATATTTAATCAGTTAATGTTAAATTCAGTTACGCAGCTAAAGGTGGATTTACAAATTTGCCGCATAATCTTACTAAAATTGACTAGAGGCATGATAGAGATTTTGACGCTTTGGTCAAATTCGTAATTTGATGCTTCTGACGGTTATTGCAAACCCTTTCTTTCGCAAGTATGCGCAAATTTGAATTCGTGATAAGTCACGTAATTTAATTTGAATTGTTTTCCCTGTAAATTATTATTGCCCCCCACCTTGCCAAGATTTAAGAGAATATTTAAATTTTAATAAAATTAGTATCTACCATAATATTTAATCAAATAGAAAGTCGTATTTTAAAATTTTTGTTATATTGGCGGATCGTTTTAATAGGGCAGGAGGTGTCGACTTGGAGAAAATATTGGGTGAAGGGCCAGAATGCCGCACGTATGCAATCAAGTGTGTTAACCCGAGATAGATAAAAAAATTAATAAAATTTTTGTGTTATGTTTCACTTTTAACAACATTCTGAAGTTTTTAATTTATTGTACATTAATTTGGGTGGATGCGTTCTCACCAATTTTTTTTTGTGAGGGGGCGAATGGACCTCGGCCTTTTAACGTATAGGAATAGGATAACATTATGCACCTATTTGGAGATAGGATAATATTTAGCTTTTTTTTAGAGATAGGATAATATTGTTTTTTTAGAGATAGGATGATATTTAGCTTTTTTTAGAGATACGATAATATTTAGTTTTTTTTAGAGATGGGATAATATTTAGTTTTTTTTTAGAGATGCGATAATATTTAGCTTTTTTTAGAGATAGGATAATATTTAGCTTTTTTTAGAGGATGGGATAATATTTAGCTTTTTTTAGAGATGGATAATATTTAGCTTTTTTTAGAGATAGGATACTTCACTTTTTTTAGAGATAAGATAATATTATACGACACAACGTAAAGCACCATAGATAAGCAAGGTACTTAGCTCATGTCCATTGAAAGTAGGGTCTAGTAAGGGCTGGATCAAGGATGTTACGTCATTAGAGTGGTAGGGTTATCAACTCTCGGTATTTCTCATGTTCTCCCGTATTTCATCCGATTTTTTCAGATCCTGTTTCTCTCGTATGTTTCATTAGCCATCAAATATCAATTAACTGTAACTGAGCTTTAAAATTTGTACAAGAAAAAAAAAAAATGCTCTAGTTCTGAGGTATCTGTGAGCAAATACATAAAGATTTGAATTGCGAAATATGAATATTTAGAACTAATATTACGACGTAGCACTATGCGAAATACATGCAGAAAATAAGTGCCAAACATTTTGAGCATGGTATAATTTATTTAACAAAAATCAATTATATACGTTTAATAATACGTTTAATTTATTAAATTCGTTAAATAATTTAATACGTTTTGGACAGAACTTTGTTGTCTGAAACGCAAGGTTTTTTTTGTTAAATAAATTATATGACACCGATAACTTCAAACTTACTTTTGTCATTTATACGTCAGCTTATACCATATACTGCGATCTTTACATTGTAAATCATTTTTTCCCCAACAGTATTATAGTTGACATATGAAAATATTATATAAAATGCAAATTAATTGCTTGGTTTAATACCATCCACTTAATGAATATTTTCTGGAATAATCCTGCTCCGTTATTAAAAAAAAAGCTTAAAATTTACCACCTTCCTTAGGCTTCTTTAATTTATTTCTTGTCGCAAGTAAATCTCTTTTAAATTTGCGGGCGAAAATTGGTCACCAGCAGGAAATAACGTTTTAACCCCAGAATTGAAGTAAGCTCGACATCTAACCATTAAAAAATAATATTGTGCTAGAATGAATTCCCGGCGATTTTCTGGTTGGCTTCTTTTTTTAATTATTGTTTATAAGGAAGATTAATTAAAAAATAAGCTGCGATTTATTACGCATTCTTCATTTTATTCAACTACCTATTTTGTTTATTTATGTTGGATGAAAAAACAAATATTTTCAGTATTGGATCATTTCCTTTCCAATGTCCCATTTCGTTGGACAATAATAAACGTGCAAGTTAGCAATTAATGTTTATATTTTTGGTTTAAAGGGAAAAGTTAAAAATATTGAAATTGGATTTTAGAAAAAAAAGTTTGAGAGGCGCCTGAAAACAATCTTTCTCGTAGGATTAGTAAATCTCCAAAAGCATAATTTTAGGAATTCATTATTTTTTTTTCTTATTTAATTTAGGAAAGCTAGTGAAAGTGGATTTTATGTTGGAATTTTCTCCTTTTAGTTCATTAATGATTGCTTATTTTTGTCACTTTAATCAAGGCCAGATTTTGATCTAAAGAAACCTTTATCACTACGTTGTTTTGATGTCCCTACATATATAATTCAAAATATAAACAAAAATAAACCGTAAATTATAAAAATTTATTCCCCGAAACAAAAATACACCTACTACTAATAGTAAGCTGGAAAACACGATACAATGCAATACGATATATTTATTTATCAAGTAACCAAAAGATATAAGTATGTGGTATAATAATTCAAAAGACAAGAGAACTATCTGAAGGAGGACCGGAAAGAAGTTGATCTGAGGGTTACCTTGACGATTTCTGATCACCGTAAATGGTAATATGAGGCAACCCATAAATGGATACAAGTCAAATTGAAGATAAATATTATTTAATTCTTGACTTGAACAAGTCTTTACTTTGAACGTCGATCAAAGTAGGTGGCAAGGAGTTATACAGTCTTGGACCCTGGGAGTTCACGTTATTAAAAAGATAAAACATGTGTGGTAGATTGTTTAGGAACTACAGAGATACACCTATCCATGAAGGATATTGATGACTCCTCCAAGAGAGATATATGATGTCGGTAAGAAGGTTTGCCCTGATTCGTTGAAACATCGGAGTCATGGAATGACAACATTGGTCATTCATATATATATAACCAATAGCGTAGGAAAGGGAGGGGAGGGAATCAAGTCCCCCACTGGGTAGCAAAATACACTGTTCCGTTTAACGCCAAATCATATGATTTGTTAAAAACAACTACTTGAGCTCCATAAATTTTCAATTGCTACACCCCTTCATCTTATTGAAATTTCTTGAATGCGGTCTTTTTCGACTATAACTAACTTAATGAGGACTTCCAACATGAAAAGGTACCCACCCCTGCACTATGAGAATATTGAGCATACAATGCCATAACTTTGACCTCTCTTCCTAATGTCTCTTAAACGACAACACTCTGACAGTTCTACTCGTATTATTTCTAATATAGCGTTTAGGTTAAAGTTTCATCTCACGTCTTGAAATGAATAAAATCAGTTTTATTTGTGAAAGTGACATTCCTTTCCACAATTTGGTGACATATTGTTGAATTCGGAAAACAAATTTGTTTACCAAAAATGTGTCAAGTACCTTTTTCGAAATCAGCAGTAGAATTTTTCAAAATGTGAATGTTTAACAAGAGGAGTCAGTAATGTTTTTAAATCCGTGACGCAATTTAAATTCCGTAAATAAAATAATTTCATTCGTTTCTCCACATATTTTCCTTTTCGATAGTTTAATCATTATTGAATCTGACGTGTTTACCTATACAGTTAAAATATTGAAAGAAATCCTCTCGGTAGAAAACTCTAGTCACATAATTAAATTTCATAAATGAAGCAAAGGAAAAGTTTTAACAAGTTGAATACATTCTTGGGTTTTGTAAACACATTTTAAGTATTCATTAAAAATAATAAAGTGGGTTGAATAAACTTAATTAAACGACAATGAAACGTTGTTATTAATAGCGTGGTTAATTAAAATATCAGGCAGTTAATTAGTTAACCCATTGTGACAAAACTAAACCCTACAGTGAGGTATTTCTTTAATTTGCAGACAAATTATAGGGCATTGCGTTTGAGCTGAAGCTGCAAGGATCTCAAAAAAAAAGACTCTTCATTTCCGAAGTCTTATCTGTGTATACGTGACTCGAAAGAAAATCAAGTCTTATTCTTATTAACGAGTATTAATTACGGAATGCAGTTGCGTAAATAAATTGCTATAATATCAATGAGTAAGAAAAGGACTCGTTTGTCTTTCGAGGATACAGAATTTTTAATCTCTATAATCGGTAGAAAAATAAATAGATTTCTTGCGCTTAATCAAGTCCAATTGTAAACGAGTCTTCTTCCAGGACAATACTGAATTTCCTTGCTTGACTCCTTGTCTTAAGACGTATAAAGAGTTAGAGCTAAAACAGGAACTACCACAAATAATAAATAACATGCAAAAGGAAAATTAATGCAGGACAACAGTTGGAATAATAAATTACAGAGAATGTCCTTGAGAATTTTACCGTTATTGTTATAGTTATTGTAGTAATTATTATTATATAGTGTTAAATGACTTTCAAATACCTTTGTTAGTTAGATTTTAGGATGATTCGAAACGGACTATAAAAACTTTATAACGTACTACAATAGTTTCTGAAAATAATACTAAGTTGCTGGTTTATCCAAATATTACAATTTATATTTAAATATGCACTAAAGATAAATAATAATTCTGTGGAACAGTCTTAAAGAAATGTAGAAAAATAATAATTAAAGAAAGAATCTCTATTATAACTATTTTTAATTTGCATTCATGATGGGTATAATGTTATTTATGAAGGAGAATTCCGTTAAAATTAACCTATGCAAAATTATATATAAATTGTTCTATATATTATCATATAATATACATTGTTATATACATAGGTGAAGAGTTGGAGAAGAGTTTAGTAGAGTAAAAGGTGAAGAGTTGGTGGAACTTAAAAGTGGACATTTGTTTTATTATAGAGGAACGGAAACTGGAAGAACAAGTGGTGTTGGCTTCTTAATCAACAAAAGAATTAAAGACTGTCTTCTGGAAGTTGAAAGTACATCAGATCGAGCAGCGAGGCTCGTTGTTCAACTAACCCAGCGATACCAACTTCAAATAGTACAGGTATATGCACCAACATCAAGCCATACCGACGAAGAGGTTGAAGAATTTTATGAAGAAATCAAAGAGTTACACACCAAAGGGAAACAACATATCAAGCTCATCATGGGGGATTTCAATGCAAGAATTGGACAACAGGAACAAGGAGAGACATCGGTTGGTAAATACGGATATGGGGAAAGGAATGAACGTGGCGATCAACTCATCGAATTTGCAGAAGCTGAAAACCTTAGCATCATGAATTCATTTTTTAAGAAGAAACCGCAAAGAAAATGGACATGGAAACACCCAAATGGGGGAACTAGTGAAATTGACTATATCCTGGCAAACAAGAAATCAATTATTGAAGATTGCAGTGTACTGAACAGATTTAATACTGGAAGTGATCATCGAATGGTGAGATGTAAAGTGCACTTAAATACTAAATTAGAACGACAGAAGCTCATTAGGAAACAAGTAAGTAAGAGGGTGGATCTAATGAAACTGAAAGTAAATACCGAGGCATTCAAGTTGGAATTAAAAAATCGCTTTTCTGCACTGGAAGGACTTATTGATGAAAGTGATATCTCAGAAGCAAATGAAAACATTGTTAAGACAATAGTTGAAACTGCTGGGGAAATTGGTGGTGTAACCTGTAAAAAGCACAATAGCAAATTATCTGAGAAGACGAAACAGCTCATGAAAAGGCGAAGAGATATGAAGGTGGACAATCGAAATACCAGTTCCAGGATTGAGTACATAGAACTTTGTAAAACTCTGCGCAAAAGCATGAAAGAAGACATAAGAAAATTCAACTGTGAGCTAGTAAGGAAAGCCATTGAAAATAACAAGAGCCTTAGGGTTGTTAAAGGAAGTTTATCTGTTGGGAAGAAACACATCATTGCATTAAAAGGAGAGGATGGCACCGTAACAAGAAATAGGGAAGAAATACTTAGAAGAGTTGAAGAATTCTACAAAAAACTATATGAAAGTAACAGTGGATTAAACGAAGACACTGAAATAGTCGAAGGAACAGCTCCTAAAATCTTAAAAGAAGAAGTTTCATTTGCAATAAAAAATATGAAGAAAGGAAGAGCCCCTGGTGATGATGGTATTACATTAGATATCCTAAAAGAAGCTGGAGAATATGTAGAAGACATACTTGCAAAATTCTTTACCAAATGTCTTAACAGCGGTAACATACCAAACCAATGGGATTCTGCAACAGTAATTCTTTTGCATAAAAAAGGTGATAAAGAGGATTTGAAAAATTACCGACCAATTAGCTTGTTACCTGCTATTTATAAAATCTTCACAAAAGTGCTAACACATCGCCTGCAGAAAAAATTAGATGCAGCTCAACCAAGAGAACAAGCTGGATTTCGAAGTGGATTCAGTACAGTGGACCATATTCAAGTATTAAGAGAATTAATTGAAAGAACACATGAATATGAACTTCCATTGTGTGTTGCATTTATTGACTATGAGAAGGCCTTTGACTCTATTAAAACATCAGCAGTCATCAACTCTTTAAGATCAACAGACATTGAGGATGTGTACATTGACATGGTGAAACGTGTGTATAAAAATGCAAGTGCAAAATTTCGGTTACATAAAGATACCAAAACTATCAAACTTGGCAAAGGGGTGAGGCAGGGAGATACCATTTCTCCAAAACTTTTTACTTCTGCTTTACAGATGATTTTTCAGCTGATAAATTGGAATAACAAGGGAATAAAAATAAATGGTGAATATTTAAATCATCTGCGGTTTGCTGATGACATTGTTATTTTTTCAACGGACCCATTAGAACTCCAAGACATGGTACAAGAGCTCTCAACTAGAAGTGAAGAAGTTGGACTCAAGATGAACCTACAAAAAACTAAGATCATGTTCAATAATTTTGTAGAGGAAACAAAAATACAAGTTGACAACACTGAGCTAGAAATTGCTGATTCATATATTTACCTTGGCCAGCTGATTTCAATGGATGGCAACATTATGAAAGAACTCAACAGACGTATTAAACTTGGCTGGAGTGCATTTGGAAGAAACAGTTTTATCCTGAAGGGGAAATTGCCTTTGTGTCTAAAAAGAAAGGTCTTCAACCAGTGTGTATTGCCAGTCCTCTCTTATGGATCAGAGACATGGAGTCTAACAGTTGGAGCAATACGAAAGTTACAGACAACGCAAAGGAGCATGGAGAGGTGCATGCTTGGAATAACTAGGAGAGATCGAAAAAGAAACACTTGGGTGAGAGAGCAAACTAGAGTAGAGGACATCATTGTTAAAGTAAAAGGACTGAAATGGCGATGGGCTGGGCATATTGCAAGAAGAACTGATCAACGATGGACAACAGAAATTCTGAACTGGATTCCAAGAGACCACCGAAGACCTAGAAAACGTCCTCAAACTAGATGGGTGGATGAAATAAGAAAACAGGTTGGGGTGACGTGGAAACGAATGGCCCAGGATAGACTTGTGTGGAAAGCATTTGGAGAGACCTTCATCCAGCAGTGGATAGATAATGGTTGAATATGATGATGATGATGATACATTACTATAAAAATAATCTGTAAATAATAAAAATATGGTTATAACAATCAATATGTAAAGCAAACGACTATAACAACCAATTGCAATAGCAATATTGTTAATATATATTATATTGCTATATATATATATTATATATATAGAAAATAATATTTGTTGTATAATATATATCAATGTATATAATATAGAAAATATTTATTGTAACATCAACAATAGAGAATACAGTAGATTGTAATATCAGAGTAAACAGACTCTATAACCAATAAAAAAGTACTAATTGTAAGACAATAAACAAGCAATAACATTATTAAATCAAATATTTTTTCATATTAGCTGATGATGTGGCAACAATAGATGTTAAATTACTCGTAAAGAAAAGAATGATTTTCCGGCGCCTGGTGGGACCCGAACCCACGACCTCCTGATTGCCGGTCAGGTGCTCTACCTACTAAGCTACAGGCGTCAGTCGTTTGCTCCTTTACAAGCAGAATTAATGTATGTAAAGGAACAAACGATTGACTCCTGTAGCTTAGTAGGTAGAGACCTGACTTATCTACTGAACTACTACCTACTGAGTTACTACTTGAGCTTTACCTACTGAGCTACGACCTGAGCTCTACCTACTGAGCTACTACCTGCTGTTACTATCTAAGCTTTACCTACTGAGCTACTACCTGAGCTCTACCTATTCAGCTACAGGCGTCAATCATTTGTTCGCTTACGATCATAATGCCCGTAAAGGAGCAAAGGATTGACACCTGTAGATTAGCAGGTAGAGCACCTGACCGGCAATAAGGAGGTCCTGGGTTCGAGTCCAGGGGCGGACTGGGTCCTCTCAAAGGGCGCATACCTTGGATTATCGGAGAGCGCACTGGACCGGGGGCCGGTTGGTCGAAGGCTCAATACGCCCCTGTTCGGGTCTCACTTTTCTTTAGGAGTAATTTAAATCTGAGCAATAACATGCTATAAAAAAAACCAAAACAATAGAAAACAAGCGAACAGCAACAAACAATAAAAAGAAATAATAAAATAAACATTAATGTAGAGAACCGTCAATAACCAGATTATAAAAAATAATCATAATATCAATCATAAAAACAGTAATAGCAATCACAGAAACAGTAATAAAATGTTAATAGTTATAATAACAACCACAATAACGGTTATAACAATAACGATAACAGACAAAGGAAATGGATGCGACTATCGAAAAGAAGAAGAATAGGCGACGAAAGCTGCATAAAGGGACTTGGTCCAACCGGCGGGTCCAAGTGGGGGCGCCGTGGGGCGGACGCCCCATTCGAGCCGAGATTATATCATGGGAAGTAAAATGAAAAGTACCGGACACTGACCTAAAAATAGGAATCCTAAACAAATCGCCCCCGCCCTCCTCCTTAGAAGATTTCCGGATCCGCCATTGCTTGGTGCAATCTACATTCAATGACTTCGGAAATTAGGTAAATTAATACTGAATTTATATTTATATATATAAAATGTTTAAACCAAGGGTGGGGAAACTTTTAATGTCAGAAGGCCGCATTCAATTAGTTGTTAACGTTAGCAGGCCGCATTAAGTCCGCAGTAACATATGAAGGCCCCATGTATTTTAATTGTGTCAGTCAATCAGAGAACATTAATTCGTTAAATTTTCTTCTACTCTTTTATATTTTACTTCGGTTTATTTTAAGATTAGAATACAAATAAAAGAGACACAGAGAATTATATCAATAAAAACAAAAGGATTTTTCTACAAAATTTTAATTCGGTCAAAAGGCAGAACCTATGGACCTCGAAGGCAGCGGCTTCTCCACTCCTGGTCTAAACATAATACATTGTATTATTATATACTCGGATAAATGTGTGAACCATTCATTGGAGTTTGGGGAAATTGTATTACTAAACTGAATCTCAAAGCCAAAGTGTTGATTGATCTGTGATGATTGTAGAGCTGTCAGATTAAACGTATCGACCCAGCAATTTCCTCCATCGGCCAAACTTAAGTCATTACGGTAGTTTCAAGACGAGCTTTGGTTTCTTGTATAAAGGGATTTACGAAGCTATAAAGTTAGAGCAATGATGCGAAGAAGCAGAGTAAACCCTCCGTGTCATTTGTAACATTAATAGAGTGAAAAGGTGCAAAACAATAAATAGAGGCAAGTAGGCGGAAAACAATAAATAAAGGCAAGTAGACGAAAAGCAATAAAGAAAAGGCAACAACTCACAGAAGGTAATTAAGAAGATCATATATTATCAACAAAGATCTGTCTATGTTCAGAAATAATACTTGTAAATTGTTTCTGAGCCATTAAATAGCAACAACTGGAATACTTATAGAAGTATATAAATATTTTAGTCATACGCATAACCTTCCTTGAAGTCATAGTTCATTTGGAGAGAATAACTTTGTAATGATCCTTCACCCTGCTGCAAAGGGACAACAGCATAACTGTTGCGTTACACATTTAAAAAGTGTTTTTAAATGTGTAACGCAACAGTTATGCTGTTATCCATTTGCAGCAGGGTGGAGTTGCACATTTAAAAAGTGTTTTTAAATGTGTAACGCAACAGTTATGCTGTTTTCCATTTGCAGCAGGGTGGAGAATCATTACAAAGTTATTCTCCCCAAATGAACTATGACTTCAAGGAAGGTTATTTTTAAATGTAAAGCGCAACAGTTATGCTGTTGTCCCTTTGCAGCAGGGTGGAGAATCATTACAAAGTTATTCTCTCCAAATGAACTATGACTTCAAGGAAGGTTATGCATATGACTAAAGTATTTATGTACTTCTATAAGGATTCCAGTTCAATTATTAACAAAGGCGTATTAAAAATGTTCTCTCGGGGCATGGTAACGTTCAACTATTTATTAACTTCGCAACATAAATAACGGCAGTAAATGACTAGATCATATTGTATTACATAACTAATAAAGTTAAAAGGTTATGAGCATCCGAATACAAGAATAGTTACCACAATCCTTTACACAGGTTTTCTCTTAGCGAGATACGTTGAAGTGCAGCAACAACATCGGCTTATGAATCGATGATCACATTTCGTTTCTAACGCGTGGTAACGCTTAACGTTATATTCGGCGACACAGAAAGAGAGCTAGAAATTAACAATAGTTATATCTTGTATTATCATGGTCCACAAGGTCAAGGTATGGATATTTTTGTGTGACGTAATAATACTTAACACAACGTCATACAGCAAATCCACAGTTCGCGATTCCAGCGTCGCTACAAATGCATACTAATGTAAATGGCAATAGTATGATCTTGATTTGTTTTAAAGATAGCAATGTGTTTCCATTTTTCTATCGCTTATCACACATATATTTGTAACAACACATTTAAAATAATTATATTTACAAGTCTGGAAATGTTTTGGTATGTACAGTATTATGGAAATAACTATGAATTGAATTATGCACTAAAATTCCAAAACAGTTGCATTAAATAATGATAGGCATCTACTTTTCTTTAAGCTAGTCATTTTGTTTAACACGTTTTACACAAGATAAATTTTTAGAATACAAGCCACAAGATAGTATGGGTTCTACCCAGAAGATGTTCGCCTAGTTTACCGTTTAGATTTAGTTCTTTTCAAAATAACTATATAAAACATTCTGTAGGCCTATAGTTGGTTTAAGTTTTTTTATGAAGGTGCGGTCCATAAGGTATTAAATGTTCTTTAAAACACGAGTTAAATTGACGTATCCTCAGTAATAATAAAAGAATGCCAATCTCATCTGGTGAACAGAGTGTTAGATAACAGATAAGAAGCAGGTGTGTGTGTATCTAAAAATTTTATTTGATAAGTTGCTCGCCTAAATTATAGCGTGAATTACAGGGAACCAGCTTATGTGCAATACTTAGCACATTTTTTTTGATCAAGAGACGCACATGTTTAATACAGACTGCAAAATATTTCGCAGAAAGAAGGAAGCAATGAGACACATGCAGATGTTTGCACTTAAGTAGGTATGTAAACAAATACGTTTAACATTTTTTTTTGCAAGCATATGGGATATCTAAAATAAAACGCCTTGGTTTGTTTCAAAAACCTTTAATGCACTCATTTGTCAGTTTTCCAACTTTTAGAATGTATGTATTTATTTTCTTTAGTACTCGTGCACTTTTTTCTTTAAAATACTTACACATTTTTTCAGTACTCCTGTATTTTTTCTTTAGAGCTCTTGTATACATACAGCGATTTCGATTATGCACAATTCTTCTTTGCATAACGATGGCGTAGTAATAAATCATTTGGGTACTATGCGAAGAGACCACTGGTTTGATTCCAGCAGATGAAAAGCTCTTGTCCACTTTTTTTTTACAAATGAATCGTCCGGCGATTGATGTTCCAGGTAAAAGAAGTGCGACTCTCTCGTAAAATATTAAGCACTGGTGCAACATGTCTTCATATGTCCTTGCTCCATAAAGCATTTTTTAGTGAAGTACTTCTCTATATTTTCCCTTTACCACATTACAAAGGAATTACGGATTTAAGAGGTTTAAAGATTTCATGAAGATTTACTCTCATCAACGTTGTTACGTTTTAAACGGTACGTAGGACAGTAATTTTTACGCTGAAAAATTACGGAGCGCCAGGTTCGGGCTTAGGGCTCCGTCATTTTGGGGCCCCAAATTGACCTAGCGTTAAGTATAAGTGTTATTTCAATTTTGTTTATTTACAAATATCCGAGAAATTTTTATTATTATTAAACCTGAATAATTTAGATAGGGACTTTAAAGAAACCTCACGATTTATTGACTGAATGTAACGAAGATCACAATCTTCTAGAGCCCTTCATTCTAGGGGCCCCTTTTCCGGAACCCTTAATTCTAGGGCTCTTTCTTTTCGGACCCTTCCTTCCGGGGCCCTTTCTTCCGGGACTATCCTTCGTGACCAGGATAGAAACCTTAATCCTACATGGGTTCTGATACATTTTCCCACCAAATTGTATCCAAAAGCTTTTTTAATGATAGTAGCAGTAATAATATTTAAATGTGAAAATTAATAAAAAAATTGCAGTAGAAAGTCGGCAATCATAGAATAAGGTATAAAATTCGCAAAATTATTGAAAAAAATCGTAAAGTACTGCAAATCGATGAAAAAATTCTAAAACTTGTGGAAAACGTTGCGTAAATTTGTGTTGCAATAAAATTATTGTTCAAAATAAATTGCATTTATTTCTGCATGGATATACATTATTCCAAAATATCAATTTTCACGCAACGCAGAAAATTACATTATATACATGAACCAACTTCATAACGTGCTATCTTCTCATATTTATCAGCCTTCGGTAAACCCATCCGTTAGTTTATGACATTACGCTATGACGGATGAAGGGGCAAAGTTGTTTATCGACTTTCATAGATAAACGGGTTGTCTTAATATTAACAATTGTTGATATACATTATGTGTACATATGACCTAAGTGCTTTGACCTAAAAGCAGTCGTAAACGGAGTTTCAGATAATTTAGGCAGTGGAAAGACCTCATTAACCTATCTCATGTTTTTCTTTTCTCTGGGCCGTGCAAATGAACAATTAGCAAGTTTCTAATGATGATGTAAAATTTAAACAGAAGTAATTCACGAAAAAGTAAAATGTCTATTTGATTTTGAAATTTGTTCTAAACCATTTGCACTGGGTATCTATGGCTTTTTAACATGCATGAGTACATAAAACTAGGCTACGTTCGTAAAACTCGTGGGCCCCCATATGGGGGCTAGAGTCCTCTAGCCGTTTAAAAATTTTATTTGCCCGAACCTGCTATGCATTTACTTTCAAAAGTTTTACAGTCACATTTTAAAATAAGGTACTTTTTAGCTCATTACTAATTGTCAAGCAGTATCAATTATTTTTGTAGCGTTTTGGTATCTTGTACATTCACTAAAATTCTCGACAGCTTTGAGAAGGAGGTAATAATTTTCCCCAGCCGCCCTTTGAAATACTCGTATGGCCGCCCGTGGTAAAAGTTTAAGATTTCCAGGATTTCGTACTTAGTCTGATGGTTTCAAAGCAATGAATAGGTTTAAATACTGAAAAATAGGAATCTTATATCACTAGGGGCGAGGTCCGGACTGTATGGTGGGTGGTCCAGACTCTCCCAGTGAAATGACCGGAGCTTGTCGGCGGTTCTGATTGCATACAGTCCGGACCTCGCCCCTAGTGATTTCCACGTTTTCGGTCCGCTGAAGAAGTTCCTGGCAGGACAGCGATTCACGTGCAACGATGAAGCCAAGACAGCAGTCCGACGGTGGTTCCACAGTCAGCCGGACGAATTCTACCACAGGGGCATCTCAAATTTAGTGCTGCGATGGGACAAATGTCTGAACCGGTGTGGGGACTATGTGGAAAAATAGTGTAAGGTACGTAGAATAGTACGTATATTTGTAATTACCTGTATGTACCTTATTTTGGTTAATAAAAAATAGGAGCAAAGACTTTCTGATTCGCTCGTACATATAAGGCCACTGATGTGCGTAGGAGTTAATGGGCAAATAATCCCCATTGCGATGGAATTTTGTATGCTTGTGAATATATAGAGCTGTAGCTTTGTAACTGCCCCATTCAATATAGCCTTATAAAATTTCTGCCTAAACCCATGACCCTCTGTTACGTGAATTTTGCATGCGAAACATGGCGAATTTCATGAATACTGAAACGGTTGCTATGCGCCTGGTGTATGGGGCTGCCTCTTGCGCAAAGAATTTTTACCCTGGTTTCTTTCTGCAGAGAATATACCCCCATTAAAGACCAACATTTGTGCTTTAATATTCGCTATCTTCTAATCAAGTTTGTACAGTTTTTTTACTTGTCGCATCGTAAATTTCATGCCCGATTTATCTCTTTGGCGAAGTAGTTATAACGCGTATGATTACCATACTAATAATAGGGGTTTGCTTTCAACAGGGGGCCCTGCGGTGGCGCAGTGTGGTAACGCGTTCTCCTATTGCGCGGCTAATCCGGGTTCGACTCCCAGCAGTGCAAAAAGAACGCTTACTCAGAGATCTCATAAAGATCGCACTGCTCACTGTAGTCCGGGGTTTGGTTCCCTAGGCCTTAAGAGGTTCGGATTCCTCGGAAAACAGTAGGTCCCGGCGCAGCATGACCACTGTAGTCTTTGAGCCGTAAAACCACAAAATATAAACATCAATTGTTTCCAACAGGAACCTAGCGCGTGCTAGGTTTTTCTATAGATCGGTAGTTCCGGAGTTTAATTTGTTAATACAAAGCGGTTCGGAGTTCAATTTGTTAACAAAAAGCGGTTTGGAGTTCTCGAAAAACTGTAGATGGACTTGTCCCATGAAACACAGGTAAGAAAATTTTATTTTCGATTTTTCTTTTAAAAATGTACCTGCCTTTCCACAAAATAAACGTTTTGTGATGATAAATTAGAAAACGAAATAAGGAAATTTTGTGGCCAGGAATGTAACCCTTTGACTCCTTACGGGACATGTATGTCCCACTAAGATTTTTAAAATTCCTACTGGGAAGAGATTAAAAATAATTTTCTAAGATTTTTTAAATTTTAGTTCTATTATTTTTTTAGTTTTATTTTTATTTAGTTTTATTATTTAGTTTTTTTAGATTTTTCAAAATTTTTAAATTTCTAAGATTTAAAAAAAAATTAAAATTCGTAGTCAAAGGGTTAGACCGTGATAAATACAAATAAGCGAATCTACATATTTTTATGGAACAAATGACGATACAAGCAATCAGGTACACAAGTACAATGAAACATCTAAAATGTGGACACTTTGCAAAAAAAAGCAATACCTCCTCACTCTTAAAAAAATACAATATAACTGCACAGAAACAAAAATCGTAATCGTTTTCTTCATAATTACTGCATCTCCTCCCAAAATATCTACAAATAAAGAGCAATACCTCAAATACACCATTGCCCCCGGAAAGTTATTTAATTTCAACTCTTCTGCCTTCCTCCAAAAATTTATAAATTATTGACAATTATTTTGCATCAAAAAATAAACGATCATGTTTTATGGAATTATTATGGTAGTGCAGAATATTTTTTTTAATTATGTTTTTAAATATAATTAATTATTTTATAAGCTTAATCTTAAGGAAAGAATTACAATTTCTAAAGAATATTTTCAATGGTGGATATTGAAGCAAACGCTTGTAGGACTCTAAAAATATATCCTTACATATTGATGGATTCTCTTAGGGATATTGGAAAGCGAATCCGAAAACATAGGTTCCCATTTCCTTCGTCATATTAAAATGCTCCTTCGTTTGCAAATACATATTAGATTCTCTTCTCTTCTAACAGAAGCAAACGTATTTCTGATACTTGATATAGAGTGTTTGATCTCGAAAGTGGATGTTTTTCACTCAGTAAGGGCAGTTTTCCGCAAATAAAAACGGAAGATTTATGTACTTAGGATAATGGCCTCAAAACTTATATTCTCAGAGCAGTTTTCGAATTGGGGTAAAAGTGAGAAAGCACTACTATTGCACTATAAATCTATACCAGAAAAACACAGGATAGAGTGGTCTCCCCTGAAGAAGTCCCCTCCAAAATACTTTTAAAGCTTCAAAAAATTCTTACTTCGAAAATTCTTTTGACGATGTTACGTTTTTCATATTTATTGATGAATACAATTAATTAATTAATTAATTAATTAACTGTTAATAATTAATAACAATAATAAAAATAATAATGAATATTTGGTAAAACTTATAAAAGCTATCTTTTCATTAACATTATATATACGGTGAAACCCCAATTTAACGTTTTCCGCATTTAACGTTTTCCCGCATATAACATCATTTTCATTAGTCCCAAATAATTTCATATACTTGTAATAAAAAATCCGGGATCTAACGCTATCACTTTCAAATATTTCCCGATTTAACGTTTTTAAGCCAAGAACTTAATGTAATTTTCTTAAAATAGTTCCATAATTATAAAAAAAAACCCTAACCTGTTCTGGCTAATAGGTGCAGTATATTCAAGTTATTAAATTAGTGAGAGCGTGCCTTTCGAATAATAATGTCAATTGAGGTATATACAATAACTGATGTTGCTACTATTTCTGAAGCTTCCGTACTTGAAATCATGTCTCAAGTATGATTAGCAATAAAAAAACAAACGAAACAATTAACCCATTTAAATTTAATGTAAAAGGTTGACAATTGTTTCGAAAGCAATAGGCTTCCTTTCTCAAAACTAAGAAAAGTCTGAGTGGAGTACGGTGTGAGCTCACTCAGATGGTTCAATCTTGACACGTGTAAACGTGGAACACATGCTGCCATCTATCGTCACCCGCCGAAAAGCCTTTTATGAACGTTAGGAAAGAAACTATTGTAGCATGGAAAGTTAACAAATTTATCACCGTTCATAGAGATATGTAAGGCTTCAAAAAAGTCCAAATCTGAGGTAGAATTAACTTTGGTGATGAGTTTAGCCTCCGAGAATTGTGTTCGGAATAAGGACGTCTTAAGGTTACCAGCCGCCGGGGCGCAAAATATTCTGTGCCGCCCCTACCGGGGTATGGGAGGTATTTGAAGCCAAAAATAAAAAAAGATTAGGGACGGTTTGTGATTTGAGCTGAGTGAAAATTAATAGAGAGAGAGAAGCATTCTTATTATAAATCAAACATTTATTATTATTTATTAATAGCAATCTGATAACATCAGAATATCAATTGCAATACTGAAAATAATATTTGTTATTTTTTAATAACCAAAATCAACATTTTTTTATATTTTTATCGCAAATTCTTTTAAAATATCATTTATGCTTATGTCAATATCGTTTTCAATACTTATCATAGCTAGATTTGATAATCTTTCTTGTGTCATATTTGAACTTAAGAAATTTTTAATAATTTTCGATTTCGAAAATGATCTTTCGCCCTTAGAAATAGTGACAGGTAATGTTAAGTAAACGCGTAAAGCAATCGATAAATTTCCGTAAATTAAGTTATTTTTAAACAAATATTTCGAAACATCGACTGAAGATGCGGTAGATTTTAGATACGTCAGCAAAATTTCTCATTCAGTAAATCATTTGCATTTATGTCCGAACGATTAATTCTAAAATCTGTTAATTTATTTTGTAAATCTACGCAGTATTTTCATTTATCATTCGAATCTAAGTTCGTGACAGTGTCAAGACTGTGTAAAAGAGACAAGGCACTGTTGTGATTACTTAGCAATTCAAGCCTTTCTTCTGATTTACTTATGGCGGTGTCTAATAAAAAAAAAGTAAAAGTTGAATTTAAAGTGCGTTTTTGGATTTCGTGTAGCATCGTCCCTACCTTCGTAATCAAATAGATCCTTCCTTTTCCTCGGGCGCACAGTACCAGTTGCTGGGAAACTAATCCGACATTCTAATTCTTCGGCAATAACTTTTAATTCATTGAGCATTTCTGTATAAGCCGACTCCATTCGACCAGTTAAGTATTTTTTTGTTACTTCTAACATTTTAAGAGCCTCTGGAAGGATCACAGTAGATTACTGCAAAGCTTTATTTACAATATTAATTTTTAACAGAATATTATACCAAGTGATTAATGAATAAACAAATTTGTAAGAATTTATTATTGAAATCAAAGAATTTTACAAGATTTTTGTATCGTTGTCTTTATCTGAATCATTATAAATAAAAAACAAGATATAATACATTTTTTACAAATTAAAACGGAGAGTGTTCGCGGCTGGAATTCTGCTTTCCCATCGCATATCGGAAAGTGGCTTTAAAGTGAGAAATTCTTTCTTTAATATGTTTCAATATGTGCCACCGTGATGTTGACGCAAAAAAAAAATAAAAATACATATATTTTTTTTGGACAATAGCAAATAAATTCACAATTTCCTATGAATTTTTGCAGCGTCGTTTACAACAAAATTAAGACCTTCTTCTGCACAAGGTACATAAAATGCTCTAAAATAAATATCTAAAATTTTTTTTTTGTAAGCCTATCTTTTACCTTTCATGTTAGCGCCATTGACCGCACATAACATTAATATCCATATTTAATTTTTTTTAAAAATCCAATACAAGCATTGTTAGTCCTCGTCCTGTTGTGTCAGTAACAGAAAAAAGTCCAAGAAAATGTTCCTTTATCTCAACGTTTTTCGTTGGGGTTGTTCAAATAAATAAATCTAAAAACTACTGTAATTTGCTCCTAATGATTTATGTCTGGAATACAATCTAAAATAATAAAATGATATTTAGAATATTTTAGAGTGTTAATTATAGTTTGTTTAATTTTTTCGCCTAGTATTGTGATCAGTTCATTTTGAAAGGTATGGCCTAGGTAATGAGGCATATTGCGATGTTAAGCCTTTTTAATGCGATTAATGTGTTCTGCTGTAACATTATCAAATTTTGAAATACTTTCTGTTAATTTTAAAAAAAATTCGTTATCTTTTTGGAACCAATTTTTCCGTATGTCCTCTAAAAGCTAAATTTTGTCTGGCTAAAAACTGAATGACGTATATAATTATTTTAATAACTGCCATCCACCTCTTCTTTTACAATCCATTTGGGCCTGATTTATGTAATCTACTCTGTTTTTAATTTCTCTATATTTTGTTTTAAATCCACACATTGTCTCAAACTTTAAAATGCGATACACTTTTTTCATCTCGTTCCACTTTTCTAGTTAAATGAAGCCAATCTTTATAATCTATTCTATCATTAAACGCATTCATAGAGGTGTGAAGGGCAAAATCTCTGCATATAAAGGTAATGCACGACAAGACCGCATCTAGGATTTAATTTTGGGGGTTCAAGCATTTTTACAGTATGTATCGATACAATCACAGCATGCAAGGCCGTAGCCAAATCCCATTAAAAACTTAACCGGAGGGGACTGGTCCCTAAGATCCCCCTCTGGATACGGCATGATTCACGATGTGTAACACATTCACGTGTTACCAATACTGAAATGCAAAGATCGTTAAAAACGAGCTAAAAACCGCTAGATTTTTACTGGTTTTTTTATGTTCTTTTTAATACATTTTAATAATGTCCAATTTTTTAATTTCCGAAAATTTCCGAAATCTGTCAGTCTTGCTAGATTTCGAAATTTTCGAATTTGAAAAAATCAGTTATATGTAGCCAAAGTTTTACTGCCGCTCGGGTGCCGTGCACCCCTTGCACCCCCCTCTTAACACGCCTCTGGTCCGGAATCCTAACAGTGTTTAGCTATGGCTGACTCTTGAAATTCTTGATTGCGAACCAAGATCGCAGCCAGGATTTAATTTCAAGGGGTTAAAATTTTTTACAGCATGTATCGATACAATCACAGCATGCAAGGCCGTAGCCAAGTCCCATTAAAAATTTAGTTTCGGGGGGAACCGGTCCCAAAGCTATATTCCCTTTGATACGCGCGAGCATGGTGCGAACATAGGTTTGGTGCTCTTTAAGGTGAAACAGAAGAGCTCTTCGGGTCTTCAATGTGTATGTTCCAGTACATGCCTAAAGCGTTACATTGACATGCAGTCAGAAGCGATGATGATGAGAGCAATTGTGAATTTGAAACAGAGTCCGTCGCAACTTAGACAGAAGCCCTGAAACTATTAAATATAATTAGATTTTTTTCACGAATTCTGAGGAAAACGGAAAAACATTTAAAAACTGTTCGTGACCTAGAAATGTGGTGCAAAAAGCTAGGCCCAAAGAAAGGCAGTCCTACATAACTGAATACTGCACTATTTTAAATAAATAAATTTTATAATTATTGTTTCAATTTAAAGATTTCTGAACAAATTTGCTTTATTGTTCTTCTTGTTTGTAAACTATTTTACTAATAGTATCAAACATTTAATTAGAATACACACGAAGACTCTTTAAATTAACCATATTTCGCCAAATTTTTCTTTACACCTTTTATGTGGTTACAGCACTTATAAGGTTAGATTTTTCGGGGACGCAGGTGTGACCTTATATCCGATACTAACTATATAATATTAGTTACCCAATAATAATAAAGCTATGTCCAACCAACCTGGTAAAAAAGGAAATTTACGTTTGCTATAAACAAAAGATTTACTATTGGCTATTGTGTAAACCATTGTTTATTAGGAATTAAAGTGCAAAAATGGACATTGTGTCATGAATCAAAATAAAAAAGTAATAAATTTACTTCTGAAATCTTGGTAATTATAAGGGAAGAAAAACATTGAAAAGTATTTTTAATTAGAGAGGGAATGAAATAAAGATAGTTGAAACATAGTTAGTTTTAAGGTAAAAACAAGGATTAAACATACATAACCAGTAACATCGACAAAGTATTTTAATAAATGTTTCCCCAAGAAATAACCTTTGAAGGAAAATTAAAATTCAAACTGCAAACTATGATTTTCAGAAGAAACTTCGTTTACTGAAACAACAAACGTTTTATATCTTCTGATGATTTATTTCATTGGATATGGACTACGATTTATTTAAAGAAATAATAACTTAGGAAAATCCATTTTTAATTATTGAAAAATGATTTTTTATCGACTGAATAGCAAGCGCTATTCTTTCCGAAGTTGGAAAACTCATTACAATTGTTTTTATAATGAGACTTAGGAAATTCAGATCAGAATAATCACAAATGAGCTATTGTAAAAAGTACAATCAATAACTCGGAGTGAAATTTAAAATTCGTTAACATTTAAATTGGAACGACGCATTTTTTCCTTTGTTATACATTTTTAATTTAATATCACCGGAGAAGCTAAATTCAAGACAACTTTTCTATAGAAAGGAAGAAATGAACAAGTTGTATATATTTTTTGTTGTGTTTGAAGTGATTTGTGATTTTTTTGATTCGGCGAAATTTTCTATTTAACATTTTAATTACTACTAATTTATTTCATTTTTTATGCACGGCGGCATAGAAAAAAAAGCAATTGTATTTCGTGCGTAAAATCTTGGTTAAAATCCCGCTGAGAGATATTAAGCTCATGCCCTTTTTTTACTGATTCGTATTGGCGGTTTTATTGTAGGTGGTCCCTTTAAAAACTATAGGAACAGACCCAGCATGAACTCAACTGTTCCCTTTCCCTATACATCTTACAAATAAGCATCGTTCCATTGATTCCATTTTCTTTATATAAATTTGGATATAGTGTTCGTAAACATTTTAATACAACTACGTTCTAACAATAAGTAACAAGCTAAAAGTTTGTGCTAGAAATGCCCGATGCTACGTGCTAAATATGCATCTGTCACTATTAACATAATCTAAAAAAATTGGTCGTTCAGTTAGAGTTCGCCATGAACAGAAAGGTGAAGAAACAATTTTTATAAACTTTTTAGGCGTAGTAATAGTAAAGCCGATGTTATGGCATGGTTAGATGGTGAAACGTTCGCAAAGAAAATAAATGTTTTGTGCGTCTGGTGGAGCACGATCCCACGACCTGCTATCATGCGGCAGCTAATTTGGAACAGAATGGTGTCATTGTTTCCACGATAAATCATTTGATAGTCCCCTGCTGTCCTGCTTTAAATCTGGTATTTTAATTGACCAGAAGCAAGCTCTGTTCTATTTATTAGTAACAAACAAGCAATGAAGATTATTTCAACATTAAAAAATTAATCATGAAATCCAGTCAGTCACAACATATTCCAAGCAGTAGAAATTCTCGTTTAAAATCAGAAGAGGATCGTTTTAACATAGGGTAAAGTACTGTCCAAAAATTATGTGATTCGTCTAAGAAAAATAGAGAAGATTGGTGATGAGTCACTGTTAGATTTGATTGCTAGTTTTAGGTCATAAGATAGTTTTATGGATTATTTGAAACTATTACTGGATTATTTAAAATGACTAATGGATTATTTGAGACATAGGCGTAGAGATATATGGGCTTACGGGATTCGAAACACCCAATAATTTGAAATAAATTGCAATTTTACATATACTGTAATGTATAAATATACATAATATCTGCATGGGGTCCCCTACCAATGGTTTTAAGAAATCCACGTTGATGATTGGAGACGATTAATGGATTACCGTGATCATCGTGTAAAGGATCACCGTGACCTTCGAGCAAAGGATCATCGTGACCTTCGAGTATAGGATTACTGGGACGTTCGAGTAAAGGATTACTGTGACCTTCGAGCAAAGGATCACCGTGACCTTCGAGTATAGGATTACTGTGGCGTTCGAGTAAAGGATTACCGCAACTTACAAATAACGGATTACCGTGATCAATGAATAACAAAAAACGTACAAATGTATAGGTTCAGTAAGCTTCGAATTCAAGTCAACTAATTGCACTGTCAAAATTTGACAACTGATGGTCTGAGACCCAGTTTTATTTCATGTAAATAAATACATTTTAAAATCTAAACACATTGAAATCACCGAGTCCCATCGCTAAATCATCATATAAATATTGTGACGTAACAAGCATGGAAAACTGAAAAAGAGAAATAAATTCAGCACTACATAGTCATTGATGGCATATTTGTTGATTACCTTTTCTGCTGTTGCGTGTTTCCTAAAAGGAGTATGACTGCGTGTTTCATAATACGGGTATGAAGATTGCGGGTTTCATAAAAAGAATACCGTTGCACAGTATCATAAAATGAGTATAGTTGTGTAGTTCAATTAAAGGAATACTGTTGCGCAGTATCATATAACATGTAGTGTTGCGTAGTTCCATAAAAGGAATATTGTTGCGCAGTTTCATGAAAGGAGTAGTGTATTGTCAGTTTTAAAATAGAGCTTATGGTAGTATTGGGAATTATCAGGAAATTGTTTATTAACAATATTTTTTACTCCTCATTTACGTTCATAATTTCCACCTAATATACGTGCATTTGTTCTTGCAAATGTTTTTTGTATTTTCATGGCAAAAAAAAAACATGCAAGTTCTTTCGTTTAGAACCAGATATTCATCTAATATCATCATCGGAAATTCCGATATTGAAGAACGAGGAAACTTCAAGTTGTTTACAGTTAATTTCAGTATTTCTGCTTAATATCGGACAAAAAACGAAGAACTAATAATAATAAAAAATGTAAAAGGTTTTATTGATAAAAAGTCTCGTCTCCGGTTTAAAATGCATTTTTAAGTTCCTTTGATATATAATGGTTATTTTGTAAAAGCCTTTCTTTGTAAGAAGAACTTCAATGGTTTAGTAAAGGCTAGTTAAAAAATGTAATTGATTGGCTATATAGAAAGTTTTTTAATGAGGTTTTCTATCTTTCAAAGCTCTGCTCTTGTCACAGACTTCAAACACAAACTGAGTAGGGAAATGACATTTTTTATATCCACTGACAAAGTTGCGAAATTTTCTGCAAAGATTATTTTTACGAAAGCCGGAAACTAAGTTCTCAAACATCCAAAAAAATGACGTTTGTCACCTAGAATTTAAGTTTTAAAGATATGGAAAATGTCAAAGGTAAAGATTTAGTTTTGACATTTTTCTACACTGTTTGACTAATGTCCATGAAAGTACATGAGCTTTTAAAGGATCCATTTAAAAATTTTAAAGGTATGATGTTTAGCTAATTTAAAAGCATAATTAAATTAATTAAAAACGTTATGAAAATAAGCTCCTCAAACAATTCCTTGCATTGAAGACCCAAAAGAATGTTAGAGAGATTTTCTAAAATAACGCCGATATATATAAACACATACAGTATTTAAATAAATATAGCTTTAATATCGTGATATATAAATTTCAGTTAAGCGAAAAGATGGTACATATTGCATATTTACATTTATACATAATCTGAATGGAAAAATGATTACTCACACCTAATAGCGTGTTGCACATTTTGCACGCATCACAGAAGACAAATGTCGTAATAAAGACCCAATACGGTTCTGAAAGAAAAAAGTTGCATGTATCATTCTCCAATAAACCAAGAGTGCTTGATGAAGAAGCGTGGGGAGGAGTTGGTGATCTCTAACAAACAGCCTTCTCCATTATATTCCACAGATTTTCTATAGGGTTGGTGTCCAGCAAATAAAGGGAGAATTAGTATGTGGTTATATTAATGGAACCAAGTAGCGCTAGCCGGGACCGATGGAGGTGGAGCATTATCGTGTTGAAAAATTATAGGGAGGTTATAGGCTCAATGGGGGGTTACAGAGCTACAACTCACATATTCCTATGTTAAATATGCAAAATTTCATTGCAATTAGGTTTATCAACACCCCCTGCATACGCCAGTGATTTTCACATACCTTCAACCCGTTTCTCGCGTACCACCACACGCGTATCAATACGCGTACCAAAGTTTGGAAAACACTGATCTAAATATAAAAAAGACGTCAGTTTTCTCTCTCTCTCTTTTCTGTTAAAAAAATAAAGTATATTACCAAAATGGAATTCTTCTTTTCCAGGTGTAAATTGGTGCAAAAAATGAAGACCAATCCGTTGCAATTGGAAAGACTTTTAATGCTAGTGCTTTTCGACACAGCTCCAACTCCCCGGTATATCAAATTAAAGGAACGCTGTCAAATCATGGGTAAGAGTTTTCTTATGATTATTGGTTTAGCTTATCTAACAAAACCGTCGACAATGCAGCGACCAGGAATTATTACTTTCACACACACACAAAATTAAACGTTACTACTTTTCTGGACTGTACAATTTAATTACGAACAACTAATGAAGATGCAGCACAAAGACAATTATTACTCACAAAAACTACGCGTAGATTATTCGCTCGTGGAGCGAACCATAAAAAGCTACCTTTCTGATCGACTGCGATAAGTACACTGTGTGACCTTCGCCCCCCCCACTTCCGCCTTCGGAGCAACTTCCGATCACGTGAACAACCGAACAAAGTTCAAACCGATTCTTCAATTATTATTATAGAGGAATAGTCGATTTTTGTCACATTGTATTCCCTGACACAAGACTGATAGTCGTCCACACTTCAGCTTGGAAAGACTTTTCAAACCGCAGCCAAATTTTGAAGCACTTTACAGTTAATTCAGTGGTACGTGTGGTCGTCGACTGCCAAAGCCTATTTGCGTCGTATTACGACGATGTGTTTTTAAGCAAAGGCTTGTAATTTCTCCCTTATTAAATTGCGCCGTAATTTTCTGCAATCCACACATTCGATTGGTCGTTAAGGAACGAAATGGTTGACGCTGACTTCGAACACCTAATGCATGTTTACGGTCAAATTTCTCGTGGTTGTTAGGAATTTTGCCAGATTTTGCGTAGTCATGGTAAACACTTGCAACTTTGTCGCTAAAATCTCAAAATTTTGGCAGTTACGGATATTGAACATGAAGTTTCACTGGCATCTACAATTTGGCCTCGATCATTGTCTCTGCCTTGTCTTGACCTAAGTGATTGTCTTCAACTGTATAAAGAGCGACTTCATTTTGAGTACATCTTGACTTATATAAGTGTAGCGATTTGCTGTGACACTGCTCATTTGCATATCGCCAACGGGTACACCATAATTTTTCCTTTCATTGCATATTATATACGTTTAGATGTTAATTTTATAATCATAATTAGAATACTTTATATGCAATTAGAAGGGACCGTTATCAGCATCTAGGAAATGCTATTTTTAAGGGACATTTCCTGAAAGTTAAAATACTACGAGGGTTGGAACTTTAATAGTCGCAACTATTTGTTTACAGTTGACACAAAATGGATGCATGTTACCAAGTTTTACTGCCCCTAAATGTAGTCACCTGCATAGTGCACAACCCGTTGCTATCGATCTGGAATTTGTACGATATCTTTACCAACGCCTGTTGTGTTGATAGTTCGAATGGACCGGTCTACTGCCTGAAGAATCTCTGGAACAGTTCTGAAGCGAATGCCATGAAGGTTCCTTGATCTAAGGAATCAAGTCATACTCCCCGGACTTGAGTCCTTGTGACTATGACTTGATTTCTAAGATGAAGGAACCACTTCGTGGCATTCGTTTCAGATTGCATTTGAATCAGGTGCATTCGCATCTGATTCAAATTTTGGGATAAAGAGGGAAAACGGATTTTCAGTTAATTTAATTACTTTAGCGCAAATTATGCGATGGCATTTTTGAAAAAATATGGAGTTGGTTCTCTTTAGGAAGAGTAATGATAAAGATTTCAAATACGGTGTCTAAATATCATTTGATTTCTACTTTAAAAAAAGTGTGAATTTCACTTCAATATATGTAGGGTACGAACTATTTGTTACATACATTTAGGCATTTTACTTAAGAGTTTAGACATTATCTCGCTTTTATATCGTGAAAAAATATCTTTACTTTTCAAGTACAAACGGTACTTATTTAAACTCTGATGTGAAATTTATATTAATTATAATAAGAAAATAATGTTTTTGCATTTTCGAAATCCACGTTTTGACGTTATTTATTTGTATTTGGCGGTGCCTAATTTTTACGTGGGTTACGATGACTAAGTTACTAGAAATGACAAAACCTAATCTCATATTGCTTGAAAAATATTCTTACATATGGGCGTTGAATTTTCAATATCGAAATACTGAATAATTTGCCTAGATTTTTATACCATGCCTTTGTAGAAATAAGCGTTTTGTAATTGGTTTTAAACTGAGCCAGAAAAACTCCAAGAAATGTGAACTGTATGGTGTAATTTGTCGTTGGTTAGACTTTGATTGCAATTGCTATAAGAGGTATTGAGTTTTCGCGATTTTAAATATTGTTTTGTCATAGATAGTAATTTTTCGGCACCCACGCTTGTGAAACTAGAGATTTCAATGTAGGGGAAAAAAGAAATATCGTTTAGCCTAGAGTGGAATTATGGTCTCTCCGTTACAACCGGGGTGCCTTAACTACTAGGCCACCGAATTACACGAAAAATGATCCTTTTCGCCGTACATAAGTTTGGTGTAAGGTATTATTAACCTTCACATGGATAACACAATGCCTAAATGGTCAACACAGCAAAGCCACCACAGTAAATATTTCCCACGAATACTTACAAAAAAACAAACAAAAAACTTGCCTCAGTGGTTTGTTATCGTCTTGTTATATTAAAATTCTTCAAGGAATACCGCTATGTGATCTTCTTTAGAGCATTAACAGATACCCTTTAAAAACGTTACACTATCAGATCTCAAGTACTAATGTGTTATTGCTATGTGCGAATTAGCATATGTAGGAAATTACACATATGTAGAAAATTTTGTATTTTTATAATAATGTAGAATATTGTTTTTAATGTATAAGAATTATAACAAATTAATTCGTAACAGTTTATTAGAAAAATTTAACTGCAAAAGACAGATTGATTAGAACAAAATATTCATTGATGAATTAGTACTTAGTTAGTAGCGACGGTGAGTACTCAGAGAGTGAAAAGTAGAGTTTTCTAGACAAAAAATATAAGAGAGATTTTCTGTGAGAATAGTCTAAAATTTAATTGTAATTTTTCCAAAAATAGTTACAATCACGAATTTAAGGATAATGTAAATTAACTTAAGAAAAATGAGCAAACTTATAAAATGAATAAATGTTTATATAAAATGGAATGTGTATAACACTTTTATAAACTGATATATGTATAAAATGAAACGAGCATAACTTGTGTAAACAAATGTAGGTATAAAATGAAACGTGTGTAACTTGTATAAATTTAGATAAAATGATAGTTTAATACAATATTGCGTACTAGATGTTTATTAGTGGCCGATGACGATTTATTAAATGTAAGAAATCATTTGAAGGAAAGTGCAAAATTATGGATTTCTACGAAAATGCCAAATAATGAAAAACTCAATCTGGAAAATTAGAATGAAGCATAAGAACTTACGGTAAATTAATTTAAATTTGTACGAATACGAGGAAAGTATAATTCCGCGAGAATTTCAATTTAGAGCATAAATTTAAAACATTTTTTTCGAAGAACTAAGATTGCCGTTTGTGAAATTTCCATTAAATGCAACGTGATTTGAAGGAACTTTATCTATAAAGAAAGCTTAAACTTTTACTCATATTTGCTGTTGAATATTTTATATGTTGAAAAGAGATACTGGAGAAGAGAAATGCGATTAATTTTTTTACGAAACAAAATTTAAAATTTGAAATTTGTAAATTTGCAAATAGAATTCAAGAATAAAAAAATAATCATTGAAAATTCTATTTACACGAAAATTCATGTGAACAAAATTTGTAGCACGGTTCCCAACGAAAGCTTCACTGAATATTAATTTTTTACAAGCTACTTTCTTTTAAATCGTGTTCTGTTCATTTATAAATAAGAATAAATTTCGCCATTTTTAACACACGCACACGCGCGCACACCCACACATTGTTTTATCTATTTTGATATTACAGCAAAGAATATAATCACATCATTTGTTGGTATTTAAAAATATCACGTACTATAGATTTAGAAAAAAAATGTTATGTTTTACATAACCACTTTAAAAATTATCACTCTTCTTGTATTTTATTGAATTTTTTTAAGTGTATTGCAGCAACTTAAAATTTTTTCTTGGCACAGTATGTAATCCGGAACAAATAAATATTTACTAAACCATAGTATATATATATAGTAAAACAAGGATTTTTCGAATCTATCAACTACACATAATATCCACGTCGAAGGTACATATATACTATTGTTTTTTTTATATAATGTGTCTTCTCTAATAAAACAATACTGATAAAATAAATCAAATACAATAGTAAATTAATAACATACATATAATAGCAAAATGTGTATATACAACCAGATATGGGATAAATAACTTAGTGATATGATCCTCCATCTTTTACGGATAATACAAATTACTGCTAATAGGAAAATTTTTTTGTTCTCCCTTGGTGTTAGTCTTAACGAGGTTCGATTGTATGAAATAATAGAGTAAAGTTCTAAAAGAAATTTTAAGAAAATTAAACAGAAAAATTTCATCTTAACAGAGTCAAAAGTAAAATTAATTACCAACTATATTAATTTGGTCGCCTTGAAATAAAGCACCGAATTGAAAATCTTATCCAAAAGAAATTGAAAGTAGTTTCAGGGAGCTATTAGAATTCTCCAGAAGAGATTTAAATAATTAGAATATCAATTAGACCGTCTAATTAAAATTCTTCGTCGCGCTAATAAACGAATAATTAGAATAATAAGGGGACGAATTATCGTATTTTAAATTAAATTATTCATTTCAATACGTTGAAAATTAAGAATAAAAAGGAATAATCTTTAATCTTATAAAAAATAATTTAGGAGATAATTATCTCTCAAAACTGGACTCAAATATAAAAATTGTTTAGATTTATAAAAACTAATTAAGAGATAAAAAATAATTTAAAGGTTCTTTTTTATTACTATTATTAAAAAAGATCCTTTATACTTATAAAAAAATTATGTCTGTGTGTTTGGATTTTTATGGCGCAAGAGCATCTGGGCTATACTGCCCCAATATAAAAATTTAAGTTTTGCTAATAAGGTAAATGGATGCTATTGATACTGTTAAATAGTTTCTCAAAGTATATATTTTCTTGCTTATCGCGTTTGACTGCAAATGTTGTTAGGTCTTAAGTATTTTCTTAAAATAGATAATATGTATCCACATCGAAGAATATCACGGTTCATAATTTCCGGATACATCTTCATTTTCGTACTATATGCCCTCAACTGAAATTTTAAATCCTCCGAGAATTTAATTCACGGTAGTCAAACGTTATATATACGTCTATAAAACAAGTTAAAAAATACATAAAATAAAATTCACCCGTTAACTCATTGTCTTATAAAGCAAACTGCCCAACTAAACTAAAAGACATTAACAAATGAAAACCGAACGAAATGAACTTGGAACACAAGTAGTAAAAATTCGATAGGGAAGACCTACTTCTTTTATTCCAAACTATGGGACGTTTATTATTAAAAATTAATATAATAATACCGATATGTTTTTTTTTCACCATAGCCGATGATATGGCAATATAAGATGATAAATTGCTCGTAAAGAAAAGAATGATTTCACGGTAACTAGAGGGAACCAAAGCCACGACCCTTTAGTATTCGGCAAAGGACACTTTCAACTGAGCTACAAACAACCTACCATCCTCCTCTCTGCGAGCGCATATAGAGCTTCACTATAGACGGTTTTTTTTAAACGGGTCAGTGCCTAGACTGCTTTTTAAACCAAATTAAAGCGACGTCAAAGAAGCGAACGTCCGAAAAGCGAGACCAACGTGATATTTAAGTACGAGCAATTCTTTCTCATCATAATCGATGATGTGGTAATATTAGATTATAAATTGCTCGCAAATAAAAGAATAATTTCAAGGTGCTTGGTGGGAACCAAACCCACGACCTCTTGGTATCCGGCCAAGGGCTTTTACCAACTGAGCTATAAACGACCAATCATCCTCCTCTCTTCAAATGCGTATAAAGCATCACTATGGACGAGTGTTTTGAAATGAGGCAGTGATTGGACTGCCTTTTAAACCAAATCAAATCGACGAAATCAAACGTCGATATCATTTGGTTTAAAGAGCATTCATATCTAGTTTACTAAACTATTCATATTATATATTAAGGATTAATAATAACATTGCGGATTGTAGTTTTAGATTGTACTATTTGTTACATACATTTAGACATTTTACAGTGTAAAGAAGGTAAAACAAGTTACATAAGCTTAAATTACACTCCACAATATCGTTATTAATATTCAATTTATTCTACGTAGAGTAATATGGATGTTTAGATAGGTTTGTACCATTTCCTTAAAGATACTCAGGCATGAATAACAATGAAGGAAACATAAATTTCATGAAGAAAATTCTTCAAATGACCACTTCACAAGAAATCTAAATAATCTAATACCAGAATTCTCCAAAACAAATCTTGGATTGGTACGCATGGGTTGTATGGGCCCTAGGGTGTGGAACCCTCTTCCTGACAGAATTAAAATTTTGAGTTCACTCCCACTTTTTAAAAAATATCTACATAAATATCTTTTGGAAAACAAATTTTTTGTATAATTTCATTGATTTCTTCCTGTTTTTATATTTTAATTTATTTAGTTATTTTGCCTCGGGCAGCTGGGACTCTGTCAGACCTTATGGTCTCTACCCATAGCTGCCCGAGCAGATCGATTATTTGTATGTTTTTTTTATTCCATAATCGTTTCTGCCCGAAAATAAATTTGAATTGAATTGAAATTTCGGTTTTCCTTACTTACAAAGATGTTGGTGAAATTCAGATGAAACCTTTCAATTACTCATCATTACACGAAAAAGAATTTTTCAAGAGTGTTCATCCAATATGGCGTATCACTAAAAGAGATGAGCTGCAGGACTGATGTTGAAGAATGTAAAGCATATTAATGAATATTCTTTGCCATAAATATACATATACCTACCTATTCTGAGATCTTTTCAAAAGTCCTTCATGTTCTTGAAAATATGGTTCTTTGATGGTTCGAGAAATTTTTCATTTTCTAAATGATCCTCGGTTATAATGTTTTCTCTTTATGACAAGATAGATTCTGCTGTTCAGTGCACAAAGTGAAGTTTCATAGAATTGTAAAGGTGTAAACATCACATAACAATTTCAAGAATTTGTGTCTCTCAAAATGCGTTCAGAGGATCCCGGCGGCTTTGCAAGCAATTAGGTAAAAACATCTCCGGAATTTTCGTGAACATGCAAATTCCGTAATTTTTCCCCCCATTAAACCCTTAAGTTAACTAACCCTAACTAATACCCAGTGCCATGCTTAGGGGGGTGCGAGCTGGGCGGCCGCCCAGGGCCGCTGAAATTTAGGGCCACTAAAAAAAAAAAGGTAGGGCAAGTACCAAGAAATCAGATTTTAGCGGCCCCATATACTTTCGACAGAGTATTTGGTCAACTCATCTTTTGTGTGTGACGTCATACTTCCCATAATGCAACTTTTAAATGGTGGTCAAAATAAATACATGTGCTATTAATTGAATTCGTTGGTAACCTATGCACGTAATCATGTTTATTGTGGTGGCCATATGGCCACTACAGAGACTCATGGTTTGAGACACTCAATAATTTTGTTACACAAAAAACTAGAAAAATTACTTTGCAATAGTATAATTAAAGTGGCCATGTTCATTAAGTTAGCTTTTCATTAATTCGTAATAATTCTAGTAATAATAATTATAATGATTCGTATTTTAATTTTTACTTCTTATTTTTAATTTAATTTCAACTTCTTTTTGTCTTCACCTTCAGCGTTTAGACTTGTGAAGAACTTTATTTTGCAACGTTAAACCCTTGTCAGTCTTTTTATCATTGTGTTATGTCAAAACATTTTTGAGAGCCGCTAACAAAGTGAGCACGGCTCTGATAATACCTTCCACCAATAGCAAAGCGCGCGCGCTCACTACCTATCCTTTTATACTGATTTATTCATTATCTCTATATCTAGGCGGTTTGGGTGATAGCCCTTTAGATTTTCCTTGAATAACATTTACAGGGGTTTTGAAACTTTATACGCGGCAAAGAAAAGTTTTCTATAAGATAAAAAGATTGAAAACCACTGATGTTAGATTAGATTGGGAAGTGGGGCAGACAGAGGCTGCATTGTAATCCCAGGTAGGACGCTCAGACAGCGCAACCAAACGCCAAGGTGAGTTGGGGGCGCGGGGAGGGGGGGAGGGAAGGAGAACCACTGAAGTCGAGCACGTATTTTTTTGTGACATTGTCAATAAGCTTCTTTTTTAAAAATTGACAATTTTTCTGGCATTTTTGCAATACAACTTGGACTTCGCTCAAACCAGATTGATCTAAGCTATTTGCAATTGGATAATAAATAATTAGCTAAACATTAGGAAATTGATAAAATGTAGCATTAATAATTAGCACTGAATTTAATTTCTAATGACCGGTTTAATAAATTGAGAGTTTTCCTAATTATTTTGTGTCAATTTAACATTGTACAAAATAATGAAACAATCAATACAGATTTGCAATTATACGATCTGTGATATGTTATTTAATTGATAAATAATCACACACTATTTGATGATTTAACTAAATCACCATCAAATAGTTTAATTAATGAGTTTACCAATGACTTGATGAAATTAATGTATTACTATTAATGAGTTTATCAATAAATGGGCAGATTTCATTCTTTAATAAGTTTACTGATTAGAGTTTTGAAAAACTGTCGTTGCTATTACGTGGTGTCAAACTAATAATTCAAAGACCAAATACGCTAATTAAATTTTTCTACTAAACAACTCCATCTCCATTTCAGACGAATGAGACAAACGATGGTCTCTGATTATAATTATTCGTTGGCAATGTCTGGTTATCCCTCTACGTAATTTTGGTTATCTTAGTCATCTCTCAGTCATCCGTGTCATTTCGAAGATCTTGCTGATAATGCTGTAGAGCAGTGATCTGCAACAGGCGTTCCGCGGGCCGGATCCGATCCGCGAATAGTAAGAACTGGCCCGGCTTCAAAAGATAAGAAACTGAAATTTTTTCCAGGGAGGGCTAATTTTTTTTAAGGGGAGGGGGGGCGGATAAAGCTTTCACTTCAATGCTATTTCGTTGAATCAGAAATTTTCTAGGGGTGATAAGTCCCCGCATTCCCCAATGTCTACATAACGCGTAAAATAATTTCGTTTTCATATCTTCTGGCCCGCCGACCCAAAAAGATCCAAAGTGGCCTGCGATGAAAACTAATTGAGAACCACTGTTGTTTAGCACTGGTTCTCAACATCATTTTTGCTTATGCGTTCTTTTCACTATATTTTAAGATGCAATTCCTTCACCTCTTCTTTTCTAAAATTTTTTGGTTAGCAGAATCAGCATTAACATAGTGTGAGTCTACAAACTAGAGTCGAGAATTCCCCCGAAACGGTAAAATTCCCTACCACCCTCGTTTCAGAACATCTGCTGTAGGGTTGGGAAGGAAGTTTGTGAGAAAATCGAGATCTCATTTTCTAAACTTCGTTTTGCGAATATCTCACTTGGTATAGCATGAGCCCTGTGATAATGTAATGAAGGAAACAAGGGCCACCATCGCGCTGGACCTTCGGGTCTGATTTGTGGTGGTGCCACAGTAAAGATGTTTGCCATTAATCTGCTTTTCGTAGGCTCAATTCTCGTAGCAAATTCACAAGGGTATGTCGTCATGATGGGAGATGGGTCTATGAGAATCTTTGTAGGGATATGCTGGCTGGCATACTCGTATAAAAAATATAAAGTAAATACAATGTTTCGGTAACCATGGCAAACTCTTGCACTCATTTGAATAACTTAATGACAATTATTATTATTAATAGTTTCTGGTATTTTTATTTTCAGAAATTGAAAAGAAAGCGATGAACAGAATACTCAAAACAGTAAATATGTAATTTGAGGTATGTTCGTAATTAAGAGCAAATTGAAAATGTTTTTTAAACCAAGGAAAATTTAATAAATTAGTGATTTAATTCCTTACGACATACTTATCACACAGTTATTATTGTAGCCAAATCTATTTAATCAACTTTTTAAATCTTTATAAAGTATATTTTATGGTTATATGTTTTTATACTGATATTGTTTATAACATAAGCATATTTTACGTAAAATGTTAAAAGATACAATTAATTTTTCTAATTTTATTGACTGCAACTGAAATTTCCTCAGGGATATTTAAAAGAATCCTGCTTTTACTTAAAAATTGGATATCATTTTAAATGCATAAAAAATGCCTTTTCCGAAGGTCGTTAATCAAACTAAAAACTTTGTAATTACCAAGATAATTACGGTATTTTTCGTACGAAGTTGTCGCATTACTTTTTTCGATTTTTAAGCAGGTTTCTATTACTCATCGAACAATTTTTCATTGGTGTATCTCCTTTCAACTGTTAATTATCTCAATGTAAAAAAAGGGCCATAAGCAAATTTAATAAACACTAAGTTCTCAATACCTTATAGGGCCAATCCATATCAAATCACCCAGTCGGTGTTGCTCAAATATTTTTATTTTTTCTAATTTTTTGCCTAAGTGTTCCTTAGTATGTTGAGAGTTAAAACTCGCAGTTTAAAAATTTTTTATAGCAAATGTATTTTTTGGCGGCCATTTTTTTACAGTGGCGTAACGCTTTTTGGGGAAAATCGCGTTACACGGAAACTGGTGTAGCTCCCTCATTTTAAATCTATCAGAATAATTTAAAAAGGAAATTCCTCAGCATAAAATATTCTAAATTTTAACTTATAGGTGATTTCTCTAATTGGTAAGGAAATAGCCTAAAATCTATGGTAAGGAAAGCGTTTAAAATGCTTAAAATTCAAATTTTGATCACTGTAATTTCTATGAAGAAAATAAGACTCACATTTAATATTTTTTTCATGCACAGGTCCCTTATAGAATTACTCGCTGTGGGAGTTTTAAATTTGAGAAGCTTTTCTAATTTTTCTTAGAGCCTGTCAAACGTTGTGTTAAGCCGATAAGTTGTGATTTTCAACACAGAATATCCCCAAAGGGACTAAATGTAAAATTATGAAATTATCATAGAATAAACTCCTTTTTAGTTAGAATACAACATATAAATTTGATGACTGAGGCTTAAGTGGTTCCAGAGTTGTGGAGCATCAAAATTGGCCAAAAATTGCACGGATTTAATTTCTGGCGGAACAAAAGAAACAGGAACAAAGAACTTCTATTTGTGTTTTCTTTTACTAAATAATATTTGTTGTTGCTTAGAATCAAAATTATTAATAAATTTAGCATCAATTCATATTTTCTTATAAACTTGTAAAGCTTGAAAAAAAAAAGAATACCTAGTAATAAGGTTTGTTCTTGCGATATCTGAAATGTTTTACTATTCACTTTGATCTATTTAAATTATCGAAAAAAGTGGAACCTACGACCAAATAGAATACTCATATCTGTTTATTTACATACTTTATATATAAATTGGTTGTCCATTTAAAACTTAGTCACAAGCTAATCTTCGTTGTTTTTACGTTGATATTTACTGTCTTCACTAGTACTTTCTTATTTATTGGCGCAGTATAGCCCAGATGCTCTTGCGCCATAAAAAAGCCAAACAAACAAACAAACAAACAAACAAACTTTCTTATTTAAATATAACTGTCAAAATTTATCAATTAGAAGACAAAAAAAAGCTTAAACTGGAGATCGTGTTAAGTTGGTGATAGACATCATACATTCGTATAAAAGCTTTTGTTCTCAAATTATTCAAAATTACTTTTTTATTGCAGGTTGCATTTTTGAATTAAAACAATTAGTCTGTTAAAGCTCTCCAGAAGGAATCCATGACGTCACGATCTGAACTACATTGTTTCCACTAAATATCACAATTTATCGGCTTAACGCAATGTTTAACAGGCTCTACGAAAAAATGGAAAAGCTTCTCAAATTTAAAACTCCCACGGCGAGTATTTCTATAAGGGACCTGTTCAGGGAAAAAATATTAAAGGTGAATCTTATTTTCTTCGTAGAAATTACAGTGATAAAAATGTGAATTTTAATCATTTTAAACGCTTTCCTTATTATAGAGTTTAGGCTATTTCTTTACCAATGAAAAAATCATCTATAAGCTAAAATTTAGAACATTTTAAGCTGAGGAATTTTGTTTTTAAATTATTCCGATAGCTTTAAAAATAAGAGAGATACACTAGTTTCCGTATAACGCGATTTTCCCCAAACAGCGCTAAGTCACTGTAAAAACTGTCCTGTAAAAAAAAAAAAAAATTAAACCGCGGGTTTTAACTCTCAGTGTACTAAGGAATACACAGATAAAAAAAAAAAAATCTAAATTGTCAAGCAACATATTTATTGTTTTTTTGTGTGATTTGAAATGGATTGACCCTATATTAATGATTTTTATTCATATTTACCTTATAATAATATTTATTTTGACTTTGAATAATAATTTTCGGTGCATATATTTCATTTGGAAGAAGGTTGATATAAACATTTTATAGAGAAAACTATGCGGCAATAATTAAATTGCATATGATGACGATGAGTGAATGTTAAAAGCATTTTCATTGAGGTGTTGTTGACTGGTTTGAAAGGACGAAGATTATTATAACTGATCACGAAGAGAGATGTGATATTCGGTAATCCTCGAAAGCGTATGAAGTGGACAGCTCCCAGGACCTTTCAACATAACTTTATGTATATGTTGCTTGAGAAAATATTGCTCTTAAAGAGCACTCAGTATGCATCTCGAAGGCTTTTGGCAGATCTTGAGGGATTTGAGATCCTCAACAGAAAAGGAGAAAGAAGGAGAGTGTTCGAGCAATTTACCAACATCCAATATTTAAAAGGTCTGCAGAACTTTACTTTCGCTTCAATAAATCAATGGAAACATAACGCGTGATAAGTATTTGATAAAAGTTATTTCTAGATCACGTAATATCAAGAATAGTACACTTATAGATTTCGTAATTTTTGTGCTTTCTTAATTTTGCAGACGTGAATATTAGTTTGAGGTTGGTTAGTTGATTCAAATGTAATATTATGTGTTTACAATGAATTAGATTGCTTAAAAATAATGATTTAAAACGTCCAAACATTTATTTATCCTATATTTAGTATTTACTAACTATAAATACTAGAATAGCCGTTCTCAACCTGTGTTCCGAGGAGCATTTAGTGCTCAGTGAAACCTTTTGAAATGCTCCGCATCCTCCAGTGCTCAAAAATCACAAAAACTGCAGAATTCCTGCTAAAAAAGTTGAAAAAAGCTAGATTAGAAAAACATTCCCGATTGTTTAAAAACAAATTACACACAAACGCAGTTTAATTTGAGCAGGAGAGACATTTTACAATTGTTTCGGTGGAAAATCAAGCGTCCACCATCGTCAGAAATTCGTCCAAACTGATTTGTTGCCACTAAACCAAAAACGAAAAAGTGAAAAAGGAAACATACCAAATTGTCCATTAATAAAATAGATTGTGAATGCGGATTGTCCTACGTTGGCCAAACACGTAGAGCCCTGCGTTTCAGACTCAAAGAGCACCAATCGTACGTTCACAAACAAGATTTTGAAAAATCGGCCATTGCAAAACACTCATGGAAACATGGCCATCGTTTCTGTTTTGCCGATGCAAAAATAATTGAAAAAGTCCGTTCACCCTCAGATCTCAATTTTTTCGAGGCCTTTCATATCTTCAGTAATTCCTGTACAATAGTCAACGAGCCGGTTGAGAACAATTTTTCCCCTCTTGTTACAAACCTCTCTTTCAATCAACATAATTTCTTCTTCCAACAATAATTGTTCCTTTTCCTTTTACTTAGCATTCTGCACAATAGATGGCGACACAAATCAGGCTTTTTGTTATGTTATCTGTTTCGCCTTTTTCACTTTTTCGTTTTTGATTTAGTGGCAACAAATCAGTTTGGACGAATTTTCTGACGATGGTGGACGCTTGATTTTCCACCGAAACAATTGTAAAATGTTTCTCCTGCTCAAATTAAACTGCGTTTGTGTGTAATTTGTTTTAAATATTATTTTTGCGCAGTGTATCGCTCATATTTCTCTCATTCCCGATTGTTGTTGAATCGAAAATTTTCCAGCTAAATGAAAGGTAAATTCTCTAGATTGGCAACATTGCGCATTTTCACGTGACCAAGTGATTTTAAATATCATATCTATATGGGTGTGGATTTAAAATATCTGCTTTGAATTTGTTTTCAAATGTTTTGCCTTACCTTATGTTTTTGTTACTGTTTTTCGTTTATGTTTATGTAGTAAGCTCCCCATTTATCTGAAATCTGTGAGAAATGTAGCATTTCGAATAAAATAAAACTTGACGTTTTACGCGCCCAAATGCTTCAAAAATACCTTCCATCGTTAATACTGCTGTCATTGGGTTAATACCATCATCGGTGAAAATACGGCCGCCCTTGTGGGAAAAGAAAAGAAAAGTATGAAAAAAAGCATATAAAAATATGTGTATAATTGATGTTTTCAGAAAGCGATAGTTAAAGTTCATAATTTTAATGACTTCAAATTGGAAAAATAAGCTAAGATTAAAATTTAAGCAATACAAAATTCGAAAAAATAATTCGTGCTTCCACTACCATGCCATAAAATGTCAACTAGTAACTTGAAAAATATGGTTAAGTAAAAGCAGCCAAATATACACATGCGTGCCTTTGGCATAAGAGAAACGATAATGCCCAACGAATAATTTTTCTTTTGAAAAGTGCTCTGTGACGCAAAAGAGTTGAGAACCGCTTCACTAGAATTATTTCAATTCATACATGCACATTTTTCACCTTTTTAACATTTCAATTTATTTCTGTAAAATTTTTAATTCTTGAGCTTTCTTTTACTCAATAGAAATTGAAAAGAAACGGATTGAGAAGCATCATAATACAAGTAAGACTGAAATTGATTACATCATGAAAAAAGAAAAATTCTTTTGCGTAAAAGATGTCATTTAGCACAAGGATAAACACAACACAACTAACCACATGTGAAAGCTTTAATATAAAGTGAACAAACTTGGAATAAGCGGCAAAATTATATTGGGGCAAAATTGTGCAGTATTAAAAAGGTGGAGTAAGAAAAAAGTGGGTATGGTTAATTTAAAAAGATGTAAATAGATAAATATACCTGCTTGTAATGCACCAACATTGCAGGCAGGATTCATAATGTGTGATTTATGCCATACACGTCTCCACCCATCAGCATGGTGAAATTAGAATCTTGATTTGTTTAACCACTCATTAAGTCAGATCACTTCTTTTCACAATCACGATATTTGTTTTATCCACAGAAATCCAACAATTTGGTCAACGAATGTATGCGATATGGGCGTTTTGATTTCCAATATCAAATTGAATGGCAAATAGTTTTTCCATAATGATTTTTGGGATTCCTTGATTGAGCGTTCACTGCTTCATCGTAGTCATTTTAATCAGACTATCGTACAGTTAAGTCTTTCCAAGTGTCGGTTTCGTGTTTTCGGCAACATATGGTTAACTGATTACGGAATTTTACGTGTTCTTGGTATACGCGTTGAACCGTTGTATGAAGAAATTTCGAAAATTTCGCAATCGATGAGATAGAATAATGATCTACCTGCAATCAAACTCGCTGACGTTGCCACCTTTACTAAGCTATTTGAGCATTGTTCAAAGTAGAAAAATATCTATTTATAAAAACCAGTCCCATTTACATCTTATTTCTATTTGCAGAGAAAGAGAGAGAGAGAGAGAAGGATACTTCTTCTTTTTTATGGTTGGTTGCTGGTGTATATTGTAGAGTGTTACCACAGAAGAAGTAGATATTTTTAATATTTAATAAAGCCAAAAGTTTTGAATTTTGTAAATATTCATACTCGCGGTTTATGCAAGATAATTTGACGTACCATTACGAAGATTGGATTTATAAGTAAAGACAACGTTATAACAGTACTTACGCTTATAACGCTGTTCTTGCTTATAAATGGCAGTTTATGGTCAAATAGAGAAACTTCGTTAGGTTTATCGCCCATGCGCAATGTTTTCGTTGCATGGCCGGTAAGCTAAGATGACTCTAAATGCTACTAAAGAAATAATTTTTGTTCTACTATGGGTAACCACAATGGAAAGGCTATATGCTCGCTTCGCAGGCTTTCTTAACTGTTGCCACTTAGAAACGCAAGAAAAGCAAACTTAAAAAGTTCAATTTCTAAAATTGGCAAAATGATAAATTATTTCTTTTCATCCGATGTTTTCTAAATGTACATAATTTCACTTTCTGTATCTGACAATATATATTGTATAATTATAATTTCAATTTTTATATTTGGCAACAGTACGTACAATTGTTTTCCGAATTCTAAAATCAAACCAGTCTTCCGTTTACAATCAAAGTGCACACACGTCCTTCTCGGAGGCTCCGGATGCTGCGTACCCAGAAAATTCCTAAAAGGGGTTGGTTCGAATGAGAAGGTTTACCTCTATATCATAGCTTTCGGTAGATCTATTCAGGGGCGGACTGGGCTGCTGGCCAACCGCCCCCGGTCTGGTGCGCCCTCATGGGCTATACTCCTGTTCAACTTAACCTGACAGTGGAGGAAAGGCTATGCCTTGTAACCTTCCGCCCTTACAAAATAATTCGTCAGTTAAGTACTGCATTTTTGTGTTAAATTCATCGTCAAATGCAAACAACATGTTTATATAATTAATCTAGAATTTTATATATAATGTGTACCCAATAATATCACATTTTGTCTTTATTTAGGGAAAAATGTGTTTATTACATCATCGCTTTGGTATCCAATAGGGTCAAAGCATGTTTTGGCACAATTTGGAGAAAATAAAAATTGCAGCAACCCTTTCCCTCCACCCCAGAACGGGAAGACGATTCATTCTCTGTTCTTTCTTTCGGACTTCGCATTTTCGCATGAACGTAATAATGGCTACTGCTCCTATATCGAATAATGATTATTTTACATTTCAACCATTGGCGTACGCAGGGGGTGTTGATGGGAGTTGTAACCCCCCCATTGCAATGAAATTTTGTATATTTAACATAGGAATATGCGAGTTGTAGCTCTGTAACCCCCCATTGAGTCTATAACCCCCTTACGAACTTTATGCGTACGCCCATGGTTCCAACCGCATAAGGCTGGAAAACCACTTGGAAGTTCCACTAAGGTTATTGACATGAATGTTTTTTGCAAAATACGTGAAGATTACCCCAAAAAATCATAGGTGAGTCATAGGTGTACGCAGAAAGTGGGGTTTACAAAGATACAACTCATATATTCCTATGTTAAATATACAAAATTTCATTGCGATAGGGGGTTACAACCCCCAGCAACACCCCTCCCTGCGTACGCTAGTGTAGCGACTGTTTCCAGTTTAACCGATATTTCTCTTTGCAGCATACACAGAATGAAAGCTGAATTAAAAGATAAAGGGAAGTTTTCAACTCCGGGGAAAAAACGCCCACTAAAAGTAGGCATGCATACGAGGATAAAAATTTACGATGAATTTATATTATCGGCAGTACGGAGAAAAGTTCACGCTTTCTTTTTCAGGAACGAAATTCCTACAAACCTAAAAGTTATGGCTGCCATTAATGAAGATGATGATTTCCCAAACGTCATTATTAGTATGGAAAGCAGCCCCCTCTTGCCCAAATCCATTTTTTGAAAATAAAACTGGTATTATGTATTTTAAATTTAAAACAAAAAAATTTAAATACTGCTTCAAATTTTAATTGAAAACGGCGCCTAATCCTTTGGGAAGGCTCAATTGTGAGAATTATCTACGACGAAAAAAAAAGGCATGCGTGGGAAACGGCGAGAAATTGACAAATCGGGTTATTGGTCAAAGACTGTAACGGGAATAAACGAGAAATCGCTCATGAACACTTGATGAACAGGGTTTACTTGTTGCACTACCGTCAACTCTAGCCTTCCCTCCACAGTCAGGTTAGGTTGAACAGGAGTATATAGGACTCGTGCCCTCCTATAATCCAAGCTATGCGCCCTTTGAGAGAACCCAGTCCGCCCCTGCACCTAGTGTTAATATTCTACCACCGGGTTATGGCTCACATGAATCCCTCTTCCACAGGCTTATGTCTTGGGGTCCATTATAAATATGGGCCCCGTCATGGTGGCTGGGTCTCATAGCTTGTATTTCCATTTACCATGGAAAAAATTTAATATAGGGAGCGTTCAAGTACTATGTAAGCACTTTCGGGAGGGGGGTTGCTGTTGTGCTTATTTTCCTATGTTAGTTTATTTTCAATGTTTTGACTTACGGGGTGAGGGGGGGCGAATAAAATGGCCAAAAAGTCAATGGTTCGATTCTTAAATAGCTTGCCAAAAATTCGCCATTCTCGCCAAAAATTAGCGACTGCGAAATTTAGGAAACTAAATTCAAGAGGCGAGCCAAACTTTCAAACACAATTTTCATTGGCTCGAAATTGTTAACTCCCACATTCCAGAGACCCTTAGTGAAAAAGAAACAGGTTTTTTGATAATACAGCCCAGGCTCAGTCTATTGGACAATTACGTGCATTATAGGCTTAACTTTCCTTTTTTGTCCAATCATGCTTTGTTATTTGTTTATAGCCATAACTCCGTGGTTATTTATTTCCGACCCCCCATGTAAAGGGTCGCTATGGTCCATTTTGCACAAAGATCATGGCTATATACTTTTGATCCGGTGTTTTCGGAACACCCTATATATCTTTAATGGTTATATGGCAATATAATATTGAAACTGTCTGTTTCATTTGCCGTAACCATGTGTATTAATTTGTAATTTTAGGGAATATAGGTTAAAATGTTTTGGATTCATCTTAGATCTCCATTTTTAAACAGATCGGAACCTTCTTTTACACAGACCTACCTATCAATTAACTTAAAGGAAGATTTAAGGAATTGCTAATTTTAAATTAGAATCTTAAAGATCAGCACTGTACAAATTGCTAAAATAAGATCTAATTTGAAAGCTTAGTTCGTTTTTGTAAGGAGGGTGAAATGTTACATTTGGAAACTCAGTTTTCTTTTGGCCACACGCACGTGTCAATGAATTTCTCATTGTCGAATGAACTGAGAAATTAGAAGGTTTCCTAAACATAGAAAAAGACTCACATTTTTCTCACTTATAGGTCTTCTTGCCATTCTTTGTATTCTTTCCTTCAAGTGTTGCATCTGAAGCAGAAATTGAAATTTTGCAATTCTCCAAATATGAAAAGAGAGAAAAATTTTAAACTGTTATTTTCTCTCTAAACTGTAAATTTCATTTTTTATTTTGTTCAAGATGTTGAGATTTTCTATTTTTACATTTTAATAGAAGTAGCAGGCACGTTTTTTATTTTTTATTTAGCTTGAACTTGCGTTTAATTTCAACTCACCAGTCCTTTCTAAAAACACGCGTTAGAAAATTGAAAAGTTTTGCAAAAGAGGAAAGTAATTTTTAGTAAAAATATCGCCCAAAGTCGCAGCCAGGCTGGGGATATAGGGTGATGAGCCCCCCCAAGGAAAATATTTTTTCTCAAAATCAAATATTGTAGAATTTTATTTTAAATTTTTTGTTTTGTACGAAATTGTACATGACAATGGAAATTGTTCTTTGACGTTAAAAATGTATTCAAAATAGCTCTCTACTGTAGATCTTGTGTATGTAATTTTTTTTACATAGGTTTGAGTCTTCATATACTTTATAATAAGGATAAGAGAAATTATAGAGAGGTATACTAAAATTTATAAGTTTTTAATGCAAAATTTATTTTAAGAAATTTATTTATTAACGTTAAATATATTAGTCTACTTATATATTTAGTGTTATTAAATATATTAATAAAATACATAAAATTGCTTACAAAATTTAAGCCCCTCTGTAGCTTTCTGAGCCTCCTATAACAAATGTATAACCACTGGCCTGATATCGCCTTCATGCTTCAGTGGGTACATACAACCAATGTCTTTGGACTGTGTTCGACTCCAAGATAGTTTGGGGTAATCCAAGTCGCCTGTATGGTGCCCTAAATAAGAAACCATTAACAACACACCGCTGGCGGTAAATGCTGTCAGGTATTAATATGGTGAAGGAAACGACCACAGGCAAACGTAAAAGAGAATAAGGTATAGCCTACTTATTACTATTTTCTGATTTTTACATGTTTTGTATACTAAACTTTATATTATATTAAAGACTGAAGCAAAGGCATGTAATCATTACTATAAAATTAGTTTGAAATACAATTGATAAAATGTTATGCATTTCCTTTTAATACGCATACCATATATGAACCTCTCACATATTTGTTCATGTATAAATACTTTTAATACATATTATAATGCAAGGTGCGAGATAACTTGATGTAGTATAATGCTGAATAGATTTCTATGTCCAAGTCGAGATCATAGGAGTAAAGTGAAGTTAAAAAGATAGATTCGACGTTGGTTTCAGATGCACGTGGCCGTCTTTTGTAAGGAATACAAAACAGAAATATTAAGAAAAATGTATATCCACATACTATAATATCCAAATGAATATTTTATTTGAAAATCACTCTTCTGAAGACAGAGGTCTATTGACTATTTTTTCTAGTTCACTGAATATTTTAAAATATATGTATATGTGAGAAAAAGAGAAGATATTTTTTTAAATAAGACGTAGTAAAATGTAAACAAATGTAAAAAGAACACGAAAAATTCATGCGTCAGAAATAAATATGAACACTTTCTTACGTATAAAATATTTTCATATTCCATGATAGTTAATGAATCAGTTCCAGTTGTATGTATATAAATATACATGAAGTGAACGTTTTATAACTTTCACATGGAATTTACTATTGCATTTTTAAAAAATCACGATGGCTATCCTCGTACATGATTTTTTAAACAATTTCTGCCACTTCAATAAACTTCCTTAAAATATCTCAAAATACAGAAAAAATGTAAAAGAAATCGAGATGTATTTATTGTAATGAAAGATAATTAAACTATTAAGTAGTCTTGTGGTAGATAGACTTTTGGTAATGCACTTTTCTAAATTACGAAGAGTCCTGATTTGGTTCGTGTTGTTATACAATTTGTTTCAGATTTCTCTTTCTTTAATTTATAGCTTGAACTAGCCCGGATATAACTAGAAAGACGTCCTGGAATAGCCACTTTTCTAGTGTCTCTTACGCTTTTCATTTTCTCAATATAAAAATAAAGGTTTGATAAAAATTTTCCCATAAACGTGTTAATATCTGCATATAAAAACTACCTTTTTACAAGTGCTTTTACATTCTAACTTCATAAAGAGTGATTATATTTGATTGCATGGGGCTTTATATTTATTCGTTTATAAATTCAAACCTTAAAATAATTTTATTTAATAATAATGAATTAATATTATTTTTTTAAAGTAATACTACAACATTGTCAACCATGTTTCTACAGAGGGAAATATAATGAATTTAATGCTAATAAATGGTTGTAGTATCAGAGCCCATACCATCGAATATATCCTGATACACTCAGTTATATCCGCAAATTGCTTTTATTATTTATTGCACATTGGTGTACTCTATTGCACATTGATTATGTACTTGTCTACTAAATTGTATACTGAGATATTAAATCATATATTGATTACACAACAATAAGAGAATTTTATTTTTTATGCAAAAAACTTATGCAACAGCGATCGCATTGGGTGATGAGCAAAACCTTCGTTATTATTCTCTTCTGCTCCTCACCGTGACTATCAATTTCCTTGCTGTTCTATCAAATAAATCTGAGTTTTCTTTTAAGCATATTAATTGTTGCACTCTTTTTTTAATTCTTCTATTAGATTCTTCCAATGTTTAATTCCATAAAAGTTAATATTAGCACGATCCATATTGGTTTGTATCTTTATTGGTTTTAAATCTTTACATCATCTTATAAATTTCAGATATTTAGACTTTTCTATGTTAATTACATCAGAATCTTTACTCCATTTTATTCTTTCAAGCATCATGGTCAAAATTCTAAATCTATGGGTTTCTCAAATGTTTATGACATTAAATTTTTTCTTCTTCCATGGTTGTTTTATTAAATCTATATTTTAGTGATTTAATAGGTTTTTTTTAGAAGCTTGTCAATCTGTTTTGTTTATATTTCCCTATAAACTATTTCATTAGTTAATGTGGTTCACTGTGAATGAGTAATATATATATATGTATATATATATATATAATTATATATTTTTTTTTATTTATTGGTAATAGTGAGAAAAGTCTAGTCAAAATGCCAACTCGTCTTCTCATTTTTTTACAGCTTTCTACGATATGTAAACCCCAATTTAGTGATTTATTTAACGTAATCCCTAAAAAAAATCGTTTGATTTGCTCTTTCAATTTCTTTAATATTTAAGAATATGTCGTGGTTTGATTTCTATTTCTTGCATTTATGATGAAACAATAGGAATTTGGTTTTACTGTATTTATAATAAGTTTATTTTCTTTAAACCATCTTTCCAATCTATGTAGTTTGCCTTGACATTTACAAATAACTCCTCCACTGTTTCATTTTCTATTGTCAGGCATATGTCCTCCGCGAAGACAATGATATCATTATTTACATACTGCAGATTATTTACATACAGTATGAAAAATAAATACTGGCCAACTAGATTATACATCATTCATACACTTATTATACCATTAAAAAATTACTGCTCAAAATTGCAGTAAAAACGAAATGCTAAAAATGTAGGGTTGCTCTATCAATTTTGTGTTTTAGCGTAGAGCAGCATAGTTTCATGAAAATTTACACACGATTTCATTTTTCTAAATGTGATAAACAGAGCACCAGGCTATCCAAAAATACCATTAATGAAAGATTATAAATCTCTTATTGTGGTTTAAAGTTTATGGGACAAATTAATGGAGCTTATTTAATCAATCAGAGAGGAAGAGACGTGACCCTGTAAGACTATGAGTTAACAATATTTTCAAGCGTCACATATCCCATCTGCTTCAAATTATCGCAGAGAATATTTATGGATTAAATTTTATTAGCACCCATTCATGTGTGCGATATCTGAATTACACGAACTTTCATATACCAAAAATCTGTACATGTCAAAGTTCTGGTAAATACCCATGATCATTTCATAGAGAAAACGTTTCTGTTTATTAGATTGTCTTAAGACAAATCGGTATATTTTTTTATTAAACGTTCTAAAACGTTATAATTTTCAATTCACCTGACGTATTCCTGAGGACGTCTTTCACGAACTTAATAAATGCAAACACTTTCATGATACATCAACATCGAAATTTGTTGTGCTCCGAGATATTAAAAGTATATTACACAAATGTAAATGTACATGGATACTACATAAATGTGAGATTTTCAAGATACATTCAGCACATTTTTTCCACATTAGTTGTTGTTTATAAACATATGAAACTAATTGGTGTATGAAGCATATAAAGGAAGAACAACCAGCCGAAATAAGCGAACTACAAGACAAACAAAACTCCAAAAGATTTAAATTAATATAAGAGTTACAATTATTAAAAATAAGAATATAGACGAAACGTGACTGCATAAAATATAAGGGACCAAACACGCAGAATAAAATTGTAGAAAGGATAAAATCTAATAATATATAATCGGTGCAGTTTCATCAAAAGATTCTTCAATATGTCGAGATTCTTTTATGTAACCACAAACTTAGATTTATGGAGGGTATATCGCATACTGAAGTTTTATTTTAACTTGATTGGAAGACTTGAATGGACAACTGATATGTTTTAGAATGGATTCCTCATTTTATTAAAATGTTTTCTCCACTTTTGCCTAAAACAGGAATGCTAATGCCAAAATGCACGTAAAAAATCACATTAAAACATAAAAATGACTTAAAATAATGGCCATTACATGGAATCTCTCCCGTCGATGTAACGCTGGGATAAAACAGATCTTTGGATTTATCTTAAAACCGCGATTAAAGAAAATAGCATGATTAGTGAAATCAGCTAATGAAACAAGAGGGATAGCTCCCAATTCTTCTATAATTGGAGTTATATATCAAGTGACTTGTTTGTCTCATTTCTTCGTTGAAAATCGGGGAAAATCCTCATTTAGTCCCTAAATGGATAATCGAATATTATACCTCCATGTAATTGATGAAGTTGGAAAGTTCCTACTTTATCAAGAAGGATAGAACTAACGGTCTTTCGAGGGCAGTGAAAACCCGTAGAAGATGTTCTTATTACCCAATAATTAATTGAACCAAAAGATAATCGAAATTCTATAAAGAAAATTCAATAAGTTGACACTTTTAAATGTGCCCTTTAAACAGGAGTTTAATTAAGTTCCATTTATTTTATTATTTTAAATGATACATATAAAATTATAGAAGTCCTTGATTTGCATTTAGATGCTGGTATAAATTTTTAGAATTTTAAGAGTCAAAGTAACGGTGTGTCTTCTTATTGTTTATGCTTTATTTTCAACCGAGCATGCAACTTCGATTATTTTTTAACTATATATAGTAAATAAACTTCTATTATAGAGATTTCTCTAAATTTATAATTAATTCATTTCATATAACACGTAATAATCATAAAATTATTGGGTAAGGTTTCCTTAAATTTTTCAACTCACCTTTTTTATTCGAAAGATATCTTACCGATCATCTGAAGGATTAATGTCTATTAATTTTGAGAACAAATAAAATCCTTATCTTAGGCAGAATAGGTTTTATCAGAACAATTAGTCTTTATCCACTGTTTCCCAGGTAAGTCAACTTAATCTCAAAATTGTAACAATACTGTTATATATATATCCATGTGCCTTTTATATTCTCAATGCAAAGAAATTGCTTTTATTTGATTTGAAAATATTGTGGTAAATATAGGACTATTTACCAATATCTCAGTAATATTTCCTAACTAAGTGCGAATTTATTTAATTTGTCGAAACTTTTTCCAGAAAAAAATTCGGGATTTATTAAAAACCAATAGTATCTGAACAATTAAAAAACGAAAAATATACATTTCTTCATTATTAATTTGCTTTTATTCATTTTTACATGATGCTTAATAAGCATTAATATTACATTTTATAGCTCATTTATTATAATTCCTTGGATCAGCGATCCATCAGCTGTACAACAACTTTCAGAGTGAATCAAGACACCATTCATCTCCAAATTTTACTTTAGCATTTTAAGGAAATTCTGAACACTTTAAAATTTCTATTTTGTCATCTAAAAATAAATTTTCGAGGACTATTTTAGGAAATGGAAGGTAGATAGAAAATATTCACACCCGTCAAAATCTTACAATAGCTTGTTGTATTTTCATTAACAATGATGTCCTTAATTTCATTTAACCGACTGGAGATAATTTGGCAGCAGGACACTACGGATTTAGTGGAGCCAACTTTCATGATCACAACTATTCAGTATCCAAGCACAAGGGTAACGTTTCCTTCCAGCGCGTCGTTAATCCGGTTTTGACCTCCAACGAAGCCAAAACGAGAACGTGTACTGACTAACTGTCATTAGATTACAGGTTTGGTTGCTACGTTAGGCTTTAAGAAATTTGGATTCTTCGAATAAGAATAAATAATCCTAAATTTACTGCTCCATGTAATGGCAATGGTAACGTATTCATGTGTTTCGCCATTATCCTGGATTCAACTGATAATGGTACGGTAGAACCAGGGCCGTTTTTTTATATACACGGATTTCTGGTCCAAGGCTTGGTTCCCTCGATGATAGAGGTTTCAATCCTTTCGAAAACTGTGTTTCCGTCGCAGCATAATCTTTACTGTCCTCCTTGCCCCGAAAAAACATCAACGCAACTATCCAGGACAGAGAAGGTAGTGTCATGTTGTGACGTTGTGTGGGAGTGATGTCCTACAATTTGTGTGGACAAAGAACCTTTAATTTTTGTTACTGGTCAAGTTTATGCAAATGCAGTAAGTTCTGTTAAATAGTGTCTAATAACGCGAATTGGCCGTAATGCCATTAACTGAAAATGGAACCATTTTCGCAGAATAAGAACTTTGAATTGGTTATAACGTAATGCTATCTCGAGAATTCCAATTTTATTTGCCCTTTTACAATCTCGGAAATGGACTTTCATATCAAATAAGAAAAGATGGATGGTAAGGCAAATCTTTTCAGATTTGTTAATCCGTGTTTTTGAAAACGTTTTTTGAAAATATTATAAGGCGTTTATGAATTTTAAAATTTTTCCATTCTAGGACAATGCATAGAGTCATCTCCCACCACTAACAATTATTCACTACAGATCATGGGCATACGTATGACTTCTGGGGCTGAGAACAATTACCTCTTCTCTTGGCTGTCAAACGCTTTTAGTGATCGCACAAGATGCTAAAATGATGGATACTGCTTGACAATTAGCAAGTAACGAACTAAAAAGTACCTTATTTTAAAATGTGACAGTAAATTATTTTAAAATAAATACATAGCAGAATCGGACAAATCAAACTTTTAAACGGCTGGGGGGGGGCACGAGCCCCCCCTGCCCACTAATATGGACGCCCATGCTACAGATAAAAGTGGTATGTTTTATTTTAAAGTCTATTCTCGTTGGTGAACATTTGGAAAGTTGCTTGCAGAAATAGAAGGCAAAGAATTCAGTTTATAGAGACAAATAAAATTCAATTTTTATGGTGCAGTTCGATAAAATCATTAACACGATAATACTGCTGATAGCTATTTCGATAGCGTTAACCAGCTACCGTCGTCAGAGCGAATGGCGGCTTCTGTTTATGTCCGTGCTGTTGGTCGGTGTTGCCATCACGTCGGTTGGAAACTTGATTGGGCGGAGGAGTAAAGCGTATTTGTGGAGACGTCTTCAGCCGTGAGACCCAAAAGGTTTTTCCAAGTGGATGATATAGAGTTACTAAGGAGTTGATCATTAACTGCAACGTTGATGTTTGCTAGAATGTGAAATGCCTCAAAGAAACTGAGATCAAGTGTTGAGTTGACTTTTTTATTAATACGTGCATTAGAGAATAAGAACTTGTGTTCGAATTCCCATGAATGTTTTGCCAGAGCCGATTTATGAAATTCTTGCTTTCTTACATAAGCTTCGTGTTCATTTAGTCTGAGGCGCAGTGCTATTCGTGTTTGACCGATATAAATTTGGCCACACTGGCACGGAATGGAATATATGCCCCAGCTGTCAGAATCCGGGATGTTATCCTTAAGATGAGAAAAGCCTATTTTGTTGATCGGAGTGAAGGTAACGCGAAAGTTGAATTTGTGCAGGACAGCAGCGATCCTAGTAGAAATTTTCGGAACATAAGGAATGCAGACAATGTCCCTAGGAGCTGAAGAATCACTGGAGAGAGAAGAGGCCGGTTTAGGTTTAGTGAGTTCTTTAAAAATATGATCAATAATTGTTGGATTGTAGCCACGGTATGAGGCAATTTGTCGAATGTAGCTGATTTCTTTAGTCAATGCGTCACTTGTAGAAGAGAATTTGATGGTACGAGACACCAACTAATAAACAACGATAAGGGGCTGAGATCACGTCACAATACCCTTACGTCCAGCCAAGCATACTTGCAAACCGAACTTCAAACCAGTTTTTTTGAAGGTAGTTAACATATCGCTGCACCCCTGTTGCGTACTTTTTCTGTCATTAAATTATACTTAAATCTAACCATTTTATCAGATTAAATAAAATCTGCATCTAGTTTCATGCTTTGCTATTTTTAAACCTGGTCCTTCATAATGCTCACTTCTGCAAGAACGCAACAATTGCACTTTTTCAGAACTCACTGCATAGTCATTATCATCATCACAAAAAATACTCATTATGTTAGATAATTCTAAGAGCACAATGCATCATATCACACTGCTTCATCACTTTTGAGTTTAAGAGCATGATGAACAATTTGCTATGACATGACGATAACGAGTTCCATCATGTAAGCTTTAGTAAAACATCAACTCGTTGAAACGAATACACAATCAGTTGACTGCACGTTTATCCAACTAAACCAATGAAATTCTGAACGTTGTTTTATACTGGTGAAGTATCTAAAAATATGAAAGTTCATTCATAGCTTTAAAATTAATGTCCCATGGTGTTAACCTATATGATTAAAATTATATTGTCTTTAATAGATAACTACAATTTTTTAATTGTAAAAAATAGAAACCCTGTCGGACTATGATCTTCCGACATTACAATTAATGAAATAAAGTAAAGTCGTAATCGTAATATGGTAAGTATAAAAAAATCTAGTGATAAGTATTTGAAAAAAGCTCTATTTATTTACAAATGCCAGTTTATGCCATTACCTTTATTTAGCTTTCAATCTATTATAAGTAATTAGAATGTCTTTTTGGTCGTACTTCCAATATCTCACAAATAAACTATACGCGAAAATTTTATATCTAATTAATGGCTCTTGTCGTCAATCGGCAAATTAAACCCAGTAATATAAAATGATTTACAGATAGTGTAAATCTTGAGAGATCAAGGGGAATGAAGCAAAACGATAAAAGATAGAGTAATTTGTTATCTAGCATTTTACTTTGGAATTCTCAAGAAAACATTTCTCGAAGCAACTTTTCTGAT
>QLNU02014802.1:121791525-121822528 GCA_006491805.2 Dysdera silvatica | reverse complement strand
AAATATATGTGTCAATGTCATTAAGTGTTGTGTTTATTTTTTCGAGATTCTGCCGCTCTTGTTTTTTAAATTTTTCAGACGAGATTGTGATTGTATATTCCCTTCAAGACGTCCATATCAATTAATGTTCCTCATCTAATGTTCCCCTGAATCCAGTACAACTACTGTGGCAGCAACTTAATCCATTCAGCCCGAATCCAGTACAACTACTGTGGCAGCAACTTAATCTCTTCAGCCCGAATCCAGTACAACTACTGTGGCAGCAACTTAATCTCTTCAGCCCGAATCCAGTGCAACATCTTCATATAACCTCAAATAATCATCAGACATCATAACAGAACTTTATTAAACGGACTATCAATGGAACAGTATAGTTTTTTTTTATAAAAATCGGAGTTTGATTAAATTAATTATTTCTATAAGTAAAGTGTCTCTGTTCTGTCACACCATATGATGCATGTATTGTATAACGTTATGCGATCATATCTGAAAATTCCCTGTTTACCCGCTAAACCTTTAAAAGTGTAACGTTCCTTTTTCTCATGCATGTTACCCTCCTTAACCGCCATTTCCCCTATTTCCGAGGTGCAGCTGGGCTATAAGGCCGTTAAAATAACAAACTAAACATTCCTCTCATTTCTGATAAACAGTCCATACCAGCTTGCACCATTTTCTTCTCAACAACTAAACGATACCGTGGGAGCACTGGACCCTTTTTTCGCCTGTGACCTTTCAAGTCATAAAACTGAACTTCTCAGGACCAGTGAACAGAAAAAAAATCAAAACAACTTCAAAGAAATCCCTGGTCGAGGGGAAGTTGTATGACTCACACAGCGCAAATAAGCTAGCCCACCCACAATACTTTCGGGATCTCTCAACGTTAAAGTTCTTCCCCAGTCACCTCCGGCAATAAGAAAGTCAAATCCTTTCTTCATTTAACCTGCAGTAATAAGTGCCTCCTTCTCCCCCCTTAAACCTATAATGTAATATGTAATTTTTTTCTGGTCGGTTATATACCCCCGTTATAAGAAATCAAGAAATTGATTGTTTTAAATGTTATGTTTGTTTTGATGTTTACCTTGTATATCCGGTTTAAATACTGAGTAGAGATAATTATGTAATAGCGATAATTGATGGTATGTTAATTACTCCCTAATGTTATTATGACACGGCCCAACTCCCAGTATTGAAAAATTACTAAATTATGTTGTTTAAATTAATAAAAAACTATGAAACGGAATTATGTTTTTATGTCTGTTTTAAAGAACCTTGTGGTTATTTTTATATTATTTTGGGTTATGGGTTTTTATTATTTGGTTATTATTAACACACAACGCAATGTACCATGTTTTACCAATGTTTTAAACACAATCATCTGAAATTTTAATTAATTTAAAACCTCCCATAACAGTGGTATCAAGAAAATACCCTTAAGACTAGACATAACCCGCATAAGACCAAGCTTAAAATAAAACGAACAATTGAATAGATGGCTCCGGTGGTTTGATCTGCTGGAGTTGGTGTCTTTAGATGGGAGAGGATGCTTGCTGGATTTGTTGTTGGTTTGTAGAAAATCGTGAAGTTTTGGTTTCTTAGGATTTTGGTGATGTGTTCAGAAATATCTTGGTAATAAGGAAGTGTTATAGTTTTCTTCCTTTTTTGAACGAATTACACGATCTATCCGCGGAATATGTAGTACTTAAATAATATTCCAGCATTTCCATAATTTCAACCATTTTGCACTGAAGCCAAGACTGAGATAGCTTCGAAACGCTTTCTTTCAACTTGTTTAATTATATACTTATTAACGGCTGTTTCTCCGAATTCTAATGTAATTGTTTCTTATATAATACCATTCGTAACTTGTTTAAACCTATTTCACATCGAGATGAAACATGTTGAGAAATAACAAATGCTTCTTGCGTTGTAAAAATTTTAACTATTTTGATTGATAGAAATAAAATACAGGGTACCAGGGAGGAAATTACATAAAAAGGTTAAACACTGGTAAAATAGCAATGAAAAAGATCACTCAAGCTTTCGGACGCATCAGCAGCAGTCCTTCATCAGGAGTAATGACGATGTTATGTTTCTGTCTCTTTTTTATACTTGAAATTTCTGGAAAACCCTTCATCAGAGTAGTCCCGCAGAATGGGAAAACCCAATGAGAACCAATGGGAGGCCTCCAATAGAATCATGGAAGAACCCCAATAGGGACCAATGAGAAACCCACACTGCGGGTTACCTAATTTGGAGGTGTCTCATACATTTCAGAGTAAGAGTTGTTTATAAGTTTCTGGAAGTGGTTGTGATGTATTAATTTAATAAATATTTTGATTGATTTCGATGACTTCCTTTTGATTTTTTTATACATTGAGATAAAACAGAGGTATTGCTATTTTTTAATTTTGGAGCTTGTAAAAGTGGGGTAGAATACGATACTGGAAGAATAGAATGGAATTATGTATATTATTATTCAGGTGACAGACTTAAAGTTGATTTAAGTCAAATTAATAATTATCGTGTTTAAATTATTGAGAAACTTCACTGATAATTCAGGGGGCATAAATTAATAATATCAATAAAGATAATAATATAATCATTATCTTAAATGACATTAGATATAATAAAAAAAGAAATATTCTGCCAAACAGTGAAGGTGCTATTAAAGAATCTGAAAAGAGATAGCCGACGAATGCTAATTTATTCTGTGCTATAAATATATTGTGGAACTTACGAGGAATCCAGTTTTTCATCGTATTTTATAATTTACACGTTTCTTGTAACCTTTGAAGTAAAACATTTAATTTGTCTAAAATAGTTTTTTTCTAGCAGTTCGCTTTTTAACGAATTCGAATATGATTGCGTTGGTATTCAATTATTGCAATCAAAAATATTGTTGATAAATTTGGTGGTAATAACACAATATTAATTTTTAAATTGTCGTTGAAATAGTGTTGCATTTGACGCATTGTTTTATCGTTTTATGATTACTTATTAATGTTTGATTACCTTGCAACCATGTGTAATAATGTCCTAATCATGTTCAGCAATGTTTTCATGTAAGTTTAAATACAATGTCTGTGCAGATTTTTTCCATAACCATCAACATAAAGTGTGTCCATTGATGAACGCATTGAAAGTGTAATACCACATTAAAATAAACACAAGATATATTTTTGAATAAATTTTATCACAACATGTTACAATAACATCTTTGGTATTCATAACATTTAGCTGACTCGAGTTTCAGACACAGATACACAAGCACACTTTAACAAGGGACTGAAACAGCCCAAATTGATGCCACGGAACATTGATAAATCCCTGTCTGTGGACGACTTTATAAAATAAATGGTTTATTTAAGTACACTGAGCGTTTTGGGGCTTCTTTTGTGAATTTATTTGCCCCTACCTGTTCTCAGGAGTCAGAGATGAACCTAATGATATTACTATTTATTTCTCATGTTTAAATTGACTTTTTATTGTCAAAAACTTTCTATCTTTATCATTAATTTAAAACAGGTTGCCCATAATACAAGATTCGGGTAGTTGTGGACAGAACAATGGATGTGCTGGGTCTTAAAGTAACCAATGATAATGAACCAAACGAATTTTAACCTTGTTACTTGTTTAATGATTAATTTTAATCTGGATTTGTGTAAATTTTGTATTGCTTCACAGAAAAATAGATTTTTAATCGAAAGTTTCCAAAAACTTTTATGTTTTGTTATGTTTATACAAGGTGTATGAAAAGAATTATAAGCGAAAGCGGCCTTTCAGTTCAAAGTATCATAAAAGAAAGGCTCCCTACTGCGAGGTATACTCCTACCCTTCCGCTATTTTTTTGCATATATTCTTGTAATTTAATTCAGTACCGAAATTACAGTGAAAAATATACAGCATGAGATATATTTCAAAAATACTTTTCAAAGGTTTCAGTTTTTATATCACAACGTTAAGAATGATGTGGTTAACTTTGAAAATGCTTTCGTTTTCGAGGTTAATTAGGCAAAAAAAAAATTAACAGACTAGAGTATAACATATCTGTAGAAAATATATCTATAAAATTTTTACATACAAAAGGTTAAACACTGGTAAAATAGCAAACGAAAAAGATCACCAAAACGTTTGGACGCGTCAGCAGCAGTCCTTCATTAGGAGTAATTCTAAACATTTTATCGTTTATTCTTATACAGTAAAACTCTTCATTACCGGGCATTTACAAAATAGAAAAATTTGTCCGTAGAAGAGGGGTGACTCTAAAGAGGGGTATTATTTTATTATTTTAAAAGAATATTTTACTGAGGATTTTTTACCTGACCGAAAAAAGGAGGTGGTTGTATTTCATGGATGTCCGTTTGGAGGGGTTTTACTGTATTATAATTTAACTTTTTTAAGTTTTCACTCATTAAACAGTCATTGGTAATTGTCAAGAAACAAATACATTCTTTTTTAAATAGGTTTTGATTTCGTATAATACATTTTAACATACACGCATGACGTCATTCTTTTTCACAGAGAGACATAAGTTGACAAAAGCAGAACAGGGTTATTAATGATGTGATATGATGATGACGACATTTAGTGATGATGGTATATTCATGATGAAGATATTGAGGGTGATGGACTAGTGGATGTGTCCATTTTAGCAGAATAAATCAAGTAAGGAGTTGGTATTTATTTAGGTACTTTAAATTGCAAAGGAATTCCCAAGGATACACATACAGTCTGGTTAAACATTATAAGACCGAAAAATCTTTTTATATCTGCGCAACTGTACCACGAATTCAAAATATACGAAAACTAGCAATTACGTATCAGTTGATATAGAATATATTTCAACTTTTCGAAAAGTAAATCTGCATAAATATTTTACGGAAAAAATAAAAAAGTCACGTGTGTAATAAACATAAGACCGATACGATTTAACCCTTTATAAGGCCATTTTTTTCTAGTAATGGTATATTAAAATATTTTTGGGATAGCGATTGATTTAAAAAAGAAATTCATTCAGCTTATTAGATAAAATTAATTATTATAAAATTAATTATTAATAATAATCAGACATGGTAAAATAGCTTACCATGGACATTCAAAAATTGATGAAATTGGTGGTAAGTATTCTTCCCACGGCCTTATAAAGGGTTAAAATAGAAAGGTGGGCTGATACTTATGCAAATCAATGACGTAGTTGTAGAACATGTTTTTCGTAAAAGGAAGCAAAATAATTTTTTTTAATAAAACAGAAAAAAAACCCCAAGATATTTAAGAGTACGGAATCTTCAGAGTCGGAAATTCGTAAAATTTTGACTTTACGTGCAAAGGGAATTCGTAAAATTCTGATTTACGTGCATGTCCCAAAAGCAAACTGCAGCCTCCATTCAGTGATAAAAAACTGCTGTTTTAAATGTATCAAAGAAAGGTGAAAACTACCGTGCAAACAAGCCACGTGGAAGACTATTAAAGCTTTTCTTGGGGGGATCAATGCAAAGTAAATAGTTTAATTTTCAATAATACTGTGTCGCCTAAAGACATTATGAATTCTATATCGACATCTATATATTGCAAGACGGCGTACAACTATATCAAAAGAAATCCGTTCATCGTTCGATGGAAATTCAAATCTCAACCGCGACTAATATCGAGACATAAAATGTAGCGATAACAGTGGGCCAAAACACACATGCCTTGGGATAAAGTATGGCATTCCGTTGTATTTTCTGATGAAATAAAATTCAACCCCGATGGGCCTGACGGATATAGGTACTATTGGCACAATTTGCTTAAAGAAAAGAGGCGTATCGATTTGGAGGTGGTTCTGTTATGATATGGGTTACATTTTCTGCAAAAGGTAAGAGATCTATTGCTTTTATAAATAACCGTTTGAACTCTAAACGATATCACACTGTACTTGAGAAACATTTAATTTCATTTGGACAGAAATTGAGAGGACAAAGACTGTCTTCCTAACAAGACAATGCATCTTGTTATTCTTATCGTGACACTCTGAAGTGAACAATTGACAAAATCTTTACTTACTGCAATGGCTTTCTCTTAGCCCTGACCATAACCGCATAGAGAATCTTTGGGAGGTCATTAATAGAGAACTTTATGTTCAGAGTAGTCAGTTTTCGTCTGTTAGTGAACTAAAGACAGTTGTCTTGACAGACAGCTGTGCTTGCGATAAAGTGTTCTAGAGAACTGCACTTGCATTTTTGCAGTCAATTAAAGAGTATGTAATTCTATACGAGCAAAAGGCGGCCACACTAAATATTAGTTATATTTTGTCAAATTATTTTCAATGGTCTTATTATTTTTCACATACAAATTTTCATTTTCCTTCCATTCTGGAGTGATAGAGTAAATTACATTTTGTGTAATTATTTGCCATAAAATGTATTTATTGTTGTTTTATTCGGGGGTATATTGAAAAAAAAAATTGGCTTGAATAATAAAACACTTTACGTTGCATTTACTAGTGGTCTTACAAGTTTTACCCAGACTGTATTGACGGGATATAGAAAGTAGCATTTCTTGAAATTGTGAGCAAAACAAAAAACAAAAAAAAATCAACGTAATAATCGCTGTTTAATTTTGAGTATTACATATTACATTTAACGGTACTTTCAAATTCATGATCTTTTCTCAGTTATATATATTACACTTATTAAGTTATTTTTGAAATACAGTGGAATATAACATTTGCAAAAAAGAATGGGATGTAATTTCTGCATAATAATATAGGATATAATGTTCACTCTTAAACACATGCTGTAGCTAATGTTTGGGTGGGCTCAACAGGAGGCACGGCAACCCACTTCCTTTTGAATTTTGGGAGAAATAGAAAAGAAAAAGTATCGCGAAATTGGCGACTCATGGAACAGTAGATGATAAAATTAACAGCGCTGTTAACTAACGCCAGAATATCCATAGTCTCGCCAAAGTTAGAATACACGTGTTCAAAAAACTCACGTCCCAGAACACCGCTTAGAAGGGCTAACATGCCAGACGGGAATTCTGTTACCAAAAACAGAAGCAGAACAGCTAGAAGCATCCGCGTGGTCCGATCATGGCTGTTTTCATGCTCGTTACCAACTTTTAATCTTTGTCTGCGAAGGTTGGCTTCATACAAAACCTTAATTAAGGCGAAGCTCAGCCCAGTCAGTGCCACACAAGGCACAAGTTTGGTAACAACGCTGAAAAGCCAGAAGTTCAGCTTTTCCAATAACCTGTCATGCCTCCTGGCAAGCTCGCTGAAGTCAACTTTGTATGTAACATGTTCTTCCTCTTTATCCTCTACGACGCTAAAGGTTAAGTACATTGGAATACAGAAGACAATGCAGCTATAATAGGTAAGGGTAATAGCTATACGAGCTTGCACAAGTCCTCTAAAGCGAATAGTCTGTGCTGGATAGCACACGGCCATGAAACGCCAGATGGCCACCGTGACTGTCAGCCAAATGGAGATGGTATGACTGACTACGGTAAAGTTAGCATGGAATAATGTAAAAACTGCCCATTGGTACGAATATTTCTCATGGTCAGCTAAATCTGTTCGTATGTAATTATGGATGGTGAAAGGAATGTATGAAAACATGACCAGCATATCTGCAACAGCTAGTCCTGTCAAGATGGCGTTAGTAGGTGATAACATGTTTTTCCTTGTCAGAACGATGATGTTTAGAACATTGGCGCTGATTCCAAATATGCACATAATCAGGCTTAGATAACCATGAGCAGAAGCATAATGGTTTCTATAGACCTCTAATTGTTCGCCATAGTAAGGTAAAGGGCGCTCCTGTAACGGCGACGGTGGCAACGAGTTTTCTTCCGAGATGTTGAGATACGACAGAGTCCAATTGGGCCAAAATTCTGGAGACACTCGAGGCAGCGATGTGAAATTCATTTTGAAATTTAATTATTAGTCATTAGGAAGATTCCTGAAAAGAAAAAACATCAATAAACATTCAAAGCTTCATATAATATACTTCGAAAATAAAAGAAACATGCTTCTGAACGATAGCTAGGATGGAAGAAGGGGGGGAAAAAACAATTTTACAAAAGTTATAAAACACTAAATATAATATTCATACGAAATTATACTTTCATATACAGGATTTATTCATAAATATGCATCTTTTAATATTAATAAAATATTTTATTTTGTAAACTGCTATATGTTTATCGAGAGAGAGAGAGGGGATAGTGAAAGGAGAGATAAATAAAAAGGAATACATAAATATTTTATAGAAATGTTAGAAGAAAATGCGAGCATTTACCCACTTTGAATTTGATGTAATCAAAGTAAAAATCACAGCATTCAAGCTAACAAGTTATTCAAAAACATAAAATCAAAAATTTCTAAAAATAAATTTTGGGTGCGCCCGTGTCGTTATCTCTTATGACAGCCCATTTCATTACCAGGGAGGGGCCCCTTATTTATCTTTGACCCATGAATGCATATTTCACGCAAATGCTTTCATATTTAATACAACGTTCTTTATATTTGCAAAGATCGCCTTCACTTATAAGTTTCGTTTAAGTAGTATACTCTTTACATGGAGGTAGATACAGTGGGAAAGACACGTCGTGAATAATTATATACTATGTATAATTTAAAATGGAGTAATTATGTGGTGCTCATTTAAACATAAAAAATATGCGATAAAAATCAACATTATGCTGAAATATCATTTCTATATGTCTGGATGGAGGTATCTTTCAGTGGCGTGCGGTAACGTTTTCCTTTAGGCAAGCAATATATTTATTTTTGGGATATGTAAACAAAGTAAATTATATTTTTTATAGTACTTTGCAATTAGTTCTATTTATATAAAAAATTCCAGTCTTCTATTTTTTTGGCAAATATATCAATAACACTTTTGTGAAAGTTGGAGTTCTTTTTCATATTTGTAATAAGTTTTTTTTTTTCAATATATGACAAGGATAACTTTGACAAATGCAATAAAAATTACTATCGATACCACTAGATGGCAGCATTATCGTTAACATAAGCTATTAGAAAATTGCTTATCGGATGAAAATGCTTACTCGGCTTAAAAAAATCAAAACAATCAGTATTTATAAATTGAATTGATGTATAATTTGGCAAACTCACAGATTTCAAGCTGAAAATACGATAAAATAGGAAATGAAAATACGATAACGAGAAATGCTTCCGCAGCCATACCCATTGAGATCTACAGTTAAACATTTATGGCTGGAAAGCAGAAATTGCATTGCTTATGATCCGATGTTAGTCCTACCCTTAGGTAGTGGCGCCATCTAGTGACAAAAAATTGCGAAGTAGCTACTTTGACCTCAGACAGAATTTCAGGTACGCAACATAGATTTTGCTGAACTTTTATAATTAAGTTTTCCTTAATTTAAATTGGCAATGGAAATGTGTTTCAAATTGATGCTAGGCAAGCAATGCTTATATTGCTTTTATGGACCGCACTCCACTGGTATCTTTCCTCCAAGTGGTTCCTTAGAAATTCGTTTCCATATCTCACTTTCGACCTGTTATTTTATTTTATCCTTTCTATCTTATTTTATTGTTTCTATTTTATTTTATCCTTTCTAGCTAGTCCTAGAACGTTTTTCATTTTTCAACCAGAAAGGATATAAGAAATATCCAAGAATATTTCTTAGATCCTTTACGGTTTTTTCGATTTCTGTTGTGAATTTCAGTTGTCTATTGAAGCGTTAACCATAAATACATAAGAAATAATCAAAACAGATAAAAAATGAAAGAAAGGTGAAGAATAGAATAACTATTTGATGTTGATTTCAATCTATAATAACTTGTAAAGCTATTTTTAATACGCTGAAGAACCTAACGAAGCCGTGTTCAGTTCATGGAACACAGATTTAATGAACATTAAATTACGTTAGAAGTAGTTAAATCTTCCTTAACTAACAAGATAAATTTACACTACTTTAGTCCATTTCCTTTTCATCATTTTATTTGTTTTTGCATAGTTAGCATAGATTGAATTTTGAGGCATCATTTGCCATGCCGCCTTTTTTTACTCATCAAAATTTTAAATTAAATTGTGCGGGAAACCTTTGAATATCCATTATATGTTACGCCCTTCATCTCCATGAATACCACATAACAAATTTCAAGATTCAAAACCCCATATGCGAAAAGAAAGCAAGCTATTAAAGAAGTACGGTTAATAAAAAAACAAAAATATTTATTGAACTTACGTATTAAAAAATACGCAATAAGTAACACATTACTAAATAATTAAATAAATGGAAATAAACCAAGAAATGAATATCAAGCCGTTTTCTAATAATAACGTTAAGCTCTAAGTCCCATTCAAGTGTAAGTCTGTACAACTTAACCATAGCGTGCTCACAGTTCACACGAACAGGAAGACACAAGCAATTCAATTTGCATGTTATCAGACTTAAGGAATTGTAATCATACAACCACGAGGAAGCTGACGCTTTTTGGGAATCTAACACATTGATGGGCACTTCAAGCCAATCTACACTCACTAATAAATTTCACTTCTACTAATAGCGTGAGATGGATTGCCGGGCGCAGAAACATTTCCTCATTCATATCAATTGCAATCGAGTGCAAAACTTAATTACTCCGTTTTAATTTGAGGTGCTATCCATCGAAGATAAATACGAAATAGGCTTCTTAGCAATAAAATTGACAAACCAAATTATTAAATTAAAATACTGTTGGCCAGGCAGATAATGGTAAGGGGCTGATGTCGCAACAACAAGGGAATGAGCAAAAGTAAACCAGCCAGTCATCAACCAGAGAACTACTCCTAATGTACCTATAAATGACAGTATACTGCCGCGCCAATTACTACTACATAAGCTTAACAACATCTTTATAGTCCCTGATATACGTGTGGCCTTTATCCTCATTGAGAAAGACAAGGCTATTTTTGTAATATTGGTAATAAGTTCCAGCCTTACCCAAAGGAAAGGAACTCGTTATAAACGACCGGACATAATTTTTCCCTTGTTTCATCAATAAGGTTTTTTATTGTTGATGCCTAATTTTCACAAAATTAAAAATGTTCGTTCAGTTGTTAAGCATCGGAGTTGAACGGAAGTACAACATGCTAAGAAGGAATAATAAATTGCAATAGAAGCAGAATCCTAAATGCAAATTATATCGAATTTGATTAGAGCTTTGTGCGATTTCACATCGTTTCTCGAGAAGTCTCCATCAACGATTCAAATTTTTAAATTAAATCATTCGTAATTTATTTTTACTTTTAATTCGAATTTTAAGGCGCATACAAAGAAACACAGACAAGAAATAGGTTTTAGCCAAGAATGCCAGTTTGCTGTATTTCACAAGCACATGATTCCGAGTAAAATATAGAAAAAAACTGTTGAGTATATCACGTCCAGCTTATAATAATTCACAATATTACAGATAGAAGTAAGTGTCATAACAAAAGAAATCATAATATTAATATATAGTCTATAAAATATTAATCCTTGAGATGGAGAGGGGAGAAGAGAGAGAGAGAGAGAGAGAGAGAGAGATCGTTTTCTTTGTACTATATTTACGTATTTCTATGAAGTGATATTATGTTATTATATATGTATAATAAAGTGATACTATATTAAATAAATACTCCCTTTATTCAATTAGTCAGTGAATAGGGAGGAACAATAATAATAATAATAATATTGTATGTGTAAGTAAATAGAGAGAGGGGGGGAGGGAGAGAAAAGATAATTGTTTCAAACCGATGCCAGATTTGATAATTATAGGAGATAGAAAGATAATAAAAGATGCTTTTCGTATTAATATCGTTAAGAAAAACAAATGGGAAAAAGAAAAGCTCACGTTTTTGGATACAGAAATATTTTTCTTAGTAAAGCTCTCCCCGTTTTTTATAAAACGAATTAAAGAAAAACAAATATTTAAAAAAAGGGGAGTTGAATTCATTTTCAAATATAATCTCGGAGTTTTTGAAATATAATTGATTTTCAGCTATAATTAATTCTGTGATAAAAGATGAAAAACAAGACACCGAGTAACAAAATTTTCAAATAGTTTTGCAATTACGTACTTTTTTTAAAGTTGCACAACTGAGAACATATATGTAAGCATATAATAGTAGATTCAGATTAAAAATAATACAAAATAGGCAATTTTTTAATAAAAGATATTATTATTTTAAATGCAAGTTTAAAGTAAAAAAATTTATAATCAAAATGCTATTTTGCGAATCTAAATAACATTTTTTTTGTATTGATGGGACAAATCAAATTGAAGGAAAAATCTGAGTCGACACAAAAATATAAAATGTTTTTATAAAAAAAAAGTAACTGGTAACTTTTTCAAATTTAAATCTCAAAACGATTTTTGAGATCATTTGAAACAAAATTGTTGTTTCGGAGCAGACGACGAATTATGCCATACTTTTAAATTCCAAATTTATAGCAGCTTCTTTTCGATGAGTTCGATGAAGGCTATTCTCGTCATGAATCTTCAAGATTTTTATGGTATCATTAGTATGGTAACTTTTTTTAATGAAAGATCTTCTGTAAATTTGGTAAACTTCATTGCTCCACAATATACTTGTTGATATTCCAGTGCTACAAGAACTCTTTGCATTTTCCAGACAACCAGTTTGCATGTTACGGAAATAATGACTAAAGCATATTTATTGAGCTTCCTCGATTTATTGCATTTTTAACGAGTACACCTCTGTTTCATGAAATTGCCCTATATTGAATAAAATTGTTCTCTTATATTTACTTCGAGTAAAATAAACTTGGATTTTATAAAATTATATTTGGAAATTAGTGGTTAGCCCGAAAATATAAAGTAAGTAAGCAAATTGATAGAGAGCGTTAAAGTTTTATGAAATATAGTGTTAGTTCGCACTTTTTAGTCAAGACGATAGACGATGACGATGAGATAGACGATGGGACACCATTTAAAATGGAACTGGAGAAAGATAATTTTCAGCGTTACGGCAATTAAAAGATTATTTACACAACTCTTTAATACAGCAAACTAACGAAAGAAAGTTACTATAAGAAATCTTTAAGTTAGTTAACATGTTAAATTGTCTAGCTACATTATGTGTAAAAATATTATTGTGCTGTAGATAATATTAATTTTGAGGAAACATAACTCACAATTTTGCTGAAAAAAGATCCCTTTTCGTTGAAAGAATATTTAGTCCAAATTACATAATCTACTAATTATAACTAAAAGTTTAAAATTATAATTTTTAATATTTGGAAGTACGTACACGTACTTTGTTTTAAATAAATCTTAATAAAATAAAAGATAGATACAACGAAAATTTCTTTTTTGACTTATCTCCTCAAAAGAAATGATTACACAGGCTTCAATTGTGTTACAAGGGCCCTTGAGCAAAATTTATCTAGGGCTCTATAAAACCTTAACCTAGCCCTGGTTGATTACGATCTTCCTATAATTAAATAATGGAATAATATATAATAATAAATATAATTAGATTATGGAATCGCATAATAGCCCTTAGAACGCAACATGTAAGCAAGGAAATGTGGACAAAGGTATGCTCAGGACTATGAATATGATACTAATTTCCTGGAGCATAAACGTTATACTTTGAGGCATACTGCTCATATATATATATATACATGTAAAAGCCTGGCTTAATTGGAAAAGTGCAGTTGTTCCAGTTACGGATTACGATTTTTATGGGCTCTGGGCTGGCAGGATATAATGGTCCCACTCAAGAATATGACTCTCGCGGTATTTACTCAATAATTCTTGAGCTCTTTCTTTGAAGTTCTTTATCTCTAGTATATTCAGGTGTATCAATAACCACAATTTCTGGGGTGCTTGTAAACAAGTAAGATTAAAATGAAGCTTAAATTTAAATCGTATCAAATCTTTTAAAGGTCTCTGCTTAAGCCCCAAAATCCAGGGAGCCATATGCCCAGGCCTATTTGACTTATGCGTAAATTCGGCATTGAGTTGACCTCTGATCTTCAAATGGAAGATGACCTAGAAACCCAAAAGTTGGACGCCAATCCCAAGTGATGTTCCAAATCACACGCTAAAATGCAATATACATTTGCATTTTACTTTTTTACAGAGTGTTTTGCCGGCATAATATTCTGCAAAATAACATTACTTAAGTCCGAGTGAAGCAATGATGGTAGGAGCCGAAAAGGACAACGCCTCACTTTAATTCACGCTTAGGTTTTGTCACATCTACACCGAAAGGTGGGCGGGAAACGTGATGGTTTGTGCATGCTTAATGCATATTTATTTATAATCTTTATATTCGTATATAAATTTATATATAAGTGTTCATTTGTGAGTATATTAGCTTCAAATTTTGTAGCATGCTAGCCCTTTTCACTTTAATTTAGGAATTTTAATTTGACGTTGGAATTTCATGAGACCGACCTGCTCATTTTATTGAAAGAATATTTTTAGTAGTCCACGTGTTAATGGGCTTCTCACTTTTTTAATGAAGAGCTCACTATAATTCATTTGTAAATAAAATTATTATCAAACCATATTATGTTACTTTTGACCTTTCAGGTTTGAGTACGATAAGTTCAGCTTTGAGCAACGATGTTTAAAACACAACTTTTTAAGTACTGTGAAAAAAGAAAATCGTTGAAGTTACGATCACATATAAAGAGACCAAAGAAGTTAGAAAAACAAATAGAGAGAGAGAGAGAGAGAGGAGAGGGAAGGGAGATAAAGCAGACAGATGCAGAACGCGGAAAAATAATGAAGCAATAAAATACGCACATCTATGGGACATATTGCAGAAAAATATCTACGAATTGTTTATCATCACCTGTAGTATTATAGTTTTAGACCAAATATGTCATCTAATATATCAAAGGTATTTTCAAGTTGTTTATTGCCTTTAACTTTTCGCATATATGTACTTGTCAACGAAGGTGAGTTTGAAGCCAAAATTCGCCATGCTTTTTTTGGTAACATTTTTTCGTCATGTTTTTGTCAAACTTCTGGCCAAACTTTGCCAATATTTCTCGCCAAATTTGAAAAACATGAAAGATGTGTTTTAAATGTTAATTTATCTTTAATTTAATTGAAGATTTAGTCTTTTTTGACATTTTACTTAAAAAATATTCTGATATGAACCTTAGACAAATTTAATCCATAAGTGATGAATCTAATAAAGAGAGAGAGAGAGAGAGAGAGACCGATATTAGTGCGTTATCGTGAGACAAAATATATATTGATAAAAGTTTATGCTGTGACCACGAGATCTGGCGTGACGTAAAACCGTGGACTTGATCAATATTCCACTGGCCCAATGGTTCATTTCACCGCTTTTTTTTATCAGTGATCGAAACTATTGCAGAAAAGAGGTTGGCACTTGAGTAAAATGTTTTTTCTGATTGCCATTTTGAATTGTTACATTTTTATAATATTTATACCGTTGTCTACGAAGTGATAATAATAATAATCTTTATTTATTTGCTTCAAACAACATATACAATGTTAGAAATAGTTTAGTTTCCACATTATTAGGTACAATGTACAACGAAAATGTGCAAAATCGGTCAATAATCGAATGAGTGCGACGGTTTTGCTAGCCTTTTAGACATGGAGAAAACCCCTCATCGATTCGGCAAAGGAACGAGTTGGCATATCTCTAATGTGCAACAATTTTTTGAAACGAACATTATATGTACGAAGCTGGACTCGAGAGAAATATACATTAGTACATTGATCACTCAAGTCAACTTCATTTATATCCGCATTTGATAACAAGTGACATCAGACCGCAAATCCACCTTATTCACAAACTAGCTTTTCATTTTTTTTAAAAATAAATTCTTATTATTTAATTTTTTTATTTTAATCGGAAACTCATTTCACATTCTCAACCCCGTTTATCTCATACTGTCTCGTTTTAGTTCAATTCTTATTTTAGGGAGGTAAAATTCAAGTGCTTTTTTCAGTATTTTCTGATCTAATTTTTTTGTAGTTTTATTATTTTAATATGTTTATTTTAATAATAAATGTACTTTATTCCAGTAAAGTACATTCATTATTAAAATAAACATGTACTTTATTCCAGTAAAGTACATTCATTATTAAAATAAACATGTACTTTATTCCAGTAAACAAATTTAGTGCAAAATCCAGTTCATATCTAAGGTAAAATACAGTTTACATACTTAATGCAAATTCCACTTTATATACCTAATACAAATTCCACTTTATATATCTAATGCACAGCTTATACCTGATGTTAATTCCAGTTCATATCTAATGCGCACAAATTCTAATCTAATGTATGTTCCAGTTTATATTCCATGCAAATTCCAGTATATATATATATATATGAAGTTAAATTCCACTTTACATATTAATGTAAATTCCACTTTACATATTAATGTAAATTCCACTTTACATATTAATGTAAATTCCACTTTACATATTAATGTAAATTCCAGTTTATATCTTTAAATCCTAGTTTATATCTTTAAATTCCAGTTTATATATTAATATAAATCCCAGCTTACATATTAATGTAAATCTCAATTTTCAACTAATGCAAATGAATTCAGGGCGTTAAAGTGTCAAATCTGACTATATCATTGCAAAATATGGCTGTTATCGGAGTCTTTTCTAATACCCATCAACGTAGAGTTCTCAAACTTATTGTGAGGGCCCAAGCACATTTTATGTACGTTTATACATTACAGTATATGTAAAATCGCAATTTATTTCAGATAATGCGGGGGGGGGGAGGGTTCAGGCCCCACGAGTTCATATACTCTACACCTGTGCTAACACCGATTCAAGTATCGTTGAAGACGGAGTGGATACAACCGGACAAGAGAACACAAAACTGGATTGAAGAGGAGTTTATATCGAATTTACCATGCGTAGGAAGGAAGAGATACGATACATTTTTATTTTAATTTTGACTCTTGATATGTGTAATCAAAGCGAAATGGATTAGTAACAACATTTGCATCAGCCTCATTCGGGCTGAATTCAGGAAATCAAGTAAGGATGTGGAAAGTCATTTGTGATAGTGCAAGGACAACAACACTGGAAAAAAAAGTAGAAAATGAGGTCTCAATCGCTTTGTTTTGTATTTGTTTTTGTGGTTCTTGGTTACGTCCTAGTGATAGCATGTTCACACGCGAGAGACGCATTTTATTTCTACTACGTAAGTACGGTATCAGGGCTGTGTTGGACTAGAGCATACAGCATTCGTGTTTTATCTTTGTCCTCATGATAAACCATTAATATACTATAGATATTTAATACAGTTTATACGCTCAGATGAATTAGTCGAAGAATATTATCAGCAGATGGAAATGAATAGTAAATAGCTAATTACAATAGTGGAAGATAATATTAGAAATAATTAATTGCCGTTAATGAAATTAATAAGTTCAATATGATAATAACTGCATCTAATCTAGTTACGATACTAGTTAAGGTATAAATACGGAATTAATTTAGTTAAATTTGGTTAAAAAAATAAAGCCGTTCATTTTGATAAAAAGTGAATAGCTATTTTGTAGCGTTTGTTTTAAGTCGTTTGTTTGTGCCCTTTACGGCGCAAGGATAGCAAGGGCCATGCTTCACCGGGATCTACAGTTCATGAGACATCCAAGCCTCTTATAGCCCAGGACATCAATCCCCGGACTACGGTGAGTTAGTCGGTAGAGCGCCATCTTTTTCGATGCCGTTGGGAGTCGAATCAGGGATAATGGCTGGCTAAGCAAACGCGTCACCACAGCAGAGTCGTTTTTTAACGCATTTTATAACTTACGAAGCCAAGTAAAACTTCATTTATTAATTTCCTTGCTATACTCGCGGCAAAGGTAACTTGGTACCTGAAAAGGCACAGAGCAGTATGATTTCGCCAGTGCAATATAGTTCGCCCTTTCTTACGTTAAGAGAGTTAATAGAAGATACATTTCGTACATAAAACATTAAAATTATGCTAAAATACATAAAACATAGGCATATTTGTATAAAATTAAAATTTGGTTTATATTACATAGTAAATTTAGAAAAAAGACTCATTATAGCAAGCGCTGACGTCATTAAAGTAACTGACCACTCAGGTGACTCGGTTCGCTTGGCTGGAAATTTGTCGCGTGGAATTTTGGCAATCGCATTTTTCTGCATTCCAAATTAGGCGATAAACGGCCTAATAATGTTGAGGGTTATCTCATTTTTCGCCAATTTGGGAATGAATATTTATTGCACACACGTGAATAGGTCACCGTAGCCTTAATAGTGCACCAGGTTAGCTTTGCCGCGAGTATAGGAATATTTGACATACTTTAGGAATGAGTAACTAAGAATTAGCATTAGAAAATTTGTACAACACATTATTTTAATTTTGCAATGCGATTTAAAACTCTTTGTACAAATTTTAACGGAAGATAGAAAAAACTAAAACACATAGTTCGGACACTCTCGTCTCACCCATAGACATCTGTTGGAAGGAAAACCAGCACCAATTTGCCAAGTGTGCAGTGAACCCATGAGTGTTTTACACATTTTAACTCAATGCCCCTATTATAGACTTGCCCGCACTCTTACTTATAACTCTTCATCACTGTCTGACATTTTAAATGACCATGCTGACCATACGCACGTTTTAAAATTTTTAAAAAGTACTGGTTTTTACTACAGTCTTTGATTTTACCATGTTTGGCGCAGTATAGCCCAGATGCTCTTGCGCCATAAAAAAGCCAAACAAACAAACAAACACGTGTGTTCGTACACCCTTCATAGTACTATAAACAATGGGGCGTGTGAGGCTAAATCGAGGCATACAACAGTTATGAAGACAATTTATCCATTTAGTTGTCTTGTTATCTTGTTCGACCCATGGAGACTTCATATACAATATTCCTCTAGTCTCTTTTATGAAGCACTGCATTTTTCAATTGACTGATACGCATGTTAGAATCACTTAATGGTGCCCAGCTATCGTGTTCTTTGCTTTCCACTTTTACGTGAGAGTTACAACGCATAACATGACCAAAATATGACAACGGAGATGTTGGAATCACCGCCTCCAGTGGTAATTCTGGCCGATAAGTTCCATGGGTGACCATTAATTTGGCAGTTCCACATAATTACTATTATTCTACAGTTTGGCGACTGATAATTCGTTTATTTTGTAAATTCACTGTTTGGCTTGATTTAAAAATCATCTAATGGAGAGACACATGAAAATAAGTGGAAAAATTTAAAACTTAAATTATTTTTGGTATATCGCTTTGATTTGTTATTATGTGAATTATTTTTGGTATATCGCTTTGATTTGTTATTATGTGAGCCGTTTTTAGAGATGAGGTGCTAGAAAAAAATTCAAACATAAGCTGAAGCTATCCGGCTGTTCTTTTGATGTCGTTCGATGCCAGAATGGGCCATTATATCTAAAAAACATCTTAAGCTATCGACTAAAAAAACTAAAATCACCAAATATGGCTCAAAATAACACCAAAATCGCCAAGTTGGCTTGAATCGAAAGCTAGTATAAAAGTGTAGAGAAAACTTTAATTATGGAGTAAAAGGATTTAAAATGAAGGTGTAGAAAGAAAGGATACCCGTGGCTTTATAATTTCCGTTGAAATTCTTTAGCTTTTTAAAAAGGGAAATGAATTTTTAAAATTAAATGGTATTTTTATATAATTCTGGGATAATAATGATATCTGTAACAATTATTTAGAATTTCCTACTGAATTACATGGAATAATGAACAGCATGTTCAGAAGTGGAACGTTGCATGCTTGTTCGTAGCTTTCGCGTTCATGATAGCATGAAAAATCATTTGACCTATCTGTCTAATATAAATCATATAGCATCCGCAGGACCTTTCATAAACGTCAGAGGATTTCAGAAACCCTTGAGAGTATTACGACAGCATGAATAAATCAAGAAATTCTATTACAGGATTAAAGACCATGCGATGGGTATTTTGTAGTATAAAAGCGTGTTACTAAGAGATCTTTAATCTCTCTGGAGAGAAAACAAGTTCAACCTCACCCTCTGCGTACAATTTCAAATATTTTTTTACTTTATTTATATAAATCGAACACTACGCAGATTAAATCAAACAACAATGTCAATCAATCAACGTTTATTGGCGTAGTGATACCAACGCCGATGGTATGGCGTGATTAGATGGTGAAACGTTCGAAAGAAAATAAATATTTCTGCCTTCGGTGGGACCTGAACCCACGACCTTCCACTTGCCGGGCGGAGGCTCTACCCACTGAGCTACGAAGGACAATATATAATCTCTTTACGAACGTATATAAAGACTATTTACTAAAGCTGGTTTTCGTAATTTGGTTTAAATAGTAGTCCATGTACTACACCATTCTGCGAAATAACTGGCAACAATATATATACGTTCGTAAAGAGATTAGATATTGTCGTTCGTAGCTCAGTGGGTAGAGCCTCCGCCCGGCAAGTGGAAGGTCGTGGGTTCAGGTCCCACCGAACGCAGAAATATTTATTTTCTTTCGAACGTTTCACCATCTAATCGCGCCATAACGTCGGCGCTGGTATCACTATAAATTGCGCCTTTGTGACAAAAGGAGACGATAAATTATTATTATTATTATTAAGTTAATAATAATGTGCCAAATTGCTTAACTTGGATAAATGCACCTATCATTACGCTTATCATTGCTTAATAACCCGTCAGTTTCTTTGCGAAACATATGATTGTCAAATGGCTGTGAAATCAGTATAGGGATGCAAAACACAAAAAAGAGAGAACTAATTCAAACAAACGTAACAAATTTAATTAGGACTAATTACTACTCTACAAATTCTATGCAGTTATATAAATGGCGAAAGTTTCCACATGGACAGAAACATAAATGTCTAGCTGATATTCTTGCTATGGTGCTGTGATTTATCAATACAGGTTGTTATCAAATCAACGGCTCAGCAACAATATCTATCTAAATTGCAATATGACAATACAATAAATTACACCAATACTGAGAACGTATGCCAGATATTAAATTAAAACAATGCAAGAACTATTGCCTAAAAATGCCTGCCTGCCTGGGCAAATGGGGAAAAGAGAATAAGTTTCATAACCTAATTTTCAAATTAAACCTAAATAATGGTACACCTCGTACAAATGGGAATAAATGGATATTGACTCACGTGCGACTGTTATGATGGGGTGTTGCAGTCACGTGACCGTTGTTTTGTTGCAGGTGCATTACGCTGTGGCTCGTCGTGCACTTCAAAATCCAATTTCTGATGAGAAAACATTTACGGGGCTGCGGGGATGTTGCTGCTCCACTCCTGCCGGACTTGGCGTATTTTAAGGAAAACGCCAGGCTCTGCTGGTGTGAAAAACAACGATGAACAGACAGGATGCTGCTGCATCGGTTCAGTAGGACTCTACGTATTTTTTGGACAAACATCGGGATTTGCTGATGCGAAAATCAACGATGAATAATTATAGTCAGCCGGAATTCTTCACTCTGCAGTGGCGATGAATATAACTCTACGCAGCTGTGGCGTATGATTTTGTAGCTCGTGAGCGAATCGAGAATTTTTGGAGCTTTAATAAAAACTTTCCAAGTGGAGCCCGTGCGATACTTTCAAGTAGGAAGGTTGTGAGTCTTCCCACCTGCAACTTTGCTTGCCCTCAAGGCTCTGACAGAACTCCAAGTTCAACGTTAAGTTGAGACGTCCTTTTCCGTACGCTGCTCCCGCTCTTCTCTTCTATTTTCTTCTCTTACTATCCCCAGCACGACCTGCATGTCAATCACATTAAATTACACAATCCACTCACAGGATTATTCGTTTTGCCAGTACATTTGCCTGTTGCTATATATACAAACTATACTGCTGATCTCTGATAGGTTTCCTTTCGCGGGGCGGTCTACTGTTTTTGAGTTTAACTACGCCCTGAGTTTACGATACTAGAATTTACAAACAAGCCCCTAATTAAAGTTGACGTTTTATGGGATTTTCATGGTTTATTTTAGCCTGGCTCTGGCGCCTAAACCCATAAAACGTCGTCTGGCTTTTTTTTTCTCTACCCATGCTTACTTTGTACAAATACACAGAATATATTTGGCAAACTAATATTCTCCTGTAATAATACGTTAATATCCACACAAAATGATTTAAAGAACAACGTAATTCAATATGGCTGACGAACACACATAATAAACGTTGATTTATATCGTTGCTTAATTTTTTACTTAGTTTAGTAAGTTATTATATAGGAAAAAGTAAAGACTCATTCTGTAATTTATATAAATCGAACGCTACGCAGATTAAATCAAACAACGATTTTAATCAACTTTTTTTTGGCATAGTGATATCAGAACCAATGTCATGGCGTGATTAGATGGTGAAACGTTCGAAAGAAAAGAAATATTTTTGAGTTCGGTGGGACCTGAACCCACGACCTTCCATTTGCTGGGCGGAGGCTCTACCCTCTGAGCTACGATATGAGCGTTTGATTTATATAAATGCATATGCTGAAACGAGCCTTTCGATCAATTTAATATCGGTCTCTTCGTAATTTGGTTTAAAAAGCAGTCCACGTTGCTACTTCATTCTGCGAAAATAACCCGCATCAGTAAATAAGTCTTTAAAAACGTTCGTAAGAAATTAATGTCGCCGTTCGTAGCTCAAAAGGATCGTTTCACCATTTAACCACGCCATGACATCGGCACTGGTATCACTACGCCAAAAAACGTAGATTAATATTGTTGTATAATTCGTTCTGTAATACCTTACCATAATATGTGAAGCACGAAATCCTCCACATCTGTATTTAGATGTAGCTGAAATACAAGTGCTTCTTCAACTTTATAATTTATGATAGAATAAACGAAATTAGTATCCATAACTTCCACATACAAAGATTCAGAAAAAAGTTCGAAATCATGTGAGTGAACAATCTATTATTCTAATATGTTCAAAAATAAGTTTTGCCTCATACAGAGAAACTAGGTGATCCGAAACAAGGGGGCTCGATTTCGGATAAGCCATAATTCGGATAATCCGAAAATTCAATTTTCGGTGCAAACACGTAAAAAGGAAAACAGAACATTTATCCAAAAACACGTTTAATTATATATATAACTAAACTACTATACTCATAGTGAAAAACTTCAAAAAGCATATGCCCTGCGGTGGCGCAGTGTGGTAACGCGTTCTCCTATTGCGCGGCTAATCCGGGTTCGACTCCCAGCAGTGCAAAAAGAACGCTTACTCAGAGATCGCACTGCTCACTGTAGTCCGGGGTTTGGTTCCCCAGGCCTTAAGAGGTTCGGATTCCTCGGAAAACAGTAGGTCCCGGCGCAGCATGACCACTGTAGTCTTTGAGCCGTAAAACCAAAAAGAAAGCATATACATTAGCTAAGACATGAACTGCTTTGGAAACTGTTCGGTATTTTTGCATATATGGACTGTGTGAAAAGTCCGGTATCTGCTATTTTTCTCTCTTAAGGAGAGTATACACTAGAAATTAAACACGAAATTTTTCTTGAGTAAAGTCAGAAAGTGTCGTCTACTAAAAAAAAAAAAAACTGGTGGGAGGTTAAAAAATTTTTACGACATGTATCGAGACAATCACAGCATGTAAGGTCGTAGCCAATTTTCATTAAAAAGTTAGTTTTTGGGGACCGGACCCTAATATTCCCCCTTTGGATACGGGCATGTAATGAGGGTTATATTGTATTTGGAAGAACAGGACCTGCTTCGTGTTTTTAATAAGCACCTTTATCGACAAGATTCAGTGAAGAGCGAAGTTGAGATAAGGCGGAATTATTCAATATTAAAAATTGTTTCTCACTATAATAAGTATTTTGGGGATTTATGATAAAACAGTAAATGAATAAACTATGGAGAAGTAGCTCAGGTAGAGAAAAATAGGAGATTTACACTCTTCATTTCGTATCTGCAGCGTTTATTTAACAAAATCGCAGGTGCAAAAAAAGCGTAATATGAAAAATGTAATTTAAATTGACGCAGGAAGAAAATTATTTACGCAAGAAGGAACGTAAGGAAAAACCCTTTAAAGTTAATAACAAATGCAATTTTCAAACATCGATTTTCGAATAAAAAGCAAGTTTGCATAAACCTAAGGATTACTGAAGCTTATTTGGGTTTCATTCTCAAAAGATGATCGTAATAGTTTGAGATAACCTGCAATGAATTCGATATATACAAAATTTAAATTATTTCTAAAGAAAGAGAATTAAAAACACCTTTGTTGTTAAAGTGGAGGTGTTCTATACTTTTGTGCTGCTAGTTGAAATTTATGTCAAGCGAGCTGCATTCAGCGGCAATATGTCAATTTCAACTGTACCATGCAAATGTACCACCCATCTATTTTAACAATAAAGATGATCTGAAAAGTTTTTGCTTATTTTGACAATTTTATAGATACATGTCCCTTTTTACCCCCCCAAGGAACACCTGAAACTTGTTATTCATAGCTATTTTTCCAACTATAAATAACAAGCACACTTTCATTACATAAAATATCTTAAGGCTACCCCATGCCCATACCCAGAGGGTGGGGGGGATCTTAGGGACCGCCCCCTCGAAACTGAATTTTTAACGGGACTTGGCTACGGCCGTGATTGTATCAATTGTGCAAAAAGTTTTGAACCGCCCGAAATTAAATCTTGGTTACGGCCCTGTGCTACACACATTGTTCTCAACAAATATATGAATTCTATTATAAAAATATATGCCTTGTATTAAAAATATTATGACTAGAGCTCCAAATTGATCCATTTTGAATTATCTGGAAATTTCAAGCGATTTGCAAATGTAGGTAAGGTTATAATTGATTCAAATAATAGAGGTTATATATATCAGGGGCGTGCGGTCCATAGAAGGAATTTAAGCCTTGCTTGCCTAGCACCAATTTAAAACAAAAAATTAAAACACATTTCCATTTTTACCTTAATCATAAAGGTTCAGCAAAAATTACGTTTGCTAACTGAAGTTTAATCTGAGGTCAAACTAATCTTTTGCAATATTTTTGGCGATTGATGGCGCCACATTTTGAGGGCGGCCTTGGGACGCGGTTCAGAAGCAGTCTGGAGGGAGTCTCACTCTTTCGAGTGAGTACGTTACCCATGGGCATATCTACGTAAGCATTTTATTGTTATTGTATTTTAATTCTCTATGTAATCGTGTTTTTTGCTTGAAATCTGTGAGTTCGTCAAATTAAACCTCAATTAAATTTATAAATACTGAATATTTTAACTTTTTAAGTTTCATAAGCGGGAAATAATTTTTAATCTCATGAAAACCGCTTTTAAAAATGCTTATGAATGATAATGCTGTCATCTAATAGCGCTAATGAGAACTTTTGAATTTTTAACAGGTTAAGACAAGACCCCTTGGCTAACTAGGCTTTTAAAGAAAAAGATACAATGCAAAACTAAATGTATTACTTGTCTAAAGAAAAATGTCACGGCGCTTGCTGATATATATATATTTATTTAACAACAAATGTCGTTTGGAGTATGCGTCAGTAAGTAGCAGGTGTATCGACAAAAGTATTTCGCAAAAGTGACCGAGCAGTAATTATGAACGTTGTTATCACATATGCATCGTTTCTCCATAGCAGGCGTTGGAAACGCAAATAAAAGGAACAAGACGAAACGGTTGATTATTCAGTTTCTTCTTCAGGTATTGTGTTCCCATAGTCTGCCTTACGTGGCTTGAAGAAAAACAATTCGGTCTCTTTTAATTATTTTAAGGGAGGAAAGCAACACATTGGAGTAGAGTGAAGGTTTTCGGATAACTAAACCGAAGTTCTGTTTAACCGAGCTGCACTAGTTCGCCAGGCCAGACGGAAGTTAATAGCGCGTTTCAATAGAAACGCATACATTGAACCCGCCATTTCTTTTAGTCTGTCTGCCGCAATAAAAAGGGTAAGGTAAAGGTCTTCCGTAAATGCAATAATGATAGCTATTGTTAACGTTGAAAACCTACCGAGTTACTTGAGAATTAGAGAGTTGCGAATTAGAGAGTTGTGAATTAGAGAGTTGCGAATTAGAGAGTGACAATTTGGAAAGTTGCGATTTAGAAAGTTGCGATTTAGAAAGTCGCGATTTAGAGAGTTGCGGATTAGAGAGTTGCGGATTAATGTTAATTGAAACCCGCTAAATTTAAATATCGACCTTAGGCAATTTTCTTTCACTTGCTTGTTTTTATATCGTATAACTTTAAGCATAATGTTTCAGGGAATCAGGACATAATTACGGATAATTCGACAAGAGAGGCCTTGCAGATCGTGAGAGGGAAAGAGGGAAGGATTGAAGGAGAGAAAGTACGTAAGAGTTGGAACAAAGAAAAAGATAGAGAGGGAAAGAGAGAAAAGATATGAATAAGAGAAATGTAAAAATAGAGTAATGAACAAGACAAAGTTCATAAAAGTAAATGTTGTCCCTGACCAAAAATATTTAATAACGTTCATTTGCTTTTTATGTGTATAGCACGACAGGTAATCTGAGATGGGACCGAAAGCTTAAAGAAACCCCAGAATCAAGTACGCTTAAACGTGGGTCGTAACCATGAGAGAACGTTAATATATAAATAACTTCTCAACTTTTCCTTTAAAATTTTCTGGATTTTTAACACTAAAATTGTTCTAACGGTCAAGGCACTCCGGTCTTAACGGTGGGACCCTGTTTCGATTCCAGGATGGAGACGATGTCTCTTTTTTTCCTATACCAATAAAGCTCTACTATGAGTTAAAAAAAAGGTGGGTGTCAACTTTATTAATTGTAATAAAAATCCCCCACGGAAAACTGAAAACAAACTCGTCCCGGAGGCTTTGTGTGTCGACCATTATTTGGCAATTGTGTTAGCCCTGGGAAGATAATATCTTATATTCTTATGTACGGAGGAGAAGAGCATTGCTCCTGTCCTCGTTGGTCCAGCGGTCACGGCACTCCTAGCTTAACGGAGGGAACTAGGTTCGACTCCAGGACGAGGACTTGTCTCTTTTTTTTTCCTCTACCAAAAAAACACTAGTATGAGCGAAAAAACGTGGGTGACAACTTTATTATTGCAACTAAAATTGTCGGTCAGTTTTAAAAATCTAGTTTAGCTGAAACAACATTTCTCATAGACAGAAGCCGCTAAGGAAAACATTTTTTCCTGATACTTTTTCGTTAAAACAAGTATCGTTAAGTCGAAGTTAAACCGTACTGAATTTACATTAACAAACTACGAAATTTATTAAAAACAGAGGACGTGTTTAATAGAAACCACTGAGACACGCATAGAACTTGACCAAACTCTTATTTTTTTTCACCAATGCCAGTAGAGTTAACGCAGTGCCATAAATAAATAAAACACTTTGTGGTTTTCACTCGTTTCTACACAGCCATTTCATCAGGATAGGTTGCCTGTCTATCAATGGTAAATTCATTTTATTTATATCATTTTTTTTTCAAATCATTTTACTGATAATATGGAATTTATTCCAAGTAATCATCCCCGTTTTAAACAACACAGGCATGCATGTGTTTACGCTATTTGCAATCTCTACTCCCTATTTATATTAATTTATTACCTATTAATCTCTTTCCTAATCATTTGCAGGCCATAAATTAAACTTTGTTTATTTTGTTTTGCTTGAGGGAAATATTATATTTTGTAGCAGTTTCCTGCCATATTTTCAACATAGAAAGTTCACACTACTTGATCGGTTGTTTGAGGTTTGCTGGGCAAGGGCAGTAAGGGCCATTCTCCGACGAATCCAAACCCCTTAAGTCCTACGGAACCAATCCCCCGGACTACAGTGAGCAGTTAGGCGATAATCGTTCTTGTTTTGGTACAATTGGGAGTCGAAACCGGGACAATCTTGGTAAACGCGGTACCACTCTATTACTGCAGGGCCGTTACACTATTTAAAATAGTGTTATCGGTAAAATTACACTATTTTTTAATATGATAAATATTTGATTTTTCAGATAGTCTTTTAAAGTGGATTTAAGAAGAACAACGTTTTAGGTGTAAGAGAAAAAATTTTAACACATTATTCGACGTACGTTTCGGACGGGCAATGGCCGTCCCTCGTCAGGAATTCGAGTGATCGTACGTTGAATGATGTGTTAAAATTTTTTCTCCTACGCTTAAAACGGTTTTTTTTTCTTAAATCCATTTATACTGCGTAGTGTTACGTCACCAATCAAGCTTAGTCTTTTAAAGTTTCGAAAATTCAACACAACTGATACAGTACCACGAACGGGCCTTACATAGTCGCCTCATTCGCTTTACCCTAAAGCTGCCTATGGGCATAATTTATACAGATAATCGAAGTCATAATGTATTTGCCTTATTTTGCTTCTAGTCTCAGAACTTTAAACTTCATGATATGCAGGGATTGTCAGAAATTAAATTACTATTTCTTCGAATATTTTTGTAAATACTCAAGTTTAAAACTTTATTACAAACGAACGAAATTCATTCGAGAGAAATTAAAAATTGAAATATTTTCTCAGAATGTTTTTCAAAAATGTTTTTCAAAACATGTTTTAATAATCATGAAATTAATTAAATGTAAATTACGTTATTTTTTCAAATCAAGTTAAAGTATGTGATGTCCTCATGAGGTCAAATTTCGCCGATAAATCAAAATTATTCTCCTAAAGGAATTTCTCTTTATCCTCAGGCTAGGATATTGTTCCCTCAATATCCTGAAAATAGGTGCGAGTGAAGGAATTTTGAAATTAGAAACACTTTCATATTTTCCTCAACTCCATCATCCGCTATTTTTTAATTTTAAACTTTCTAAGGCACTATAAGTATACCTCATACTTGTTTGTGAAAATTTAATGATACCGGGTTCTACAAAATTAGGATGGAAGCTCCATTAATTTCCCAGGGTTTAATTATTTGTCTTGTTGAGTGCAGAATTTTGAGATGACGTAATGAATATTTTCAAAAATGCTACATCAAATTGTCAAACTAATTTTGTAAATTTCATCAAAATTAACAAAATTCTTTCCTTGTGATATAATGACTAAAGAGTTACGTTTGATAAATTTGATGCTCCTCATTAAATTCGATGCTTTACAACAAGTTAGCCTTAAAATAGGACATCATTTTCTGCATTATATAGTGTAATGATCCTCTGCAGAACGAAGATTATTGCATGTTAGAGTAATACAAAAACAGGCATAAAATAATAAGATAAGGCGACAATGGATTTACAATTAAAACACATTCATTTTAGATTTACCTGTACATTTCCCTATACATTAGTCAAACGCGTTACCATTACACACCTTCAATAACATCAACTACAAGATAAATAGAAAACATTGTAAAAATTTACCACTGTTCATAATAAGATATATACCATATTGAAACTTTGCAAAATTTTCAAAGCCACGGGTAAGAAATCCGAGTATAACAATGATCTGTATGTTTTCCAGAAATTCCAGAAATTTTCAAAAAATGAGACAGAATTTTTTCACACATGTGAATAAGAAGAAAAAAAAAATTGTCATCGACGTGATGGCAATGAAAATGGATAAAAAAGGAGAATGGGAAAAAACGAAACATCATGGGGAAGATATAATATTAATCAAAATTAATTACGAAAGTTTTTTCTACATCTGTGAAGGGAAAAAAAAATGTGCGCAAAGGGAGAACCCTTTCGAGACCTCTGCGCACTATATACTTATATAATAGTATACTAAGATTATATCTAGGACAGAATATATATATAGTATAAAAATGCAAGTGCAAAATTTCGGTTACATAAAGATACCAAAACTATCAAACTTGGCAAAGGGGTGAGGCAGGGAGATACCATTTCTCCAAAACTTTTTACTTCAGCTTTACAGATGATTTTTCAGCTGATAAATTGGAATAACAAGGGAATAAAAATAAATGGTGAATATTTAAATCATTTGCGGTTTGCTGATGACATTGTTATTTTTTCAACGAACCCATCAGAACTCCAAGACATGGTACAGGAGCTCTCAACTAGAAGTAAAGAAGTTGGACTCAAGATGAACCTACAAAAAACTAAGATCATGTTCAATAATTTTGTAGAGGAAACAAAAATACAAGTTGACAACATTGAGCTAGAAATTGCTGATTCATATATTTACCTTGGCCAGCTGATTTCAATGGATGGCAACATTATGAAAGAACTCAACAGACGTATTAAACTTGGCTGGAGTGCATTTGGAAGAAACAGTTTTATCCTGAAGGGGAAATTGCCTTTGTGTCTAAAAAGAAAGGTCTTCAACCAGTGTGTATTGCCAGTCCTCTCTTATGGATCAGAGACATGGAGTCTAACAGTTGGAGCAATACGAAAGTTACAGACAACGCAAAGGAGCATGGAGAGGTGCATGCTTGGAATAACTAGGAGAGATCGAAAAAGAAACACTTGGGTGAGAGAGCAAACTAGAGTAGAGGACATCATTGTTAAAGTAAAAGGGCTGAAATGGCGATGGGCTGGGCATATTGCAAGAAGAACTGATCAACGATGGACAACAGAAATTCTGAACTGGATTCCAAGAGACCACCGAAGACCTAGAAAACGTCCTCAAACTAGATGGGTGGATGAAATAAGAAAACAGGTTGGGGTGACGTGGAAACGAATGGCCCAGGATAGACTTGTGTGGAAAGCATTTGGAGAGACCTTCATCCAGCAGTGGATAGATAATGGTTGAATATGATGATGATGATATATATATATATAGAGATAGATAGATGGCTAGATAGATAGATAGCTAGATAGATAGGATATTAAGATTATATATGGCGGCGGTTTTCGGACTTTTCAAGACATTTTTCGCAAAAGTCAACCAACTATCATAAAAGAAAATATTAAATAACAAATAAAATTAATTATTCTTAAAAGGAAACGCCAGAATACACCAACGCTTAAAAAATATTAAATACGGACCGAACACGGCCAGGGATCTAACCACCACGACAAAGAAGGGGGGAGCGGATCACCAGACCCGAATCCCG
>QLNU02014802.1:121781337-121791425 GCA_006491805.2 Dysdera silvatica | reverse complement strand
CACATATGTATTTTTTATTATATTGAACAAATATATGCATGTATTAAACTGCACTTCTAAATGCATATTCACTTTATTTTTGCATTGCAATGCATGATTACTTGTGCCTTAAAATAAATTTTACTTAAACATTTTCCCTTCCATCAACTTTTTCATTGATGTTTTTACAATTATTAAAAAAGTTGTGGAAAATTATTACAGTAATATGTTTTTACATGTCACCTGATAGCGAAGAACGTGCTAAAAACATTATTTTGTATATTTGTAGGTTTTTTTTCACCATTTAACCATATAAATTTTGTCCCTTTCATAATGGTTGACTGATTTAGTAATCGAAATATTGGGAATAAAGTCTCGAATTTTGACTATTGCACTTCTGTTTTGAATTTTGACTAGTTGCACTCTTGCTTCGAATTTTGACTAGTTGCACTTGGTTTTCTTCTCTCTTTTTATAAATATATATATGGTCCATAACAATTCAGTATTTTTACTAAAATTTATATATATATATATATATACCATATTCATAATAATAATTCAGTATTTTATTAAATTTGTATATATATATATATTTCTGTTATATTGTACATATATTTTTCATTATAAAATAACAAATCGATTCCGTATGAAAGTAAATTATCTTTTAACTACCATTATTTCAAAATTTAATCTAATATAATTAATATGATTTCTAATAATAATTATTATACATCACAACAAATATACAGTTGATTAATTTTATATCAGATCTCAGAATTTGAGTCAAAGAAAGATCTCGAGACGATCACTGAGTATAGGAAAGTTTTAGAACAAAAATTCAAAATCTGAATTTTGATTTTAAAAATTAGGCTGTAATACTACTTTTTTTATTATTATTGTTACATCGTTTTCAATTGTTATGCTTCATGCTATAAAGTACGAGATATGACGAGTTCCTTTTTTGGTTTTACTCTTCAATTTTGTTTCTTTTTGACGTGTATATATCAAGACAAGAACGCTGCAAGAGTTGTATCGAATGATTTATTTTTTAATTAAAGATCTATTCGACAAATGTATACAGTCCATTTTTATTGCACCAATATCATCCAAGATAACAGCGCGGTGACATCAAGCAATGATCATCATTTGCCAATGATCTAGACATCAACAGTTTGAAACAATACAGGGTTTGTCCCAGAAGTTCCCGGAATGATTTTTTGTAGTTGGCAACGCTGGCTGACGGGGCGGAGAAGTTGGTGGGGGATCTGAGCTTGGAAACGAGACCGGTATCAGTCGCCTGCGGGCAGTTGTTGAGGCAGGGTCACGCTCCGCGCAGAGGTATCTACTGCACCCTCGTCGATCAAAAAATGGACCAGTTTTTGGAGCAGCGTTATGCAATCAAATTTTGTGTGAAACTGGGTAAAAACGGGGCGGAGACACTCGAAATGCTTCGGAAAGCCTACGGTGACGGGGCGATGAAAAAAAGCCAAACTTTCATGTGGCACAAGCGGTTCCGGGAAGGTCGGGAGTCCGTCAACGACGACGACCGCTCTGGACGCCCGTCGACATCACAAACGGACGACTCGGTGCAAAAAGTGCGTCAAGTTTTGGACAATGACCGACGATTAAGTGTTCGGGTGATTGCAGAGGAGTGTGGAATACCCAAAACAATCGTTCATCGCATTTTAACGGAGGATCTTCAAATGAGGAAAGTCTGCTCGAAAATGGTGCCAAAAGTCCTGACGAGTGAGATGAAGGAGCAGCGTTTGTTGAAGTGCCAGGAATTGCATGAACGCTACGAAACGGACCCAGAATTTTTGGACAGAGTGATCACAGGGGACGAGACGTGGATTTTTCAGTACGATCCCGAATCAAAGCGCCAGAGCAGCGAGTGGCACACCAAGGAGTCTCCTCGCCCGAAAAAAGCAAGGATGAGCAAATCGCGACAATTGGATCTTGCACCATGACAACGCGTCAACCCACACCGCACTCATTGTCTACGAGTTGCTGACCAAAATGGGTGTGTCAACGCTGCCCCAGCCGCCGTACAGCCCCGATCTGGCACCAGATGATTTCTTTTTGTTCCCAAGGATCAAAAGAACCCTGAAAGGAACTCGGCATGGGACGCTGGAGGCGGTAAAAGCAGCCGCGACGACCTCACTGAAGGAGATTCCCGTTGACGACTTCCAGGGCGCCTTCAATGATTGGGTGAAGCGTTGGCAACGGTGCATCGAAGCAGGGGGGGAATACTTTGAAAAGTTCTGAAAAGATTGTAAACTGATATTGAATAAATGATTTTAAAAAAAATCATTTCGGGAACTTTTGGGACAAACCCTGTAGAAGCCGTAACCAAAAATTGGCATCCATTTAGCATCCGCTTGGTACCCACCGCACTACAATTATCATACTTAAAAATATCATCAGAAACGAGTAGATAACATGCGATTAGTAGCATATAACACATAGAATAATCACTTATAATAAACGTGACAGCATGAACCTTAATTCTAGTATACATATGACCTATGTCATAAAATTAAAAGTATATTTTAAAGTGTTTTCCTAAACATAGAATCCTAGTATAGCAAGGCTGATACAACGGCATAGCAGATCCCCCTGACGAGGGGGGGGGAGGGCGTTAGGGTTAGAGAGGAAAAAAATAACGATGAAAATATTTTATGTATTGTTTGTTACGACTGTAATAAATAAAAGTCTTATACTGGTGTCCAAAGTATCTAAGTCTTGGAGAAATGCGATCAAGACGTTTTTTTCACGAATCTTCAAGCTACTCGTCTTTCAAACTACGTTTTCAGTAAGTGTTGCTTCAGCAAAACGTAGTTTTTTATCCTTGAAGCGCCGTTAAACTTGGCTTCGAACGCGGATGACAGAAGAGACTTTTAATACACATCCATAGAGACATTCATATTGATGTAAATAAAGTGATTGACAAATTTTCAAAGAAACCAAGCTGGCTTGACTTTGCACTATTAACTTAAAGTTTCTTAGAAAGTTGCTTGTAATAAAAAAAGTAAAATAATTACAATGTTTTTATAGTTTAAATTTTAACTTGTTCTATTAATTACATTGTAAATTATAGTTTTGGTTATTGTATATGTCTCCTTTACTAGGTTATCCTTCTGTCTGTCATACTCGACTATAATCTACCCTAAACCATATAGTTTAATTAAAGAAAAGCCCAACTTTACTTCATTGTCATAAATTAAATATTTTGGTGAGTATAAAGGAAGGCTAGTAATATAACAACATTTACCTAAACTATTTAATAGTCCAAAACTAAAAAATGTCCTGGTAAGTGGATCCCAAAACCGCCGCCCGTAACAACATCCTGGATCTGTCCTTATAGCAGTGTCTCCATTTAAATGCCGTTTTCATATTTTTGGTGATTATTTATAAATTTTTGTCTCATATATTTTTGTGCATTTTCCATTGAGGTTGCCAATACTGTGTTTCCACATTTAATGCCTATTTGAATAAAATTAAAGTAAAAAAATATGCAAAGTGTCGTTTGATTTCTTTGTCAGAATGAACGTCGAAAGAGAATGGACACATTTTTATCAATGAAGCCTTAAAAATGGGAAACGTTTACAGTAGCGATGAGCAACTAAACAATTAAATACAATGAGAGTGTTTATGAGTCACACGTTTGTTTCGAGTTAATGCTACATTAATGGACCTTCCATACAATATTGTATTCAATGGATTCCATCTTTAATGGACTGTTTACACGTGATATTCCATTTGGTTTCTTCACAAATAAGCATGGCAATACCTCGTTTGTAGCAAATAAGATTTTTCAGACTGACCTTGCAAATTGTTTTGCATTTTTAATAGTGTTTTCGTATGCTAACGTAAATAGTGATACGAAAGTTAATAATAAATTCCGGTTGTGCAGGAAAAGAAAGATACAGGATGAAATTAAGTTTTATGTTCGCAAATCAAGGCTGTTGTTAGTTAGTTAAGCTTACGACACAGCTAATTACATCCGAAGGCTTTAAAACAGCTCAATTGAAAGTGTAAAAATTACACCGTTTCTTTTAATAGCTTATTAATGAAAGTAAATTGGTTTTTGTTAAGCGCCTTGATTGGGCCCAAGCTTGCTTTTGCATTTAAAGGAAATTGTTTAGAAATAACATACAAGATCATTAATGAAGCGTTGCAAACTAACTATCATCTATAATTACTAATTTTGAAATAAAAGCTAATCAGTGTTTCTTTAAAAGGAAAATAAATCTTTTCACTAAAATAAAAAGGCGCTAACGATATGTTAACAAACAGTATTTTATTAAGAAATTATATTTTATATATATTATATATATTGTATACACATTTTTTTATATATGTATTATATTTAAATTAAATTTTATTTTAGAAAAAGAATTAATGATAAATGTCTATGGGCTTTAAAAATAAAAAAGCTATTTATGAAACGGAAGATTATTTGTTGTTTGCATGAAAAGAATCTCAGCAGATGTAACAGTTGTTATTGTACACACCAGTATAATATGTGTTATGGAAGGCTATGGAATATAGTATGTGGCCAGCATGAGAAATTATTTTACATATACGAGCGCGCGTTATTGCTGTGTGGGTCATGGATTTTGTTTGATCTGGAGATAAATAGGCTACATAAGCTGCAACAGAAATCGGAGGTGGCCTATTCATTTTTGAGACGGTTCCTCACCCCAATAGAGTAACAAGTTCTTGTAGTTGTTAGGTGAGGGGCGCACTCTGACTCTCGAAGTCCAAATATGAAGGAATTGGTCTCTTAAATACAGATTTGTAGATTTACTTCGGCCAATTGATATTAATGGAAAACAACATTGTGAAGAAACTTTGTAAACGTATTAAAAGTGGTTAGAGTGCATTCAGAAGAAACAGAATTCTCTGGAAGAAAAACTTTCCTTTGTGTCTATATAAGGTTTACAACAAGTGTGCATTATCATTTTTCTTTTAAGGATGAGAGAGATATGCAGTTTAACGCAAAAAATGAAAAAGCAATATGAAAATTGCGAACCACTCAGAAGATGATGGGGAGGTGCATGCTGGGAGTAACTGGGAGAGATCGAAGAAGAAGAAATAGTTCAGTGAGAGGAAACAAAGACATCACTATTAAAATAGGAATTCTAAAATTTCAATATACTTGGCATATTGCATGACAAATGATGGATAACGCGAATTCTCAATTGGATTCCAAAGGACCATCAAGGATTTAGAAAGCATTCCACACTAGGTGCGTGAGTAAAAAGGGAGTGGAAGAATATGCAAGGAAATTTTTCAAAATAGACTTGTGTGGAGGGCAATTGCAGGAAACTTTTATTCAGAATTTGGATAGATAATGGTTGAATACGATGAGGATAATGCTGATAGATGTAATATGCCATTAGGCAATACTTTAGTACATTGTACATTCGTTCAATACTTAAGTGCAATTTTTTTAAAATTATTTTTGATATATTATGTATAACTAATAATGCAATGATTTCAAAAATCCAAAGCAGATTCAGGCGCTCCCGTGATGCAGTGATCACACTGTACATCTAGCTTGCTGCTATCTAGGGCCAGACGCCTAAAGAAGAAAAAAAGCTTATCGACCAATTTCTTACTGAGTTCGGAGAGCTGGTTCCCTAGACCTTAAGAATTTCAGGTTCTTCGGAAAACTGTAGGTTCCGGCCCCTACTATCCTTGCGCCGTGAAACTCAGAAACAAGCAAAGCTGATCTTGTTTGACAAAAATAGAAAGAAATACAAATGCAGAAGGAGACGAGGATATATATATATATATAATTGTTTTTAAATCTTCGGACTGTTTCCATCAAGGGGTGAGTACGGTCCCTTCACTTTTAACATTATTTGAGGCTAGTTCTAGATGAAAAATCAAGAAGCTCAGGAAGTTCGATAGGTCTAGGGCGCGTCATTCGTTGAAAGTGACATTTTCGTCATAGCTGTCGATATGTGCTTTCTAAGGAATTAGTTTAGATTAATTTACCGCGCCATTTCAGGTGGATTGTCATAAAGCATCACGCGATTTAATGAAGAGGCCTTTACGGTAGCCTTAATGAGGTTGCGTTTACTATTATATTTAAAACAAGAAGTGGGTCAAACTGAGGTTAGGGCCTCGAGACATCGTTACCTCTAATGAGGTCAGATATGTCCCCCTTCCTGTTACATTTGACGCCTTATTCACTCGTGAGGTTAATGCCGGACGATGTTGTAATAATACGGGCAAAAATGTCTATTAGTCTAAATTGGCCGTTTTCTGATAATTTATATATTAATTAGATAGTGAAAAGACAAACGTTTTGATTCTGCACGAAGAAAAGTGAAAAAAATGAAGACTTTCCTCACGTACCTCACACCTCTAGCTTCAGTTGTTACGAAACAGGACTGACTCATGACAACATGCTTCCTGTCCTTCGATCTGTATGATTGAATGCAATTTAAGGACGAATGAAAAATCCATTTAAGATTGCCTAAGATGCTTGAGTGATTGCTGAAACGCTAATTGTTAAGAAATAATGTACAATAGGCGCAGAGATTAGAACGCTTGTGGAGAATATAATGCAGTCGAACCTCGTTAAGACGAGCACGCTTAGGACGAATTACTTTTAATACGAACCGTTTTCTGAAGTCCCGTCAGATTATGTAGAATACTATCCTTTATTGAGAAAACGAATTACTGTTAATACGAACAGACTTTCTGTTCCCCTTGGTGTTCGTCTTAACGAGGTTCGACTGCATTGAAGAAAGGTAAATATACAGATTCAAAACTTTAGATTTTTTTTTTCAAACGGAGTTTTATTGGGGAATTTTTTGAGAAAATAAATTTTGATACATCGTTGGTAATGTGAACTGAACAGTGATGAATAATTGTAAAAAACAGATTTTCGAGTGCAGACTGTGTAAAATATATAAACAGAGTTCAATCACTCAAGAAATTTGACGTTTTGATTCGTCTTTCGCGAACCTCGCAAAAAGTTCACGAAAGTTCGCAAAAGACGAAAACCGAAACGTTAAGTTTCTTGAGTAATTTAACTTTGTTTATACTTTTTACACAGTCTGCACTCGAAAATCTGTTTTTTTCACAATTCAAAGTGCGCTGTGAAAGTCTTCGTGAAACCAGTAATGAATAAATTGTGCGGTAGAAAATCGTGTGAAATCAGTAATGAATAAAATTGTAAGTAGAAATCGTGAAACCAGTAATGAATAAATTGTAAGTAGAAATGCACGTTACAAGCGTGCCAGCAAGTTCACGGAGTAGGCATCTAAGGACTTGGCCGTTCGAAACGTACGTTGAAACGAACTTTTCAACATCACGCTTGTAACGTAAGCACTTACCACAAATTCCCATCTGTGTAGTTCCCATGCAAATTATCATATGTGTAATACCGTATATATTAATGGATATATTAATAATATATATATATATATATATATATACTCCCCATTAAGGGGTAACTAAAAAGATGGGGTTTTCCATAGAGACATAAAAAACATTTTCTCCGAAAATACTTATTCGATGCATACAAAATTTTTTTTGTATAGTTAGTAAACATATTTACATATTTTAAGTGGCGCCATTTTATGATATATACAATATTTGCAAAACTAAAAATATTTATATCAAGTGAAAAATTTTCTTTTCTAGAAAACACGACTTTTATTTTACGTTCGGGTCCATAATTAAAAAAAGAATAAAAAATATCAAACGCTACACATAATGTATGCAGAATCCCTATATGTACGTACTCAAGAAATTTAAATTCAAGTTTTTATAAAATGTTCTTCTTGTGATAGAAAACATCATTCTGAAAAAAGTGCATTTTTGTAAAAAGTTTGTAGTGCATTTAAATTCACTTGTTACATCAGTAAATTTTTGTAAAAATGGTTCTAATTAATCTAGAGCCAAAAATTTTGTGTCATTTACAGTGTCAGAATGCATACTGTTTTTAGAATAACGAAAGAAAAAAAAATTTTTTTGAAAGCACTTTCGCAAGTAACGCCCTTAAGAATTTGTTAAGGAGACTAAATATTTTACTTATAAATATGCAAATATCGAGCATCGAAATAAATGACGTAGGAGTTTTTAATAAGCGGAAACATCGATTACTTAGTATAATCGTTAGATGCCCCGTTTCAATCGGAATGGATTAGAAATTCAAGAATAGATCTCTACTCCGGAGAGAGAATTATTCCGCGTAAGGTATGGAAATTGAAGCTATATTTTGAAAATAAGGTTGAATTATTAGTTTGGAGTCTATAGAGAGTTTTAGGTGCAAAACAAGCCAATTTAATAAATTAGAAGTCATCTCTAAAAGTAAAAAGAACATGGAAAATGCATTAAAAAATATTTTAATGTTAATTTTTAATAGCACTGCAGTGGTGCAGTGGGAACGTGTTTTGCTACCATATGCGTTATGGGATTTAATTTCAGCAGGCATTCAGAGTATAATGGTCTGGTGTTGAACTGTACGGGGGTGATTGTAAATCTAAACCAGATTCCCTGAACATACCAGAAAATTCCCTGAAAAGTTACGTAATATTTTTGGTAAAAACACTGATTTCCGAAGGAATATAGAAAATTATAAGAAATAAAATGAGATTTCGCAATTTTTTAAAAAGAAATCCCGGAAAAGGCAAGCTGAAAATCCCGAAATTCACAAAAATCCCGGAACACAATCATTCCTGATTGTAAAAGCAAAAGAGGTTTGGGATTCCTCGGAAAATTGTAGGTTCTGGAACAGCACAACTTTAGCTATTTCTGTGCCGCTAAACAAAGCAGCATTTAACATAGACTGAATAAAATTAAAATTGCATCACCAAGTAGAGAGGGTACCGGGAGGTGGTGGGGAGGCGTACGATTCATCTGAAACTTATAGAAAAAAAACTGGCAACGTAAGAATAACACAAGATAATATTTGATGTAAATATTTTGACGTCATATATTACAATGCTACAAGAGTTACTTTTAACATATTTCCGATGTCTCAATATTAGCCTTTAACATATTTAAATTGGCGCAGTATAAGCCAAGATAATTTTGCGCCATAAAAATCCAAACAAACATATTGAAAATATAATGACTCCAACTATTAAAATTATAGCAAAGCCGGATTTTAATTTTCAGTATATTTCAAATATTAATATTAATATTTAATATATTTCAAATATTGATATAAATTTTAATATATTTCAAATGTTGAAAGAGTGTGCTTAAAAATATATAGGGAATAATGCTTTTGAAAATAATTTTTATCACGATTGTTTAATACAATATTAAACTGAAAATACTTTCAAAAGTGATGTAATTGTTAAGCCACTTGAAATTATTCAGTTTTAACACACACAAAACTGTCAATAATTTATGAAAAGGGTATACGAGTTTAAATGACGTCAGAATATAAGTTGTATAATTGTAAAGCTGATAGAAGATTAGGATATATTTTTAGTAAAAAAAAAATTGTGTGTTTTGCGATATACTCATCTTCATCATTAGTTTAATCATATTAGTGCCCCTGGTCAATTTAATCATCAGCTCGATTAATTAATTTTACCCATTATTCCTGCCTCAGCTTTATTATCAGTCGAATAACTCATCTCCTGGAAACTTAATTATCCGTAAGAAATTTGCTAAACGAAAAATCCAGAGATTATTTATAAGTTTGTGTAAAGACAAAAAATTGCAAAAACTGAATAAGGATATTCAAGAAAGTGAACCATAAAATATTAAATATAAAAGAAGCATCGGTAAGTAAAACAATTATAAAAAATTAATTAAATCAACGGAAGCAATATAGAAAACGTCAAAATCAATGATAAAAACACTCAACAAGTAAAAAGTGTTAACGTTGTTTCCAGTGAAAAAAGAACGGAGGAAGATGTGAGATAGAGAATCCGGAAAGTCGAAGAAACTAAATATAGTTAAAAAGTATTTGAGACTCGTACCAACTAAGAAAAAAAAGCAAACAAAACAAACTAAAACCATTGAAAGAAACGCAAAATTATTGCTAGGTTATGTATGCAAAACATGCAGATTAACAAAGATAATGAAAAACAAAATTAGTTTTTATAAATAATTGCCTCCGTACATAT
>QLNU02014802.1:121754860-121781237 GCA_006491805.2 Dysdera silvatica | reverse complement strand
AATCAGTAAGGTAAACGTAGTAAAAAATGATATTAGTACTATCTGCTGAATTACACAAATATAGTAAAATATAAAATAAATTATCTATTCTTCAATATAGCAAAACCTGCAATGGAAGAATTATAATTACACGTTATTTACAAAGTGAAAAATGTTTTTTTTTTGGTAATCCAAAAAATAATGAATTAACATACTTACTAAAACGTATATAAAGAACCTTTCTAAAAAATTATGGAACATTTTTATATTTCAAGGGGTAATATAGTAAAATTGGAATGAAATAAACTGAAAATGGAATATAGAATATAAAGTAGGAATGAAACATGAAATGGACCACGAGAAATACACACGACAGCATATTTTCAAAAGAGACGCTTGTCGCAATGAATTTAATATCAGATATTTCTCTTTGAGTCTTTGCATGTGCCAAACTTAGGATTTCAAGAGAGACTTGATATTACTTAGAATTTATAAAAAAATAGGAAGGTATGTATTTTTTTACGATTTGAACGTTATGAAAGTTTTTAACACAAAATTAAACTTGATGATGTAGTGAAATTTAAGTTAGTGGGCATTATCTATGACCATTTCATAAAATATCTGTGAAAATCCTCCAAAAGTCCTGGTCATAGTTTTAGTAAATAAACAAAAACAAAACTCTGCCCAAACACTTTCTTCCCGCATTTATTTTAAAATACAGTCCTCCCCTGAAATTCAAATGTCAGATCATGTACCTATTGTCTTTCATTTTCAGATTTCGTAATAAAATATATGTGAGATACTTTTTATTCATAAGAAATTTTAAACCAAACTCATATTAAAAAAATTCACCAGAAGGCTTAATTTTGGCGAAAGTCGCGAGCATTACAGCGCCAACAAATGTACATAACGAATTTTAGTGTAACCAATAAAGTCAATTATTCCATTTATGAAAAAAAAAACCAAAAAAAACCCTCCCGAATATTCGATTCCATTCTATTTTCAAATGTGCTTTTAATTTAAGAAAGTGACTAAAAAATTTTGCGTAATTTTGCATTCAATCGGAAATGGGGGAAAAAAACGAAAGAAAAGCGAAAAGCAAAATAGGGAAAAGAAATTTTCTTGTCCCTACGCTTTCTGACGGCTAATGACTGTTGGCATTTTTCTAAAATACATTAATCGTGGTTTGCCTTTAAATGTCAAGGTTTAGTTGCGTTGGAAGTACTGATAAAAGTTCACCCTTTCAGGAAAAAAAAATCCCCAGTCTCATGTCTACTTTTTTTAGCATTGACAGCTTGCCTTCTTTTATTGAATGTGGGGATTAGAGGGATTCTTCGCCATCCATACCATGTTCATTCCAAAGTACAAAGACTCACTTTATCCTCCTTAATATGGCGACAGTAAAATGACAGGGAAAAAGTCCCAACAAACAATAATACATTCATTACGAGAAAATTTATATTACAAAGAGCCCTCAACTAAATGTTTTACAGCTCGAAGTTTTTAAGCTCATATTTCCTTCAGAAAAATAAAAAAGAAAAGAAAAATCTCTAATTACTTCAAATTTTGAAGTCTTTAGACATACTACGAGTATTTTAACAGGGCCAGACATACGCTAAATGCAAATTAAATACTTCAGTTAAGATTAAGTTAGTGTTACGAAAGTGCTAATCTAAGGTTTTCAACGAAGTTTCTAAATATTATTGGTGATTAAAAATATTTATTGGGCAACAGATATGGGAACGTGGTTTCTAAATAAGCGTGCATGCTCCCACAGTTTCATTTCAGCAGCTACGAAGTGTAAACCTTGTGTTATTTCTATCCTTTGTGTCAGAAATAAGAGCATACAGTTAGTTACTACAGAATCTGCCTGCCTGCCTGTCTGTTTGTCTGTCCGTCTGTCCGCCCCCACACCCACCTATCCATCCATCCATCCATCTGCCGGCCGGCCTGTCTGTCTGTCTGTCTGTCAATCTTAATGTGACATACTTTTAAAAATACATCAAGTAGTTTTCTCTAAATAGACATCGATAAGGAAGATGGAGCAATTAATGATAATAGAGTAATGTATCATGTGTATTTCTTGGAACGTTTATGAATCGATAAGGTTCTTATGAAATTGAGGTGTTCATTAATCTCCCGATTTCATAAAGCTTCCCAAAACTATAATATAAAATGTTTCATTTAAGATTTGTTTATTGTATGCTGTTAGGTGTTCGTTCATAAATATTTTTCCATCATGTGTTTCAATGTCCTTTGCATCAAGATTGTGGCGTATTTAGTGGCGTTTTTTTGAAAAAGGCTGAGTTTACACCACGATATTGATGACCAAAAGGTAAGAAAAAAAGAGGGAAGAAACGGAAAGGAAAGGAAAAAAAAAGAAAAGGAAAAGGAAAATACAAAAACACGAGAAGTAAAGTGATTCCAAGGATATCGTGTGTATAATTACGTTGAAAGTAGTGCCATAAAAATAAAGCCTTCAAGCAGAAAAGGAAATTACTGGGAAAAAATGTCAATTTCTCGATCAATTGCAACTGTACAAGAGCACACTATGCAAGAAATTATGCGATCACTGTGATCGATAGAGATTTTATTATGTAATGATCGCGAACATATTCCATTTTTGAGCGACTATGACTATATTGGGTTAAAACTATCCTACTGCTCATGTACAGATTAATTGTAGTTTCTTTGGTTTGAAATACAAATAAATATGAAATGTTACATTTGTTCTGAAAATTAACATTGCATTTAAGTCTTTTTATGTGAGAGAATCCTTTAACAAGGAACTGACAATGGTATGCGATTCCTCCCTAGGAGAGAAGACACACCCTACCTAACAGAATGAATTAAATTCACTTCATTCGTATATAAATCGCCCTTATATTTCAGAACATTTTCAAAATAAAGTGTATCCAGTTTAAATTTTGAAAAAGCACCATTTTGGAGAAAATTGGTTAAAACTATGGTTTCCTTTCTATCGAATTCGATTTTTCTCACTCAGGATACGAAAGTAGATAACGTGCGAATTTATAAGCTCATACTTCGGCAATCGAATCCGAGCCCATAATTTTCCTTATAAAATTTAGGCCCGAGTGAAACAAACTATAGTTTTGTATCAGTACTTTGAAAACGTGCGGCATAGTGGACATTTTTCAAATTAGTAGTAGAATACTGAGCTCCCGAAGTAGTTAATACTTCAGATATACGTGAGTGGTAGAAGTGATTACCCTCTGATGTGCGTACTTTTTTTTTTTGGTGGGGGGTTATCCGTATATTAGTCTGCTAATGCCTTTTCCTGTTTTCCATTTTCTACTCCGGCCCCCCAAGAGAAAATAAGCATTATTGTTTATTGGAAGACAGGAAAAAAAAATCGGATATTTGAAGTTTTATTTGATATTTTGAAGTCGCTCGTGCGTATGAGAAGTTAACATGCAGTTTAAAATGTATTACATCAATTACGCATATAAATAATAATAAAATTATTGGGATATCTTGTATATACGTATAGAGCTTCCGTATATCGGAGTCGACGGCCCTATAAAAATCCCTCGAAATATAGAAACTACTTCTTTTATATATATGTATTAGTGAAATATACAGTGTGTTTCAAAATATATTTCTTAATCAATGCACTATTAATTATAAACAACTACATATGAATCCCACTATGTACAAGTTATATTCATACAGATAATTAAAAATGAGAAATAAAGGGAAAACATGTACAGAACGACCTTTAAAAGTCATATTTATGTAGCATTAATGAATTTTTATTTCTGCAATAAATTTTTAATTAGCTTGTTGCGTAATGAATTTCGATGATGATTCCTCATAAAAGTGTCGACTTATTTGTTGTTTACTTTTTGTAAGTGTTTACTTATTGAAGAGTTTACTTATTTGTAAGGGTTTACTTATTTGTAAGGGTTTACTTATTTGTAAGTGTTTACTTATTGAAGGTTTTACTTATTTGTAAGTGTCTATATTTATTGAAGGGTTTACTTATTTGTAAATGTTTAATTAATGAAGGGTTTACTTATTTGTAAATGTTTACTTAAAAGATCGTTTACTTATTGAATCCGTGAAATACCTTGTTAAGAACATTTTGAGTGAATCAAAAACTACGCCGTTTTAGAACGTCTCTGTTAGGTGCGATACTTTCAAAGATTCCCATAACAAACTCTTAGTTCTTTATAACTATCGAAACCATACTTGGGGATACCCATACAAAAACACACACCAAATTTAAGGCCGATAGCCTTAATGCATTTTACTATCCACGTTCTTCAACAACTTCACTTTTTTTTGCAATACGGAGAGACGTTCTTTTTGCTATTGAGAACACACGCACGGTTGATTAAAAAGATTGAAAATAATTGAAGGTCATTTACTGAGGAGTAAGGTTATGTGAGAAAAGGGGTGGGGGAAACAATACCTCTACTAGGAGATCCATCGAAGTGGAATTGACTTACGTTAGATTACCCTTCCCTTTCTTCCTATAGCGATATATTCGTTTTATTTTCTCTTACTTGTTTTAATTAATATTGGAATGAATTACATTATTATAATATTACGCATGAAATGCTTATCGGAACAACCCTTGCCGTCTTAAATTCGGGCGGAATCTCACCAGTGGAAAAGATTAGATTAAAGATGTAGGTTAAAGGCCCTGAAATCTCATGAGCACAATATTTAATGGGAACTGGATGAAAGTTATCTGGGCCTGGTCCTTTATTAGCACTAAGATTATTAATTAGTCGAATTGTCTCAAGTTCAGTGACCCCATCCAAGAAAAAGGAATTAGCGATATTATAATCATGGCATCTTTGGAATACATTATTAAATTTACTAGATAAAGAATAAGGGAATTCTATGAAATATTGATTGAATGTATTAGAAATCTGTGATATGTTAGTAATCGTTTTATGAGGAGTTATTAGTATATCAATTTCTCTTGTTCTGGATTTTGATCTTCCCATAAGTTCATTTATTTCTGACCATGTTTTCCTATTATTCATATTACATAGTGCCGAAAAATATGCCTGTTTCGCACGTTTTATTTTAGTATTCAATTCATTCCGAAATGACTTAAAAACAGCAAGTTTTGTTGGTGATTTATCTTTTAAAAATTTGAAGTAAAGTTTATTTTTCTTTGAACTTTGAGCTTTGATCTCTCAAGGTCTTCATCTCCCAAGCCTTCTGCTTCGAGTCACATTGAGGTCAACCAGATTTACTTTTCTCAAAAATTGCATATACGGGAAAAGTTCAAAGGTAAAAAAGTGCTGCTCTGAAAATTTGCAATTTTATACTTAACAACTTACTCTCTGCGACCACGGATACATTCTTTGCAATCTGAACTTCTAAAAAATTCTTTTAGTGTTTTAAATGAAAAATGAAACTAAAGGTACGATTCACACACGTCACATAGATAGATCGAATTTAGAATAAGTGTTGAATTATCAGATTAATTGATAAATCAATTAACAAATTAAGCTGCCGCGAGACAAGAACGAAAGGCATTAATCACTTAACTAGAAGGGAGTGCATTAATCAACTTCACGAGAACTGGGTCATTCCTTTTTCTATAAATACCAATTTACTAAGATTCTTATAATATTGATGATTATTGGGCTAATATCAATAAGTTTAAATAATTTAATTTAGAATCTTTTTCAGGAGACAGTCATTTACCTAAATTATTAATATTAGAAACCAGATTGGATTATCTATTTTGTCTAGGACGCAGGTATATTTGTAAAATAGCCTGCCTCCCTGACAATACGGTTTGGAAAACAAGCTTATATATATATATATATACAACCTTACAATATATGCATATTCACGTAAATATACATATTATATATTTTCGTCTGTTTGTCACACGGATGGCCCTATTCACAGAATATCAGATTGTTAACGACGTGGCTGTCTAACCATGGCATGCATAAAAACACTTGTGCTTTCCTAAGCTATATGAGTTAGAATCTAGCTAGTAGAGCGAGGGCAAATTATTGACATTCATGCCATTAGTAACACGTCAATCATTTAATTGTAACACGCTCGGAAACACGCAAACGTTGCGAAAACTTGACATGATTGAAATGATTTACCGAAGCATGGTTGACAATAATTTCATCAATTTCTGTATACGAAACATCGCTTTTGATTTTAGATAACATCGGAACAGAGCAAATATGAACTACAGTGAAAATCGGTTATAACGACCTGCAAGGGACCGTGCAAATTCGGTCGTTATAACCGATAGTCGTTATAAACGATATCTTTTTAAAATCATAGTAGCCTATAGCAATGCCCTGTAGAGTTTTATACATTATTTTAACCGAAAAGTGTATTAAACTTTTTGGTTTCAAAATTAAATAAAAACATAATTATAATGAATTTAATTTCCGTTTATATTATGTTATAGCCACACTAAATACATAGTACTTTCTTAGTTTTTTAAATTGAAAAAATTGTAGAAAATACTACTAAAGTATATAATGTAGAAAACAAGTGTAATAAATAGTATTTATTATATTATACTAATGACTTCCGAACAGTGCCGGTTTAAGAGTTTTGTGGGCTCTACGCTGAAAAAATAGAATGGGCCCTTTAAGAATATGACCCTCGTGATATTCAATTAATAAATCACTTTTTAAGTTCACTATCTTTAATATTCAGGTTTAGCAGTAATAAAAATTTCTCGGACATTTGTAAATAAACAAGATTAGAATAACGCTTAAATTTTGATAACTAACTTTAAATTTTAATAACTAACCTACGTGGTTCTGCTTTATGACTGTCAAGTCGCGTCGTTATATCCGATACGAATTTCCCTACTTAGAATCTACGTAGACTACAAAATCGCCGTCGTTATAGCAGGTTTCGTCGTTATATACGATGTCGTTATAACCGATATATTTAGTATGGAGTAGAATAGCAAACCAAACTTCTTGTAAAAATTCCATCGTTATATGCGGTTGGTCGTTATAACCTGTGTTGTTGTAAACGATTTTTACTATAATTAACTGATAACGTTGGTGTTGCTTGGGTAGTTTTAAAACGTACTAATTGTACACTAGTTGACGTTGAATGTGCAACGACTAAACGTCATTAAATTTAATATCTTAGACATTAAAGTTTGTTTTTGTGTAAATGACTTAGAAAAGTGAAATTTTATATTATTTTGACATTACTAGGTAACAGAAACTGCACATAATTTATTAAATATGATATTTGCCAATAAAGTAATATCTTGATTTTTAAAACGCCGAATTTGAAAAATTGCCCTTACTGTAAGTAAGCGTTAGACTAATTTTAATAGACATACATCAGAATTTAACATATTTTGCTTTGGCCGTAAACGTAGAGTAATATGGGTCCCGATCCCCTTATGAATTTTAAAATAAATTGCAATTTTATATACATTGGAATGTACTAATATATATATATAATATGTGTTCTTTCCTCACAATAACTTTGTAAACTTTACTTTGTTGGCTGTGGCTATAATTAAGTGCCATTTCAATAGAACAGAAACGCCCCACTAGATCGAGCGAAAGGGAATAAAAAACAGTTATTTTGACACTGGCGTGAGATTTAAAAATACGACGTTTCTGGAGCCAACTGCTTCCTTTGTCAAGTAGAGGCAAAAAGGGAATAATATAGGTTTTAGAACATTCTGAAGAATTTTTCCTCTTCGAAGGTCAGTAACCGCAATAGACAAATATCCATGAAACGGAAGTTCGTTATTGTGAGATGTTAATAATGATAGTTATAGATTAATGTCAAATGTTCAAAGCGTACAGTGTTTGCTATATTGAAAATGTTATTTTAAGTCATTACAGAGCAACATCTCCCAGAACAGTTTAAGTAGTGAAGATGCATCCTGAGTGCTCAGCAAGGGATAAGGCATGATTGTTCTTTAGGTCAGCGGGCCTCAATTGTTTTGCGTTACGAAGCACTTGTCAAGAGAAAAATTATTCGCGGACCACTATCGTCGCCTTTATGCCATAGGCATATATGTGCATTTTTGGCTGCTTTTACCTAACCATATTTCTCAAATTGCTAATAGACATTTTATTGTATAATGGTAAAGTAGGATTTTGTTATCGAATTTTAAATCGTTTAAATTTGAATTTAAACTTAATTTTACCAATTAAAGCCATTAGAATCTGGGACTTTAAATACCGTTTTCTGAAAACATCAATTATGCATATATTTTCTTATATGCTTTTATTTTTTTATGTTTTTCTTTTCTCATAAGGGTGATGATATTTTCGCCAACACAAGTACTAAACCTAATGATGGCAGCATTAACAATGGAACGTATTCTTTAGCATTGGGCATAGTTTTAATCATGTAAAACCTAAAGTTTTATTTTGTTTGAAATGCTATATTTCTCACAGATTCTAGAGAAATGGGGAACTAATTTAACAACATAAACGAAAAACAGTAATCAAACCTCCTTTAACTGGAAAATTTTCGATTCAGTGACAAGCAGGAATGCTTTATAAATCTTTTTTTTTTCCATTTTTAGTAGAAAATCCATCTTTTTTTAATTTTTGAGCACTGGAGCACGCGGAGTACTTAGAAAGGTTTCGAGGAGCACCAAATCCTCCGCGGAGCACAGGTTGAGAACCTCTGCTCGAGCTCATCGAAGAAAGTAAAATACTGGTTGAGCTTTGCTCGTTGAAGTAGCTCGATGTTTAGCTCAATGTTTAAATCGCTATAGACATTTTGATTTCTAACAAACCAGTGGTTTCACATAAGGTTCGAAGACACTTGTTTTAAATTTTAAACTTTAAACCACTGGGGAGTTATTCAACTTTGGTCATTTAGCTTGTCAAACAAAGGTTGAGTTATAAACATTCAATCTTTGTTGTACTGTCCTAAATATTTCTCTTAATGGATGAGTTGGAATAAATTTGTATGCCCTGATTTATTATTTGGATTCTTTTTCTACTCTGAGAAGAAAGGAAATAGATTCGTAGAAAGTTAGCTTACAAACAAAAATATAAATTTGGTTAGTTGCCAGATGGAAGGATTTATGCTACTTGTCTTGTTTGGTGGAACTCTGTGTTTCTCATTTGGAACTGTCCATCGTGACTCATAGGACACTTATTGGTACTATATGATCCAATTGGTAGCTAGAGAAAGTAGACTTCGCTGCTTGCTCTCTTTTTTCTGATAGCTGTTTTCTGATAGCTGCCAAGAAATAAATAGTTTCGCGCTTAAGTTAATCTACATAGGTTTTGGAAATTTACTTCAACCTTCTTTGGAAGCCCTTCGAAATAAATCAAAATATTCTATTGTAATTCATGAATCAGGATTATTGGATTAATTGAGGGATTCGTTTCGCATCACTTTATATTTGAGAGGGTTATAGTCAAAGCTTTATCTTGTATTTAAAAAGAAAAACAGAATTTCTCTAGATACGTTACAATACACCTTTATGTAAAAATAAATAAAGAACTTCACGTGTGTGCAAGCAGGAATTTAGTTAAAATTTATTTAAGATTTTAATTAAATATATTCATATATCTACGTCGAATTTCTGATTTTATTTTTGGAATACCTGATTTATCCAACCTTAGCTTCAACTCTATTCTAGCAAACTTTCATTTCAAGGTTCATTTGAATAGTCCATGTGGAATTTTAATAATAATTCTATGGAATCGATATTGGAATTTCATAGAATTGATATCAGAATTCTATGGAATTCAAAACCCACATACTGAGGATTATATATGATATTATACGTTCCGTTTCGAAAACTGGGTTGGAGTGGGGTTCTTAATTTAAAGGATGATGATTTAAATTTATTTCCATTATTAATTTAAACTCACTAGATGATAAATTAACTTTAATTATTTACAGATTGTTGATTTACTCATTTAAATTATTAACTTATTATATAGCTCCTTCAAAGCGGTAGAATTTTATCGAGTTGATGTAGGCATTGCTTGTGGCGCAAGGACAAATGTCGGACTTACACGGCGATCAGACTGCAGGTTTGCATTGTGAAATTATCAATTGAAACAGGTAGTTCAACCAAACTCAACGTTTATTTGCAGACTAAACATAAAATTATCGAAAGTATAGCTATTTAAATTTAAACAAAAATTACTCAACGCCGAGCCACTTACTCGAACGCTGGTTCAGCTATTGCGTAGGGTCAAAGAGAATGTAGGCAAGAGAGTGAAAAGTTTATGCGCAGGGTATTTATGAATGAAGTTGAAAAGTACATCATTTGGGCGTATGTCATTATTATACATAACAACGTCACAATTATTCCATTGTCAAAATTACACACAGTTGTTAATTTATTAATTGCAAATGCTAATTTATTATTTCAGTTGCTGGCTATAGTAGTTCCAGTAATTTATCCATTATAATTTTTGGCTTACTAAAATTTAATGTGATTAAAAAATTTTTAAAATAAGAAATACAATAAAATCAGATTTACCCCCCTTAAGCTGTGGTAAGTTATTTACAATTTTACTACTCATTGAGAGACCTTCGTCACTTCCAATTGAGCGTGGGCTACACTATTCCAGTTTCATTCATTTTTTTTCCACATTGGTAAAAAACTTATTTTAGAAATTATTTAGAACATTTTTTAGAACATTATTTAGAACATTTCGTTGTCCATTTAACAATTGCGATGTTTCTTTCCAATTTTATGAATTTTACTTGTTTCACCCCACCAAGAAATAGAGCTTCTCGGAAAACTCTATGGCATATATTTCGGACCACTGCTCTTGATGAGAGGTTTCAATACCTCTGAAAACTGTAGGTTTTGACAAGAATAATCTGTTTTAGATGCCTTTTCACTATGAAGTGCAAGTGAAAATATATTCTAAAAAAATAAATAAGTTTTTTTAGAAAAATTAGAGTATAAATTTTTGTGTATTTTGATATTCGTTGAATTTTTAAAAATGAATGAAAACGAACTAATACGGAAATTGAGTTAAAACTAAATGTGCATGCACTGAAGAAAAGATTACGTAACGAGAAGCACTTTTTTCAACGAAGTTTTCCCATTTTAGTAAGCAACATATAAATTCTTTCGCCAGATTTATTTTCTTCTAAACAGAAGTTAGGAAAGACGTTATTCTGTCTTTATTTCCCAGAAGTCTCTTTAGGCCGTGTTAATTAGTCGTAGGAGATTTAACCAAAATTATGGCGTATCTTCTAACGTCAGAGCCTCCTATACTGTGTCGCAAAAGCAACAACTTAATAATAACATCTTAATATAATAAGCTTGAATTATAAGAATGTAAAAATATTTCTTCATAAACATTTTAATGATAAGGATTATTATAATATATCATTTCACCTTTTAGAGCTATCTTTTTCAGAAAACTTACAGCTTTTTGCTATCATTGTTAAAAGTGTTGATTATGTTGTGTGAATTATATTCGCATATTTATTCAGAACGGATAATTAATAGTTTCAATGGAATTCTAAAACGGAAGACAGTTTTCTGAGATATAACACGACTAAACATCAAGTTACATTTTTTGTAATTTTATAAAAGTGAGTTCCTCCAGATATGCAATAATATATTGCTGTTTCACATGGATAAAATACTGTCATCTGTGCATCATAATGTCGAGTTAAGACAGACATGGATATTTTGAATTAAATGCATTTATAGCTCTGGAGTTTTTAGTCTTGGACTTCACTCAAATTTTAGAATGGCTGACTTTATTTTTAACCCACACATTTACCGAAAAATCTTGACGGAGCTTAATCAGCCGCTATTTAAAAAGGGTTGAATATGAGATGATAATAAGAAAAAGATATTTCTAAAACAGTCCGCATGCAAATACGAAAGTAGAATTATCTTTATAACAAATAAGGATTATGAAAGTGATAATTCAAAAACAGCGCAACTCCTGACGAAAGAGGAATTTTGGATTAAAAAGTGAAAATCAATAACGTGGGAATTTGCGATAAGAATTTTGCAAAACGAAGTTTGAAAGTTTGGAGGTAAAAACGTTTCAGAAGTGAGATTTAAGCGACATAAGGTAAAATTAATTGCTTTGATCTATTAAAGAAAGGTGCATGGATATAAGTCATATTACGTTTAATAACAGAATGCTAATATGGACAGTGATTTAATAATGTGAACCATATTTTGTAAAAAAACAACAACAACAATGCTTGAGATTCGGAGTACCAACGCAGTTTGCGTTACATCTCCATACGTCATAAAGGTTTTGTTTATAAGAATGATAAAGTAGGGAGGAGGGTGAAGCAAAGACAAAACGATTACATGTTGTGGTATGAGTAAAAGTTGGTTTGGGATGGTAAAGGTCTAGGTTAAGAAAGCTCTACAATGAGCAGCGGTAGGCAGAAGAGTGTAGAAAAATTAATTAAAGAATTAATAGAAATAAGATACAAAGTACCAGGGAAGAAATTTACATACAAAAGGTTACCTTTTTCATTGCTATTTTACCAGTGTATAACCTTTTGTATGTAAAGAATTTAAAATGAAATGAGGAGATAAAAAGGACTTAAACTGAAAAAGTGGGGAAGTTTCAAAAGGAGAGAAATTCAACTGAATCTGTAAAAGGTGACAGAAAAAAAGGGAGGGGCGTAGTGAAAGGTCTTTGATGAAAAATGCTGAAGACAGATGAGCCAATGAGAGCAGATGGTTGCAATCATTGGAAGCTATCATAGCAAAGTACGACTTGGAAATCCATAGTGAGCTGGGACCAATGACCATGCTGGAAAATACGCAGAATTTTGCAGTTGGCTAAAAATGATAATATTGAATATTTTAATCTTGGGACATGTTGAAAAACAACAACATAGAATTAAAACTAATTTGTGGGGTAGAAAGGGGATGTAAGTGTCTAGGAATGGAAAAACAGCATGTCTGAAAAAAAAACGAGAAAGCTGAATGAAAATGGAATATGGGGTCCCAAAATTTGAGAGGAGAGGTTGAAGATAAGTTTCAAATGCTTGGAGAGTGCCCTTGTAAGTATTTGAAGGATATAGTTTAGGGTTGTTTGCTCCCGTAGCAAGTGGATTAAGGTGTAAGTCAGTGTATCAAAGTGATCTAAAGTGAGATTATAAATTGTGTGCGTGTGATTGGATCAAGATTTGCATTAGCAAAAAAGGTCGAGTTTCTAAGGAACCAGGGGATTTTTTAAAATGCGCCTGAATTGGTTGTTTTCGAAATGTTGCGGGGATTTAATAATGTAATTTGAAACGTAGTATCAAGCAGGGCAAGCGTATGTGAGAATAGGTCGAATGGTAGTTTTAATAGAAGCTTCCGAAGCGTGAGAAGATAAGAGTTGAAGCTAAGTATATTTTGCAACACTGTTTAATTAGTTTAATTTAATTTAAGTTTAATTTAATTGGTTGAGGAAAGATAGTTTTAAATAAATTTATGACTGTGAACGTACATTTCATCCATGGGAAAGAACCATTAAAGATGATTACAATGATTTTGAATAAGCAGAATATTTTGACTTAGAAAAAAAAAAGAATTTGTTAAATGTCTCTCTAATTTACAAAACATCGGTTTTTGATATCTATGTCCTTTAAAATTAAAAATTCTATTTAAATATGGATATAAAGGACATCTAATATATACAGAATCTAAACATATTCTTATTCTATTTTTTTTATTTATAATTTTTTTGTGAAAAGGATGATGTTTATTTTAATTTTGAGTTTCCACGTTTCTAAGTTTTTAAATGAAGGAAACTATAAAATAATTGAAATTATGAAATTTAATTTTTATAATATTCAAAGCATAAAACAAAGTATATAATTCAAGAAATGTTAAGCGAATGTACGCCAAAATTTTTGTTTGTTAATACTGAGAAATACCTGATACCTAAGAAAGGAATTTTGTGCCAGTACTCTTAGAAGAATTACAGAACTACTCATGCTTATGAGGTCACGAGTCAGTATCCAACTCAAAGAATGGAACAAAAGCAAAAATACTTGTTTTTGTGTAATCTAGCTTTGGCCTTTTTTGTGCTGGCAAGTATAAACCTGGGAAAAATAATAACAAAACAAGCCGTCTGTTTTGGGAACTGAAGTATTTCCCGAAATTAATCTTCTGGAAAAGAAAGCTTTCAGCTATCAAGTTCAACATTAGAGAAAACAGAACGAAACACATCATTAAAGAAAAGATGTTCTTTTATGCGACTGAGCAGAATGAGTAAAATTACACAAAAATTTTTATGAGGGAAGAAACTTTTTTTTGATTACGGTTTACAAAGATGACAGGAAAGAAATTTAAAGATATGTCGTAAAGGTCACAGACAATACTGTCATGCATATTATAAAAAGAAAATACATAATGAATTAAAATAATTTAGTAAGATGTTTTTCGGAAATTTATTTAAAATAAATAATAAAGCTTTGCCGATGGGTAGCAAAATTGAAACTAGAGTATTCTTTTGAAAGTCAGTGTAAATGAAAAGTAAAGTAGAATATTAATTAGTATGTAATAAACGACTCTCTAGAAATAATCGGCTCTCCATAAAATAATCGGCTCTTTATAAGATAATATATTTCTTGGATAATATATAATAATGGATAATATAGGATAATATATAATAGATAATATAGGATAATATATAATATTATAGATAATATATAATATAATAGATAATATATTAGATAATATATAATACTTATATAATTATATTATATTATAATATTATATTATATTATAATATTATATTATATTATAATATTATATTATATTATAATATTATATTATATTATAATATTATATTATATTATAATATTAATTATAGATAATATATAATATACTTTGATAATATATAATAGATAATATATTTCTTTTATTATCTCTATATTATCTCTATAGAAATCGACTCTCTAAAAATTTTATTTAAGTCACAGGGGACGTAAGGTATTTAATCTATTGTTTATAGTAATATTTCGACATATTCAAATTTCAGAAATGCAGTTTTTACTTTTGTTCATAAGATTTGTTTAAATTTTTTTGTTTTTGAAAATGCAGCATACTTTTGAATATTAATGTCACGTTGTTTAATTAGTTGCATCCAGAACAGCGACTTATGATGACTTTTACTTTAAATATAGCAAAGAATTGTAAAATATACGAAAACGAATATGTTTTTGATGTTTCTGAAGGCAACGTGTAGATGTTTTTGATGCAAATGTAGAAACCAGAAAAACTATTTGATATCATTAAAAACTTATTATTCTATGTGGTTAAGTGTTAATAGCAATTCAGTTAGATTTTTATTACCTTCCCTTGTGGTCACAATAGTTATTTTTTAAGATAAGTTAAACACTTAGCATACGTATGCAACTTTACATATGCAACTATGTTGTACTGTTTTACATTTGACGGTATGTTTACACGGTGAAAGCTAGCTTATACTACTAGCGTGATCAGATTCTCATTACCTTCTCTTGTGGTTAAAATAGTTATTTTTTAAAATAAGCTAAACACGCTGCATACATATGCAACTATGTTGCACCGTTTTACATTTGACGGTATGTTTACACGGTGAAAGCTAGCTTATACTACTAGCGTGATGAGATTCTCATTACCTTCTCTTGTGGTTAAAATAGTTATTTTTTAAAATAAGCTAAACACGCCGCATACATATGCAACTATGCTGTACTGTTTTACATTTGACGGTATGTTTACACGGTGAAAGCTAGATTACACTACTAGCGTGATCAGATTCTTATTACCTTCCCTTGTGGTCACAATAGTCATTTTTTAAAAGACAAAAACTGAGCATACGTATGCAACTATGTTGCACTGTTTTATAGTTGACGGTATGTTCACACGACGAAAGCTAGCTTACACTATTAGCGTGATCAGGGCATTGTTTAAGGATGTATGGAAAGGTATATTGGATTACAAATTATAAAAATGCCTTTGGTATATATGACATCAGTGGACACCCTGCCTCATTTGTAAAAAATATTTATGAATTTTTCGCTAGTAGAATCGATATAATCTTTGCACAATTATGAAACAATATGTCTACACTTTGCAGTTTGCTTCATAGAAGTAACAGACCTCCAAGCAATGATGCTGTTAATGGGATATTTGCGATATAGTAGATATGGGTGTTGACATGATGTAAATTCCACGAAATAGAAATGATGACTGGATGCGGAAATTATTGGATTGCTTTCAGCTCATAATGCCTGCTATAATATGGATTTGTAACATTTAGACGGTACAAGGCAGATAATTGAGGGCCTTTTCACTTGAGTAGAAATGATCTCACAAGCTTGAGATAAAATTATAGTTATTACAGAAGAAATCATTTATTTCTGAAATAAAAAACTGACCTGATTCCAACGTTTTATTTGATCACCGCCGATTTCAGTCATCAAATGTTCGCCTTTGAGACTAAGGCTTCTAAAAAAAGGAGCTAGTGTATATTCGCAATTTTTCTGCCATTGTATCACTAGACCGTAGTTGCAAATTGTATTTATTTGTGACATTTGAAAAGTTGCGCCCATATTTACAGTCGTTGAATAATTGTGGATTGTTGATAATTTACATGCCAAAATAGCGATCATTGCGCCAATGCGGAAAACCTTTATCGCCAAGGCAAATAAAACTAGAATTGTACAACAAAATGGAGGCTGATGTGTAGGCCTATAATTCTAGAGGCTCAATTTGAGACTATTTTATAAAATAATGCGCAAATGAATAAAAATTTTATTCACAACTCAAATGACGCAGTTTATTTGGCGCAAGTATACCATATGTATACATGTTTACATATGGTTTACATATATATGTATATATGTTTACACAGAATCCAATATGGGTGGTTAAATTGAAGAAAGATGAGTGGAGTGCTCTGTGATAGGAAAGTAAGTAGTAGGATGAAAGGAAAATTGCAAAAAACTGTGGTCAGACCTGCAATGTTATACGGGGCGGAAACTTAGCCAATTACAAGAGCGCATGAAAGGAAGATGGAAGTGGCTGAGATGAGAATGTTGAGGTGGATGAATGGTGTTACAAGGAGGGATAAAATAAGGAATAACCTAATTAGAGGTACGGTCAAGGTTGGACCCATAGGAAGAAAAATACAAGAACATAGGTTAAGATGGCTTGGGCATATGGAACGGTGAAATGAGGAATATGTGGGAAAGGTATTGGATAAGCTGGTGGTAATGGGTAAGAGGAAGAGGGGAAGACCACGGCTGAGATGGAAGGATAAAGTGACGGAAGATCTGGAAGAGTATGGATGGAGTAGAGAAGAGGCATTGGATAGAAGATTGTGGAAGAGAAGATTAAAGGACCATAACGCCGACCCCATATAACATGGGAAATGGCAAAGCGAAAGAAGAAGAAGATACCATATATATATAGATGTTGCAGCTATCAACTTTTAAAATGATATTCATCCGGGATGAGGACGGCATCTCTTTTTCTCCTAAACAAAAATAGCTCTAGTTTGAGCTACTAATACGTGGGTGTCAAATTTATTTGTAATATATTCATAATTGTTGCGAAAATTAACAGTGACCAAACATTTCTATATGTACATACCACAGATATACCTCACAGATCAGTAGAATTTTTAGCATAAATCTCAGTTACCTATTCTTTATTCGATTATTAAGTTTCGTGCTTAATTTTTAAAACACAGTACATTTTAATTAGATGGGAAATGGAGTTGAATGAAAAGTTTAAAAAAATAATCGCATGCGTTCTTTCGATCGATTCCAAACGGTGACTGTTTTTCTTTTTAAATCTATTTCCGAGAGATTTGCCGTTCATCTCTATTTTAGAAATGTCTTGAATGAAGGAAGTTTTCATTTGTATAGATCAGTGGTTCCCAAACCTTTTCAAGCCGCGACCACTTTTATAGTAATCAAGTAATACGCGACTCCACCTCTGTTCATCGCCTCACCATTTGCATAATAAAAGCATTTTTAACAGAGTAAAGAAAACACATTAAATATAAAATTACATTATATAATATATATTGCACTAATTATGTATATTACATTGATTTATAGATATAAAGTTAACAACCATTAGTGGAATGTTACAATGTGTGTAACCATGTTGAAGTACAAAAGCGTTGGAAACATTTGGTATGAAATTCTTTATAAAAATAATTGCAACTAAAAATAGTTTCGGCCATTCTCCAGAAACCAGTTCACGACCCCCAGGTTGGGAACCACTGGTATAGATATAATTTTTGAAAATTCTTTAATTTCTTATTTTAATAATGTTAAAAAAAAACCTTGTTTGCTTGACTTAACTTTGCATCATTCTCAGCGAAAACGATGCAATCATTTCATTCTCCATTCATTTTCAGAATGCCATTGTTAGAGAATTATAGCTTTACTGTTAATCCTTAGTTAGAAATTATATACCTGCATGTTACCTTTGTTAGGGATTCGTAGGCGTAATCATGTTTAGTTGCGTATTCGTGCGACATGTAGCTTTATTCTAAATACTGACGTGTATGTCTGGAGGACACAATGCCACAAAAGATGTCAAACGTTTCCTCATATTAAGAAGTCACGCAGTTTCTCGCTATTGCAGATTTAACTTATCGTAATCATGAACTGGTGCTGTTGTAGTTGCGAAATAGCTGCCAAGGTTGTAATTAGAATCAGAAACCGGAACTAATCTTGCACAGTGGCAAATTAATTTCCTTTAGTCTCTAGGATAAGTCATGTGTCATGAGGTATGGTTAGTTATGTTTCGTCTCTACACGTTTTGGCAGTTTAAGATACTGGAGCAGGTTATTACCTCCAAACATCTTATCTAGAGCCATGTTCTCAAGATAGGTTGGTTGAGCGCTCCTAGTAGAAAAGAAAGATTTATCAAATTCTGATCATAGGAGATAATCATAGTGTTTTTGTATGTGAAAGAAATTCATGACCTTTCCGGGACCAGAAGCAGGCTGGGGAGGATGAAGAGAAATGGGATAACAAAGAAAAAGCATATTTCTTCGGATTCCAGGATAATAATACAAGGAAAATCATCTCACCTAGTTTGTCAGCAATAGCTGAATGATATTTGTTATGGTGAATTACTCTTTCCCCTTAGATTAAATCTGTTCTTTTTCTCTCTCCAATTTTCTTCAAGCATTCTCTGAAATAGAATCGAATCATACAATTCAGTGTATGTGTGATGAATTTTGGGCGTTTCGAAATGGAAAACTGGCCTCGATATAATTATTATATCCATATTTACGTGATTATCATTTTACGATTATTGTGATAAGAAAAGTCAAAATTTGAAGTGGAAAAATTATTCTTAACAAAACCATGGTCTTAAAGAAAATGATATGGAATAACGTGCGTATTTATATTTTTAATTTGTAATAATAATAATAATAATATATCACCTAAGGCAGTATTTGTATTCGTTGTTGCTTCGACCACTGAGTTCGAAAGCATAAGAAGGGTAGCGGCCATACTACATTAGACATAATGAACTTTTATTATTCATTTGTAATTTAAAAATCCTTTACAAAGTCCATAAAAATGCAATAAATTCTGATCTACATACATACATACATATTATGTAACCTTTTCATGTAAATTCTTTCTCATTAACAAATGAGATTCACGATGTAAAAAGATATTTTACTAACGGGAATAAAATTTAATTATTTTATTCATTAATACATTATATATGTCTAGCAATATATCGTATATGCATCGTGTATTGCTTATTGTTTGTACTGAAAATGTATCATATACTAACATGTAATTCAGTAATGGTATGTAATAATATTTGCTTTGATCTTATAAAATTTTATTATTATTATTATACTGCATCAAATAGCCTTCTGCAATTAGATTCGGTTTGCAATGTACATTAACTACATCTACTTCAATTCGTTACTCCTTTTCACTGTATGTTTTCTTTCAAACTTCTGAATGACAGATTATTTTTTATTATTATTTTCATTATTTATTATATTTATTTATTTATTAGTATTATATTTTCATTATATATTATATATATGCATATAATATTATATATATTATTATATTATATTTATTTATATTTATTATATTATATTTATTTATATTTATTATATTATACTACTATTTATTATATTTATTATATTTATTTATTTATTTATTTATATATATTTATTATTTTTGACAGAAATTTCTTGAATTCAGGCGTTATTGTATACATATGTATTTTCTAAGTGAAATGGAAAGTTACTACAACCATTGTGACAAATAAATAAAAATTGTTTGATTTGATTTGAAGATCAAACTGGTTGGGTGAATATTTAAATAGAAGTAGACAACGTTTTTAACCCAACTTCAATACAAATTTAGCTGAATCGAAGCTTTTTCAAAAGCATATCGCTGAAAAGTGAAGAATAGGTTTTAAAAACTCAATTTATAGAAAACAGAAAAGAATAACGAACGAATAATTATAAAAAATGTAAGGAGGAAGGTGTATAAAATTAAACGAATCATTTTTCTGAATACAATAGAGAAAATAAGATCAAAAACATTCTGTATTCGTAAACTCGCACGCGATGGTTTTATAGATGCTATTCAACAAGCAACGTGCGAGAATACCCATGAGAACCTCGAAACACATCGAACAGTCTTGAAGGCAATTGATAAATGCACTGAAAGACCTTTCAACAAAGAAATGACACGTCAGTTTACGTGACATGGGTTACTAACAGAAATTGGAGCCCACTAAATACAACATAAACAAAAATAAACATAATGGAATATTTCTTCTCATATTTTAACGTTTATCGCCTCGCTATTCCGAAGTCCTGGAAACCGGGACTATTGCAGATTGGCGGAAAGAAAAAAAAAATGATATTTTTTTGATCAATAATAAATTTTATGGTCACTTTCAATTAACTACACAAATGATGTTCCGATTCAAAATTGATTTAATTATTAATTAATTAATTTAATTTGAAATAAAAGCAACGAAGTTTCAGACGAAAAATGGCCCGATTTGATTTGTTGGAATAAAGAGTTTCAGATTATTGAAAAAATGGAATGTAGTTCGGCTCGTACAGGAATTCTACTGCAAAATGCAATAAGCTGGATTTAGTGATGAAAATAAGGGATTGCAGATTAGAATGTTGAATATATAAAATTAAATTATCTACGTTAGCAAGGGTGTACACACAGGGGGTTTGACGGTGTCATAACCCCCATTAAATAAATAAATATATAAGAAATAGCGGAATTAAATTAAAATGAAATTTTCAAAAATTACACAAATTCTAAGATTTAATAGAATTTTCAAAAATGACTCTGACTTTCACCTTGCTCTAGAATTACTTAGACGAATCTTGTTCTAAAATATTTCTCTCGGAATCACTTATTAAAAACACTGTTTTCTCTCTCAAAAAGGTCTCGCGTTTCTAGCTATTTTTAAAACATTTTTGCTATTTTCAAATCTTTTCTTGCATTTTACAGCTTTTTGGTCACAATTTGGCAGTACTTCATCCTGTTGCCCACTAGTATTTCTTATCTCCGGTTTTAGGCCTCACTATTAGACCGATATTGCAGTCACTACGAGCAGGGCCGTAATGTACGGTTTCTCCTTCATTTTTTTTTCAATTTTAATTTGTTTTAGTTTTTTTATTTTAGTTATTTGTTTTTTCAATAGATTTTCGGGGGGCATAGTTTTCTTTCTGGCTTAGAGCTAGAAAATTATATAGAAACGACCTGTTACTTATTAAGCACTGTGAAGGCCTCCCTTGATGACATCTTCACACTCGTCACCAAAAGAATTTTTTATTAATAGCTTCCTAAACTCTATCAACTCTTTTCGCCTAAATTTTAATCAAATATACTTCGATCCACATCTTCTTTTAAATCAATCCAAGAAATTTTTTTGCCGCTCTATGTTATGACGTTTTTCATCGAGGAAGATACTAGTTGATAGTGATAATTAATGGTAACAGACATTTATACAAATGAACTTTTATTTTTTGAAATTTATATTCAGTGGAACTTACTGGTATGCATATGCTAATAAATAACAAATATCGAGACAAAAGGAAAAAAACATGGAGCAATTTCTATTTTTATTTTCATTAAAAGAAGAAAACCTTAGATATAAAATAATTCCTCTTATTTTTGAGAAAACCAATCGTTGAGCGCTAGTTTGCTTAACGAGGCGAGAAAGATTAATATTTCTCACGAATGAATTAAAAATCTTTTTTTGAAAATTATTTAAATTTTTTTTAGTTTATGAAGTAGTGGAAAAGATATAACCCACACCCCATTTGGGATATAACAAGAGCATTAATTATTTGGAATGAATTATTGTTTGGAGTTTGAGAGAGTGAGGGGGAGAGAGAATACGGAGCCTTTCTGATAATTGAATTGCATATTGAGTTACGTATTCAAATCAATCAAAGAATCTACACCTAACAAGTTGAATATTCTGAGTCAGAAAAAACTATTACTTTCGTTTAAGGGTTTGATACACCAAGGTAAATGGACATGTTGGAGAATGGGATAAATATTGAGATTGCAGATATATGTTATTTAAAATCGTTGACTGGAAGGGACTGACAGCAGCAGAAGACGACCTACAAATCAAATACATGGATTCTATGAAAGAACAAAACTTGAACCAAGAAAATTTAGTGATGAATCGAGGGAAATCTTTTAAATAATGAAACTTCCTATATATAAAAAGTACGATATGAATTTATAAACATGATTATGATAAACCCTTTGATTAAAATAATTACAGATTTTACATTTTTTTATTAAAAAGATTAAGAATCATTGAGAGAAATCATAAGAGAGAAAATCATAACAGAAATTGGAAAATAAATTTTCAGAGAAGAAATGACGTAACCATCACATATTAATAAGAGTTATTATTGATTCTCCTGTGGTGAAACTACATTGTCTTGTAAAAGTGGCGGTCGATGAGTCCTCGGCCTCTCCTTCTTCAGGCCGATGAGTCCGCAGCCTCTTCTTCTCAGCCGGTGAGTCCTCGGCCTCTCCTTCTTCAGGCCGATGAGTCCGCAGCCTCAATTTCTTCAGGCCGATAAGACTTCAGCCTTCCCTTCCTCAGGCCGGTGAGTCCTGAGGAAGGGAAGGTGAGGCCAACAACAATAAGAATAGTCGTCTGATTTGACGCTGTGTCAAAATTCTTTACACACACACATACGACGTACTTAATATACTAAATATAACTATATACTTATTTAATACTATATACTTACTTAATACTATATACTTATTTAATACTATATACTTACTTAATAATATATATACTTACTTAATAATATATATACTTACTTAACACTATATAATTACTTAATACTATATACGTGCTTAACATTATATACTTACTTAAGACTATATACTTAATATACACCTTAAGAAGTTATCTGCTCTGTACCGCGTATGTGCTTAATTAAAATATATTTCTAGAAGGGCCGGGGACAAGAGGTAAAGGGGCAGGGGTCCGGCGCGCAACCTTTCAAATTTCCTTCTTTTTTAATTATTTGCAAGAATTATTAAAAGAAATTGCGAGTTGGACTATCCATTAGCTTTTAGTTTTTGAACCATGACTGGGAATGTGCGGAATGGGGCTCGCAACTTCCTTTTCCGGCCTTAATTTCTTGCACATTCCACAAAATTTTCCATATTACATTACAAATGTTATAAGTTTGACTTTTATTATTCTTTACAAATTAACTGGAGAGGCTTAGCTTACCTTGCCTCCCCTGATGAGCCACCCTCCTCCCCGTCTCGTTATCTCATATCAATGCGAAATTCATTTTCTATTCGAGAGTTCCTTTTAAAGTAAAGCAGGCGAATTTGAAATCTCAAAGTGTAAACTATTATTTTTCACCCTCTTTGCTCTCTGTTAATTCACAATTTCTCTGGGTTTTAATTAACTGAAATACGAATTCTGTCGATGAGTGGGAGTAATTACGGAAATGTAACGGAGAATTAGAATCACAACGTGTATGTTTTAACAAGGAACGAGATTAAGTTACTACGAGGCGTACCAATGGAAACCTTAGACATTCGTGGGCGAAATCGGTGTTCATTAAAGGTGAACGAGAATCAATTTAGAATGTAATTTTAAGTTCGTAGTTCATTATATCCATCATTATTTCGATCAAAGTAGGCCTTTAATCTTTCTCGTACGTATTTAGACAATCTTTAACAATATATTTGGCTACAAAACTGTATAAATAGCATTCAAAATCAGCTTGTTCACCAAAGGTTTATGCATAATATTGCTAAACCATAATGTATTTTATCCAAAATATTGTTTAACCATAATATACATTATCTCAAACATAGTTTACCCACAGTCAACTTTATTCATAATATTATTTATCCAAAATATAATGTATAACATTGTTTAACTATTGCACAAGTGTTATTTAAGGGGTGTTCCGCAAAACTTTTAATTTTATGTGATTAAGAGGTCAAAATAAAAATCAATGACTTGAAATAAAACCTGAGAAAAAAGCCCAAACCAAAGAAAGATTGAAAAGTCTCAGATTCCCCTAAAATAAAAGTGTGGACGTTTTGCAAGTATTTTGCAGAAAAAAAAATCGCCGAAATTTTCAGAAAAATCTGTAATTTTTACCCATGGAAATTTCTTATAGTTGACATGCAAATAATACTTCCTCCGCTACAACCAACGTTTAAAGATTTCATGATAGGAAAACAGAAGTCTTTCATCCTATTAATACTTTCCATAAATGTAAATGCTTACATATTATTTAATAAATTTTTTTACTTCTAGATCATATTTTATGTTTACTAAATTTGTATAACTGATTTATCGCATATTTTTATGCTTATGTCTAGATAGCGATAACCACTTGTCTTTTAAGACTTTCTTAAGCAATTCAGCAGGACCCTTTATGGAAGAGTTCGGAATGAATGAAAATGCTCGTTGTATACGCAACCTAGCTAAATCCACTTTAGAAAATAAATTTATAAACTTTGAAAAGCAGAGTCTTCAATGGCAACATAGGTGCACGTACATGCATGCATCAAATATAAAACTTTAAACTTAAAGTTTAATTAACAACATATTTTATAAATTACATCATAATAATTTAAGTAAAAAATTCTATGATTTAAAGAAATTTATATTAGTGAAAAATTTCAAAATAGCTTTATTTAAAAATTCTCAAAACAGTCCATAGTTGTTTGTTGTGTTTCGCATTATCTTTGTTAAATTTTTATCGCAAAACGTTTGATGCATTAAATAGGTGGTCAATAATAATAATAATAATAATTGCTTTGGAATCATCAAATGGTCAAACATAGAACTAGAGGATCTACAACGGGTAATGAGAACCATACAAACAAAATACAGACAACTACATCCGTCAACAACCCAAAGAAAAACTATTCCCTCTAGAGGATGATGGACGAGGACAAATCGACCTGAAAGATCTCCATGAGAAGCAAATCCATAACGTGGGGCAGTACTTCCTTGAAAAGAGCAGGCAGTCTCCTCTCATGCAAGCAGTAGTAGACGCAGACACCTCCCACACACACCACAAAGTCTCAGTACCGACAAAGAAATACCACCCGTACACATTGAAAAGAAACTGAAGGAACAGGCAGGCAAAGCACTTCATGGCAGACACTATAATGATCTTCAACAGCACCACATCTACAAAAAAATCTCGAACACATGGCTAACCCAAGGAACCTTATAACAGGAAACGGAAGGATTCATGATGGCAATCCAGGTCATAAAAACAAGAAACTACCAGCAATATATCCTGAAAAAGAATATAGAAAATGAACAATGTAGACAATGTGACTTAACATCTGAAGCAATATAATACGGAACATCAGGTTATAAGATAATTGCCCAAACAGACTACAAATACCGTCACGACCAAGTGGCAAAAATAATTCACTAAAAACTTGCTGTCAGAATCAAGCTGATAACCAACATGAATCCTTACTACAAATACGAACCAGAAACAATACTAGAGAACAAAACACGCAAATTGTACTGGGATAGGGCTATTATGAGGGACAAAACGACACCACACAACAGACCAGATATAATCCTAATTGACAAAATCAGCAAAACCGCACATATCACAGACATAGCAATACCCAACACAAATAACATTCAGAACACATACACCACAAAAATGACTAAATACCAAGACTTAAGGTAGGAAATTAAAGACATGTGGTACATGGATAAGGTAAACGTTATCCCTCTTGTCTTATCAGCAACAGGTATAATACCAACCACACTCCAAAAGAACTTGGAGACACTTGAAATTGACGCCAAGACATATATTCAGATGCAAAAAGCAACAATACTAAACACCTGCCGAACAGTCAGAAAATTTTTAAACTTGGCACCAGAATGAAACATACAAAAATATTTTCA
>QLNU02014802.1:121734304-121751274 GCA_006491805.2 Dysdera silvatica | reverse complement strand
CAGAGCAGCGAGTGGCACACCAAGGAGTCTCCTCGCCCGAAAAAAGCAAGGATGAGCAAATCGCGAATCAAGGCAATGCTCATTGTGTTTTTTGACAGAAAAGGTGTGGTTCACAGTGAATTCGTGCCACAAGGACAAACAGTCAACAAGGAGTTTTACTGTGAAGTGCTCAAACGGTTGCGCAACAGGGTTCGACGCGTCCGAAACGAAATTCGCGACAATTGGATCTTGCACCATGACAACGCGTCAACCCACACCGCGCTCATTGTCTCCGAGTTGCTGGCCAAAATGGGTGTGGCAACGCTGCCCCAGCCGCCGTACAGCCCCGATCTGGCACCAGCGGATTTCTTTTTGTTCCCAAGGATCAAAAGAACCCTGAAAGGAACTCGGCATGGGACGCTGGAGGCGGTAAAAGCAGCCGCGACGACCTCACTGAAGGAGATTCCCGTTGACGACTTCCAGGGCGCCTTCAATGATTGGGTGAAGCGTTGGCAACGGTGCATCGAAGCAGGGGGAGAATACTTTGAAAAGTTCTGAAAAGATTGTAAACTGATATTGAATAAATGATTTAAAAAAAAATCATTCCCGGAACTTTTGGGACAAACCTCATATATATATATAGATAAACTTATAATTTGAAAAGAATTTAACAAATAGTAATAAACAAATAATATTAATCTAATTTTAGCTTATAAATTATTAAATTGATGTAAAATTTGTTTAATTCTTTAAATAATACAATTTAATGAAATATTATTTTCTAATTTTAAAAGTCCCAATTTTATTAATTACTGATCATTAAAACTCAAAGTGTTACGTTAATATACGAAAATTATTAAGTCACTTTTCAGTCCGTTAAATGAAAAAGGAACTTAAAAAAAGTCGATGTTCTCAACTCGCGAATTTACGAACTCATGTGGCCCCAAAAGTAAATAAAAAGTTCATATACATTTTGCAAAAACGTTTAGTTCGTAAAGACGCGGCGATACTATATAAATAGAAAATATACGTATTGTATACAATTCGTCCACAATCACCGTCTGCCTTCAATCATTTGTTATTTAGGCGCAGCAGTTTTTGAATGCAATCGACAAAGAAATCTATCGCCTGGAACGCAGATTAATTTCATTCAGGATGAAAGCGTGCATGTCAAAATTTTCTTAATTAATTTTTCTCATGAAGCTCAGCTTAAAATGTAAGTTTAAAGTTGAAAAACTTCGAAAAGCGAGAAGTTAAACGCATGTCAACCCAGTGTTTTCGTGGACGGATTGCTAGGATATAAACATGGAGGTCGTCAGATCGACCCCTATCCGAGGTGCGGATGTTTCCTTCCATACCACTCTTGAAACACACTGCCCTTTGAAGATTTGTGTGTCATGATACTTGTGGTAATTTAGCGGACACTTCGAAGGGCAATGATATCTGACTTTCAAACAGGGGAGGGCTGGGCCGCGGGCCATCCTCCCCCGAGCCGGTGCGCCCTCATGGGCGATAGGACACACGCCCCCCATGGGCTATAGGACTTGCGCCCTCATGGGCGATAGGACTTGCGCCCTCATGGGCTATAGGACTCGCGCCCTCATGGGCTATAGAACGCGCCCTCATGGACTATAGAACGCGCCCTCATGGGTGATAGGACGTGCCATCATGGGCCATAGGACTTGCGTCCTCATGGACTCCTCGTGGTTTTAAATACAATGGTTTTTTCGCATTCGCGAGCGGTACAGTCTAAGGCCAATGGCGGAAAACTTGAACGGTTGATAGCAGATAATCTTATATATTAGTTGTTTTTGTTTATGTATTAATCATGCACTTATGTGTATTATAATTTGCATATATATATGCCTGAATGAAATAACATTATTTTGCATGCATAAATGTAATGAGGTTTCTAGAGAAATTACACACAATAATTGTTAACATTAAATAATAATAAAAAAAATTGCAGGTGATTATATTCATGTTCCTTCTCTCGAATAAAAAATTTGTCGTGTTCTGACGCTTTAATCTTTAAAGGACGGGGGAGTACTGAAAAATGCTTTACACTCACAGCTTATTATACATTCTTGCATAATGTTTTCAAATATTTTCTTAAAAATAATTCCAGTCTTACAACTTTCAGGTTTTAACGTCATCATTAAATTTTGCGACTATTTTCACAGCAACACTGTTGAAAAGAAGCAAAGTATGACGAAAAAGAAAGAACTTTAGAGACTAACTGGATGCAAGTTAAGAAAAGTAGAGTGGGTATAAAGAGATAAAGGGACATGAATCATTTACTGAGTGCAACGGTGTGGGATGAAACCCCATGTAAATAAGAATAGTGCGAAATTTTAAATTTATGAATCATTTATTTTTGAAATTTTCCATTTATTATTTTTGGGTCTCGGTGAACCCCATTTGCGTATGCAGGGGGGTGTTGATGGGGGTTGTAACCCCCCATTGCAATGAAATTTTGTATATTTAACATAGGAATATGTGAGTTGTAGCTCTGTAACCCCTCCCTTACGAACTTTCTGCGTACGCCCATAGTGAGCCTTTATAATTGTAGTCGCAAAAACCAAATTCGTGGATACGAGAAGGGGGTCCTATTATTTATGGGTCAAAATGAACTTTAATCCGGACGAAAAAAGTGGATGACGCATGTGTTAAGTCGACGTCTGTATCAAACAACAACGTAGGGACCAGAACGACATAGGTAGGAAACAGATGTAGATAACAGAACAGATGTAGAAACAGAAGGAAATAGGTAGAAAAGAGACGTGGGTGTCAGAACGACATAGGTAGAAAACAGACGTAGGTGCAGGGTTTAAGCTGCAGTCTCGTTTTTCGCAAAATGCGACGAGTTGCTCGAAAATGCGAAGAAAAAATTATTGCCCATCGCGAAAATGCGACAGGCATTTTTAACCACAGTTTATTCTCTGAAAGCAGGATTTCTCGATTCCAGAATATCCGTTTTGCACTTCAGCGATCTTTTCTTGTTCCTTTTCGTTTCCTCTTCAAAATTCTTAACAGCACCTGTTAAGCATCGTTGATATAAATAATTTCATTGATACGATTTTTCGAGCAACGAAAGCAACTAATATTTTTTAGCATTTTGCTACAAATTATTTTCCCATTTTAGCATTTTTGCGACAGCATGTTCTGGGTCAGTTTAACCCTGCGTAGGTGACAGAACGACGTAGGTGTTAAGCTGACGTAGGCGTCAAAATTTAATTTCCAGAATTAACATAGATTTTAACATGTTGACACAGTTGCCGAAGAAATTGACTTAAAATAATTTTTTGAAAGCGAGCAGGGGTTAATTTTCACATCCCAGATAAGATTAAGATATTAAACGGAAAATTCTAGACCCCGAACGAAATTTGGCGCAGGTTTGGCGCAGTATAGCCCAGATGCTCTTGCGCCATAAAAATCCAAACAAACCGAACGAAATTCCATTAATTACAATCATTATTAATGGCTCAGGCTGCATTTCGGTTCGCAATGATGATGGGGTTTTGTAAATAAAGGCGCTGCGAAATTAATGAAATTATAACTATTTTCACATCATTGCGTATTTTCAGAATAAATTTATTAATGGCAAACGTCATTAATTTGTAATTGGATCCGTCGAATCAGGAAATAATTAGATTGAGGGAAAATGGAAATAAAGGATTTTTCCAGGTGAAAGATGAAAGAAGGGACTGGAAATATACAGATTTCTGGTGGCGAAATATTATAAAGTTAACTTAATAAATCACCTGAAGCAGTTCTTCAATTAAAAGTGAATTAGAATTCTTTTACAAAAAATTATTAGAATTCCACAAAAAATTTTTACTACAATCTTTCACTAAAAATGTACCAGTATTTTCATAAAAGATTTATTGGAGTCTTTCACAAAAGATTTATTGGAGTCTTTTACAAACGATTTATTGGAGTCCTTCACAAAAGATATATTGGAGTCTTTTAGAAAAGATTTATTGGAGCCTTTCACAAAAGATTTATTGGAGTCTTTCACAAAAGATTTATTGGAGTCTTTCACGAAAGATGTACTATAATCTTTCACGAAAGATTTACTATAATCTTTCACAAACGATTTACTATAATCTTTCACAAAAGATTTACTATAATCTTTAACAAAAGATTTTTTATAATCTTTCACAAAAGATTTTTATAATCTTTCACAAAAATTTACTACAACTTTTCACAAAAAATTTACTATAATTTCTCACAAAAACTTCACTAGAATTTCATCGAAAATTTACAAGAATTTCGTTAAAATTTTTTGGAATCGTTGGTCTAGCGGTTAAGGCACTCTGGGTTCAACGGAGAGACCCTAGTTTGACTCAGAGTCGGGGACGAAACCTCTTTTTCTCCTATAACAAAAAGCTCTAATTTGAGCTAAAAAATGGGCGTCGGAATTATTAAATATAATGTAATACTTTATAGTCCGTCTGTTTCTGAAATTTTTGAAAGTGTTTCCAAACCAGATGGCAACAGGGAAACTGACCTGTCGCCATGTTGCTTGCAGTGTTTTTAGGCCATGTTAATTTTCTCGAATTAGTGAGCCGACCTATTGAATTTCTTGACCAATTTTAGGAGGGGAGAAAATTAGGAGACGGACTGTGCAGTAGCGCCAAGTATAATAACAGTAATTTAAAAAAATAGACTGACGAACGGGAGACTAAATATAAATAATGGAATTCAGAATATGTATAAAAATATAAAATTACATGAGCTACGAAAAATAACTGATCATGAATGTAATGTCCACAATTAATTCAAAAATTTGAAAAGAGAAACGAAACATAGAAATGTCGAAATATCTCTAAATTTTAAGTCCTCAGACTGACACTAAATAAGCATCAGAGGCTGAGTTAAAACGAAAACTAAACAAGTTATCTTTAAGTGATAAGGTTCAGTGACCTAAATGCTTCATGGGTCAAAGCTTTACCAATGAAATCTCTATTTTATTATCGCTCTTTGAACAGAATTTATGTTCGATATATGTCATCGGGTCCTTCTTAAGAACTTCCTTATGAACATAGAACCTTATCGGTCGGAAGATGAAAAATGAGTGTTTTTAGTTATGTCTGGCTTTTGAGAAATCTGTCCTCTTGAACTAATTCGATAGAGAACTTTCGTAGACTTCGGGAGAACACGAAACGCAGATCAAATTTGACTCAGTTGAAAGGTAATTACTACTAGAAATACATATTGGTATAGCTTGAATTGATGACATATATGTACGAGTGATTTACAGTCAATTAGTTTCTTAGGTTAGATAGATTGACAGGTATTGCTTAAAGTAAAAGTGTTATTTAAACCTTTAAAGCTATTAAACTACTTTATTTAAGCTATTAAGCTGCTAGAAATTGGCTCATTCCTTCCCCAATAAAACTTAATAAATATTTAAACCAGATTTTGAGCACTAGCATATTTAATAACTGGTTTTCATATTGTCGTTTGCTTCACTATTAATTTGGGGCGCCTTTTATTCAATGGCAACACTTATTCTCACAGCGTCAGACATTACAGAGACCACAATTTATGAATTTAGATCTGTTATATCCATAAATATACAACTCCAATTTGGGCCCCTGGTGATTTCATTTGCGTTTGCCATAAATGAAAGAATTGAGGATATGGTAAACTGAGTTGCTGGTGAGGTTGCTGAAAATCCTAACTCCAAATGAAGTCATTTCTGACCATTCATTTCAAATGAAGTCTAACTTCCAAATGAAGTCATGTTTTCTATGTGACTAATACTATTATGAGTTTCGTTATTCATTACCATGATTCCACAGGTGAGAAAAGTTGTGATCAGATGTGCCAATTTGAGGAAAATATTGGGGGCCCTGAATGGAAGAACACGCAGGAGCATGCAGTCAATCAGAGACAGAAAAAACATATAAATAGCAAAAATAAGAATATATATGCTATTATTTCCTAATAAGGGATACTCACGGAACCGGACATTTTGTCCTTTAAATAGAGGTGTCCTTTCTTCGGAGGTACATGTGTTGATAAACAGACCGGGGGGGGACCGGAAAAATTGACCCTAAAATAATATAGGCGTCCCTTATAGAAGGTGATACTGTATTTCATATGTTATGTCTTTTACCCTAAACTATATTTTGTATTGCTTTATTTATTGTCCACTAACTTTTGGAGGACCCGGTCCCAATCAACCATTTGGGGGTCCAAAAGGACCCGTGTTCCTTAGAGTTCGCGTTTCTGGTTGCGATAACAGGATGAGGAAATGTTATGAATAAGTGGTGGAAAATGAGCCAGTGGGGATAAACGTGAGAAACAGGTTGCGTGTGTATTTGCATGTGTGTGCATATGATAAGATGCTTAGGAAACGGGACATTAGTTTAGAAGATAGGTACCAAGGTAGTAATGAGTTTTGAGTCCTCATGGTAATGTAAATGTTTCAGATCTAAAAAGCGAATATGTTTGCAAGTAAAGTACAACATCGCTTGTGGGGATTTGCATTATATTAGCCGTTATTATGTAAAACTTGAGAGAACGTATAGGTCTTTATTCATTTTGAAGCGACAGAAGCAAATTTTGAAGATCACAGTCCCGGCTACTGTCAGATTTCTGTCACGAAATCAGACTAATGATAAAATAATCAGCAGAATATCCTTCATGCAGAATAAAAACTCCCTTATATAGAATTTATATATAACAATATAATAATCTTCAACAATAAAATTTTTCTCTGAATGCCCTACTGTAGCAGTGACTGGAATATCCTTTTTGGTGAAGGAAGAATGAACAGGGGAATTTGTTCGATAGCTGGAGAGACAAAAGCTTTTTTGGCAAAATGCAGCTGAATTGCTCAAAATATAGATTCGAAAAGTCTTTAAATAATGCGTTTGTATATGACGTCATCTATCCATTGAGTGGAAAACAAAAGCCACGACAGCTTTCGACAATTGCCTATTTATTTTATATAAATCGGATTGCCTATTGTAAAGAAACGCTGTACCATCATAAAAGGCAGCATTTTGTCACTATTTTGGGAAAATAAAGATAGTTGCATGCGCAGCAAGCCATTTATATAAATAAAATATCATATATAATAGACGACATTGGCAATTATACAAGCAAAACTGTCAGACACTATAACGTATGCTAGAATTTATTGTCTAGCACCTGCTTCTTTGGGGCAATAAAACGAAACGTATAACTGACAGACTTACGTAATTGCTTATTTTGAATGATTTACATCTAGAGGCTCTCAGCGATAGAAAAACACATACCTTTTAACCTTCATAAGCACTTAATGGGAGAATAAAATCCACTTAAAATTTTTCTAGTTCATTGAATGAAATTCTAGAAAATTTTATTGAACTGAAGTAATTATAGTAAAATTTGTGAAGTGAGTAAAACTGAACAACTCTCATTCGTATAAGTGACTAGAAATGATCTCCTATTGCTTTTGTGATGCCGTGAGCTTTTTCTCTCAATGCAACTGTGATTTGCTCATCTCTAGACGTCTGTCCTTATATGCCAGGATATTTTTCAAATCAAGGCTATGAAGAGGATTTCAAAAAGGGAAGGGTTTTGTTGAAAATGGGTGGTTTAACCCTATATATATTGTGTGAATGGCCTTATTTCCAGTAATAAATATTTTATTTAGAAAATAAATTCAATTAATTTTTCCTGTCATTAGTGGCAGAAGCACATAAACAAAAGCGGAAAAATCACAGAAAATCTATTGCAATGTTGGATTGAAATATGGCAAAAATTAAATTTTTAAATTTTATGCAATTCATGTTCTGTGACACATCATGTGCTCAGCTATAATATCCAGCTTAATTTATTAATTAAATGTATTATGAACGCTAGAATCAAACTTTAAATGTCGAGGTCTTGCTTTACTGAATCTAAAAGTAGAGCAGCCATAAATTCGCATAAAATTAAGGTTGTCCTCGTTTACTTAAACCTGATAAATGTTAATTCCATTCAAAGTGTCCTTATAGAACTGCAACCCAATATCCTAGAAGCTGGAAGTTGCGTACTTTGTTGGGACAAAATTGACTTTAAATTCACGTATAAATAATGCATTTATCAAACTCTAAAGTTGAAGCTGTACGCCCTAGGCGTTTTCCTATTAATATGTTGAGTTAATTATTTGTTGAAAAGTCCTGCCTAGGAAATACACTGCCAATTCATCTTACTTATCTGTCAAGCGGTTAATATAATGTCGCCAAAATCCCACCACTGAAACCTGGAAATTAATGCTACAGACTAACGTCAAATTTACTGGTCTTAATTAGTATCACTTTGCTATTTGTACTAATTTAATAAGAGCATTTTAATACAGTGCCCTAATTATTAGTAGTACTTTAATAATATCAGCATTAAACAATAACACGCACTACCAATTTAAACCATAGAACTTTAGATTTTCTTTACCCCTACCTTGAATACATTATTCTATCTTTTTTCCTACTTTATTGAATTTTGCTTAACTGAAAATACGGGATATTCTGAGGTTTTTTTTACACATGCCATTATATATCAAAACAAATTTTTTTTTAAAGTCAATTCCTTCAATGCGCTGCTCAAATAAAAGGGAAGAAAGGGAAAAATTGCGAAAAGCAATTTTGGCGACATTTGGCAACATTTGGCTGTAATTGGCGACATTTGGCGGCAAGCATTAATCGCCAAATACACCAAAGGAAAGCAAAAAAAATTCATTTAAATTTAATTAATGAATTAATATTTGAAAAAACTGTATTAACATCAAGTGTCATCCACTACAAGTTTAAAAAAATTTATTTGAACTTGATTGGATGGATAGAAAGTATTTTATTAACGATTGAAAATTTGAACAAGATATATATAGGGAGAGTGTGAGCTAATAGAAGGAATTGAATTAAGAGTATTACTGCTATACTCACCGATCGTCTTTCAAAAACAAAATATGATTTTATCATAAAACGAAGATCACACAAAAATGAATATAAATTGTATTTATTCTATGCGTGAAAATATACATTTTTCAAATATTATCGTTAACCCGTTCGCACATTTGTCGTCCATTAGTAATATTTCCAGTATGTTAGTTTCTTAAATATGAAATCTGTATTTTTTTTGAAGAAATATCCAAAATTTATAGGAGGTTATAAACTCCAAAGCTAATTTAAAATTTTCAAACAAAAATTTGGATTGCATTCTTTTTATTTTAGAAATTCGTTTGCAACAGGAATAACAGCCAGCGATGCCACTCTATTGATGACTGACAACCTTGAAATTTAGATGAAATAATCATTACTCAAGATAATGCATCGATTCTTCGATAAAGATACATACGTTGCATTCGGCCTGTGACAGCTGATTCTGTTTCAGACACGCGATGATGTGGTTGCACAGAGTTTGCCAACCACATAAGAAGCAAGTGTCTGAACCATGATGGTATGCAGAAATTTTCATTTTATACTGATCAACAATCTGGAAGTTGATTTCTTGTACGGCAGATGTTAAACTCCTTTGAAAAACATCAGATGCTGGCAAAATATTCCTCCAACTGTTGCAGCATCGATTTCTACCTGTAAGGACACACGTGTTGAATTTGGACAGGGCTTTAAACAGAAACCTACATTTTCTTCAGACAAATATATTTTGAAATTTCTACAAGAGAAACGAGTTGTGTGGCAGCAGTTCAAAAACATTTGTGCACACGCCATCATTTCAGTGTTAAATATAAGTAGAATGTCCGGAGGAGAACCATCTGCTTGTCTCTGTTCATCTAAAAACCGAATTCGTAACGTTGCCAAAACCGCAATAATCCCTTCTTCTCGTAAATCATTTCGCACTTTTATAAAAAAAAAGGGCCGACTCAAAATATTTTGTGTTCAAGGAAAGACATATGAGTAAAATTTATCATAAAATTTGCAAGTTTTCATTAATAATTGACGATATTCGATATAGACGATTAAACGATATTTTCTATTTTGTTTTCAATTATTATAATAAAATTATGCCTTTTCTTTTTAAAAAATTAGAAGCTTTAATTCTTGATTATTTAAAAAGTAATTACATTCTATCACTAATGTTTTATTAGTTATTTATTTTATACTTTATTTCATTGTGATGAATGAATACCGAGAAATCCCTGGTAGATAAAATAGGTTACAGACAATTAAAGGAAGAGGTAGGTTAATGAATTATCCAGCAGGTTATTTACAAGCGAATGATGCTTTTGTTTCCCAATGCTTCTGTTATTTGGTTTTGTGAAATAATTAAAAACGCTCATTCATTATTTGCAGTGATGTACGGGGTGTCCACTAAAATTCTTTTTTCACACCCTTAACTTTTGAACTTTGAACTTTTATGACTATAGTTGTCGACATTCAAAAGAGAAGGGTGTGAGAAAGGACTTCAGTGGATATTTTTGGTGCTCCCTATGGCGAAAATAGAAGATTTTCACAGACGTACAGTGATCCATATAAAACTGGCCAAAAGTCTGAGAGAAGTTCTCTAAAGATGTCTCTAAAAATTTCTCCAACTTATAATGGTAATTTACCATTACTTGTCATATAAGTATCCAACTGAGCACTTTGAATGCATTTGTATAGGATGCAAATAAGAATTGAGGTATTTCGCCCTCCTGAGAAGTCCTACGTTAGCGATCGTCATGAGATTGACTTCATGTAACGGTATGAAGCTTGTGCTTGCGACTACTACACGGCCGCTTAGACATGCAAGTCGTTTCGCTTTCCGCTTGCTTTTGTTTTGCTTCGCTTTGCTGAGACTGGCTGGTTTCAGTCGTGGACCAGGAGAGCTCTGGTTGCGTGGAATGTATAGCAACTCCGTAAGCACTTATCAATTTAGTTGTAAGTTAATCGTTGCTGGTCTTAACGTATGCCTAGAAGGATATGGCCAGGTTTCTTCCGAAGTATATACAATTTACCTCGTGGCTGTTCATGGAATGCAGCTTGTAAAGATTCTTCCGAACTTGGTTCTGTTGGGGAAGCAAGTAGTCCGTAGACTAGTCAACGTTTCTCTATGCGCCTCTCATAGTGAAGGACTGGTGGCTGCTTGCGTCCTAAGGAAGTAGTCATGTGTTTACCGGCTGGACTATCCAACGATTTCGTCGATACCGAAGTCAGGACCGACGGAGCTACGTCGCAACGATAAGTACTTTATTTAATTATTTCGTTAAGTGGGGTTTCATGTAAACTGCTGGAGCTTTCCTAGTTTTCAGTTATTTGTGTAATATGTTTTGAATTGGAATTTGAATGTTAATTTAGAATATAGAAATTGTACTGAATTAGTGTATGTGATTTTTGATTAACATTAAAATTGAGTAGCTTGGTACCAATTTAGCGTAAAGGGTTGTAGATACGTAAAAATAATTTTTGACGGAGGAAGATACATAGTATACTTTTAGGTATCTGTTGCGAGGAATCTTGCCTAAGTTTGTGGTCGGATTAACCGTTACTGCTGAGTCCTTAGCTCCTGTTCGATTGACAATGGGCTAAGAGGCCCAGGTTAGGAGATTATGTTTAACTGTTAATTAATTATAATGTTTTGTTTAGATATTATTACTTTAGAAAGTTTTAAGAGAATTTATTACTTATTCCGGCCTTTTTCACCCTGGAGGGACTCCACGTCTCGTTAACCCTGTATAGCTTAGAAGACATTCTTGTTGGAAGTCACGTAACTTTTGTCGAGAGTTTCCTTGTTGTAGTTAGGGAATTTGCCTTAATAAAAGTTCAGGAATCCCTAAATTGATTGATGATTTGTGTTTTGATCGGCGACTCGGCAATTGTTGTTTTCCGTAAATTGGAAAGGACCCGTAAATGATAACATATATGTGATGTCTTGTGACTGATAGAATGCTACAATCGAGGTGAAAAGGGCATTATAAACTTTGTCTCTTTTTAAAAGAGATTTTCTATTGTTTGGTCAATTAAAAAAAATTTGAACTTGACTTCAGTTCGGTGTCCTCATCCAAACGGGGCCCCGTCCCTTAAGCCGCCCCTGGTGGATACCCTGTATATACGCTACAATATAGTTACTGGAAACCCATCAAAGGAAAAAGTCATAATCTTGGACATAATAGAGATAATTTATTATGGATATTTCTGTTTCTTTAATGAAGATGGCCCTTCTCAAGATAACAAAAAAAAAAAGAAATAATGGTAAACTTGGTAATATTGAATCCGTTAGAAATGCGGTTTCTTATGATGAAGGTGTGTTAAATTTCGGTTACGGTTTGAAGATTTACTATTTAATTGGTAAGAATGGCTAGTATGTAAGATACCATTACCCTTCACAGGGATAACAAAATTGCCAAATATTGGTCAACACAGAAAAGATTTCGGGCGAGTTTTTTTCGTGGGGAATAATTATACTTGAAAATTCCGACACACACGTTTAGTAGCTCATACCAGAGCTTTTGCTTTTAGGAGAAAAAAAACGCTGTCCTCATCCTGGATACGAAACCAGAGTCCCACTGTTGAGCCCTGGGTGTCTTGACCAATAGATTAACGAGTACAGGAACAACCCTCTCTTTTTCCGTATATATGGATGAAAGTATATATTACCCTTCACTTATATACTGAGAAAGAGAGTTTTATTCCTGTCCTCGTTCGTCTAGCGGTCAAGACACTCCGGGCTCAACGGAGGGACCATAGTGCGAACCCAGGATGAGCATTGCGTCTCTCTTTTTTTTTTAAAGCCAGAGGCTCTAGTAATAGTTAATAAGCGTGAGTGTGGGAATTTTCACGTCTAAGAATGGCTTACTTTAAGGACTGGATTACGAAAGGAAAGGAACAAATACTACTTTTCACATCTACGTGCTCTAGCTCAAACTGGAGCTTTTTCGAATAAAAGAATATGAGACTCTGTTCTGGTCTGGAGTCACACGCGGAACCTTCTGAATAAACCGCAGTGCCATAACCTACTCTGCTACCAAGTTCCCGTTCTTCGTATTTGAGGTTTGCAAGGTATTATTCCCCATCTCATATTTAACCTAATTGCCAAATTGGTCGACACCTGAAGCCACTGGCGCATGTTTTTTGTATTTTTTTTGGGGAGAATTGGGATGGATAATATTTTCGAAACCACGTTTTTTACCTCGATCTAGAGCTTTTTTTTATATAAAAGAAGCTTTAGTTTGAGCTTAAAAACGTGGGTGTCAAAAATATTATCTACCTCCACCCCCTCTCCCCAACTCAAAGAAAAAAATAATCCCCTGTGGTTTTGAGTGTTGGACATTGCGATGACCTTGGAAAGGGCACTAATATTTTACAAACAGAGCCGGAAAAGAACATCATTGAGTGATTTTTGTGCATGTAAGTTATCTGTACGCATCTTGCAGTGGCTGTATTGCATTCATAGCACTTCCATGGCACTTTCCCAGGATTCCAAGAAAAGTCTTTTGTGATATGTCTATGTAATATTTTTGCCGCATTCCAATCGGGTCCATGTTGCAATGTGCAGGGGTTATCCTGTCCTACGCTGTCGGCACTGAAATCTCACAAGAAAAACTGTTCTCACGGTCAGCAAAAACAGGTGAGTATATTTTCTATAAAATAAAAGGCTATATGGTGAATTTCTCATCGGAAATTTTCCTCTCACGAACCAAAGACAGTTCCCATTGTATTGTAAATTTGACCGCAAGGTCAGCTGCAACGGACTGATTTACGATCACTTGTTATATTCGATGTCTACCTGGCTCTCGCGTCGATAGCAAATACGCATTCGCAAATTGACCAATCGAAGTACATGGCGATTCATTCCTGAATAGTTCTCAAACGGACAATATAATATTTTACAATGTTTTTGAGATAGATTCAAGTTGGTGCTAACGATGATCGTACAATGTAGCTCATGCCCAACTTAACATTGTGATGCCAGGCTCTTATGAGGTGAAGTTCATGTCTGCCTAATGTCCGCTTGACGTCAACTTAATATTGAATGCATCAACGAGGTGTCACATTTGTACAATTCTCCTGCACGCCACGTTCTACCAATATTTGATGAATATCGTTTTGTTATGCTTATCCATAGCGTGTTTCATCTTTTCAGTTGGTTGACCATCATCATTCAAACGCGTCTACAATAACCTTCTGAATTGAAAACTTTTGGAGTCAACTATATCTCACTGGTCTTCATAAGCAGCCTTCTCTATACCAGGCCTTCACGCAGAAAATTTGCGTTCTGCTAAACATGAGGATACGTCATCATTTACTGGTGCTTGTTTTACTAATGCTTGTTTGTGACTTTTTCTTCTGATTTTCAGTATTCTTTTTAATCTATGTGTTATTTGTTGATTTTATCGATTTCATACCCATCCACACCTCTAATCACCGTTATCTAAATTCCTGTCTTCTTCTTCTAACATGCCGTATTGAGCTTGGTCGAAGACTCATGGGTTATACTGGTCCAAAGTTGTGGAACGTGTTACCAGATAATATTAAGAACCTCAATTCTATTTCAACATTTAAAAAAGAGTCGCGAAATTTTTTGTTAGTCCCTTAACTGGGTGTTTTGTGATGTATTAATTTATTTTATTTTAATTTTAAATTTATTTTTACTTGTTTTAAATTGTATTATATGCATGGGTGATATGGGCTTTGTCAAACCTATGATTTCTTCCGGTGTTATCCAGGCATATTATGATAATACTGTATATCATCTATGTATATTATATATATATGATGTTTCGTAATTTTGCCAAATAAATTGATTTGAATTGAATCGTTGCAGCTTTTAAGGTCATTGTTGCCCGCCTTTTGTCTTATAATAACTTTAAAGTGCAATCCTTTATCAAAGAGCCAAATAGCGACTCTGTAGTAAATAAGTCATCAAAACTAAATTAAAAATAAATTCTAAATCTTTTTCTCCTTTTTTTGCTCCATAATTTTCTGGTTTACATCATTATACAGAGGGTGTTTATAACTATTGGAAACGACTTTGATTTTAATTTAAAAAAAAAAGCTGGAAGCAAACCAGAAAAAATCTGGCAAAACGCTATGGCGGAAAGTGGAAACCGCCTGCGACATAATATTTGGTATGTGCTGTGAAATGGCACACGAAAGGAAGCCGTGATTACGAGGCTACATATTTGCCTTAACCTCGGAAAAAGAAATATTCAATAAGTAAGTAAATAAAAATGCGAAAAGCATGGTTTTCAAGTTTCAAAGCATAAAATAAGTGATATTATTAATGTAAAATGAAAAAATAGTCAAGCTTTAATGTCAAGGGGGAAAAACCACAACAAACAAAACCTCAAAGAACTATTGCAAAAGATTTTCATACATATACATCAAATTTAAATAAAATAATTAATAAATATTTTAATACAATTTAAAAAATGCAGTTCATCATCTGCTAGCTCGTAAAGTTGCTGAGCGGAAGACGAGATACAGACTGTTGTATGAAAAGCATTTATCAGGAAATAGGTAGAAAACAAATCATCATAATTGACGAAGTATGGATTTATTTAAATGATTATAATTAAAAATCGATATATTAGGGAAAAAAGAGGCCCGAGAGAAAAGTCTGCTTGAAAAAGAGCAAAGAAATTTTGAGTAAGGGATTTATGGTATTGCTGGCATCTCTTATAAAGGTAAACTAAAAAAAAAAAAGAAAATAGCTGATAAAAATGCAAATATCAACTCTACATATTATCAAAATAATGTTTCGACTCCTGTTTTTAAAGAAGATATTCCAAAACTGTATCCTACTGGCTTTCAAAGTGCAGGACAAAGGGAGCAGCCATATCTTCAAAAATGTAACCACATTTCTAGAAAAAATGGAACAAGAAACAGGAATCTATTCAATGCTATCATATGCATACCAAGTCCCCAGATGTAGTCCCGATGGATTACCGTACACTTAGTCTTTTAAAACAAGCTCTTTCTAAATGCCAACCCACTACCTTGGATGGACTGTGGAAAGCTGTGTGTGAGGAATGGCACAAAATTACACTTGCAACTTCACAAAGAGTTTTACTATCGTAAACATACAGCTGCAATATTGTAGTTCAAAAATAGGGCCATCAGAATATATTAGAAAATAATATATTTGTTCCACGTATTTTATTTATATTGTCAAAATCGTTCCTGATATGTGCAAACACCGTCCTTTACATAGTAATTATACCTTTATATTTATTGAAATTACATTTCTCAATACATTCCTCTTTTTTTATATTAAATAAAATTTTTAAGAAAGTTGTCAACTGAGAAATTTAATTGTGGCTTCTCCCTATTTTATATATATACGTAACCATTTGTGGAAACCTTGAATGCAGGGGATAAAAACAGTAAATTCACTGTAGTGCCCGAACGGCTAATTTTTGGAAAAAATCACTGAACAAAAATTGTTTATTTTGATGTCCTTTACCTATTGCACATACTTGGCAGTTCACAACTCTTTTCCAATGCGGTAAGACAAGGAAGTTTTAAGCTTATTTTCAAAATATAGTAACACAGATTACAATCAGGAAAGGGAATTCTGGATTTATTTGTTTCTGCTGTATTATTAGGCCAATCACTTAATTTATGCATTAAATATTTTTTTTTATTGCGTAATGGCGTACGTAGCAATGACATGGACGTCAGCAGTAGTTACGCTCCACACTCAAACTGGCTGGTTTACGGACATGGGGATTTCGCCAAATATGGCTTAATTGTCGTCCTTTTCACTTTGTCCCATTAATTATGAATCACCCTATATATACATATATATATATCGTTACTGCAATGTCAAAACCACGAATGCGCAATTTTGTAATTTGAGTTATCGCTATTTAAAAATGAAAAATTTTCCAATAATTATAGTTTTGCAATTACGCCAGATTGTTCAAACACAATCCGCAATATTTCCATCAGGTTTCAACTATATCATACCCATACCCAGAGGGGGGGATGGGCATGGGCATGAGCATACCCAGAGGGGATCTTAGGGACCGGTCTTCCCTCCCAAAACTAAATTTTGAATGGGAATTGGCTACG
>QLNU02014802.1:121712432-121734204 GCA_006491805.2 Dysdera silvatica | reverse complement strand
CTTATGGCCTAGGGAACCAAACCCCGGACTACAGTGAGCAGTGCGATCTTTATGAGATCTCTGAGTAAGCGTTCTTTGCACTGCTGGGAGTCGAACCCGGATTAGCGGCGCACTAGGAGAACGCGTTACCACACTGCGCCACCGCAGGGCCCATGAAATTCGTAGAATTTTAAATTTATTAAGACACGAAGTGGAGGGCGGTTTTTTTTCGGAAAGGGTAGAGCGAAGGAATTATACGGTAGATAGATTTCAATAAAAAAAAAAAATTCCGCCGCATCGTTTAAAATTTTGCGCCTTTAAAATTTTTTTTGCCCTGAGCGCTTGTCCAAATTATCTATTTACAAATTCGAACCTGATGCTGACTCATTCCTCAACTACATTTAATTTTATTCATATCAGAAATTTAAATTCCACTTCGATGGATATTGATTGATTTGCTATCATAGACGCATAGTGGTCAACATTTAAAAGCGTGAAAGTCACAGCGTTTTTGTTTGCTCAAAAATTTCCAAAATTTCGAAAGAGGTGGCTCTGCAATTGCAGTAAAAAAAAGTCACAGGGTGAATCTTCACATATATGTTTACTATAATAACTTAACCGGCCATGACGGGACCGGGACATTAACCGGTTAGTAAACTGACCAGTTAAGCCAAAAATTAAGTCGTTTATAGAAAAAGAGTGATTAAGTTAATATAATTTTAATAAAAAAATTAATTGATATTGAAATGATATAATTATTAATTAAGAAAGAAAAGGTAAGTAGTGGCAAAATGCTGTGTCATAAAAAACTACGGACAAGAACTTGGCAGTTTAAACCGGCCATCTTTAAGCGGCGATGGCCGGTTGAAGTAGCAGATGATCAGCGCGGGGCCGGTTAAGATGGAGCCTCTTGTATCAAAAGAAAAGAAAGAAAAAATGAAGAAAAATAAATTATTTATTCTTTTCCTTCGGTTTGGATTTTCCCCGAGCACATGTCTAAATAGACTTACTGTCCTTGTATAAAACAATCGAATACCCTGAGTAAATAAGGGTATAATTAAAAGCATGAAATAACAAGACGTTATATCTGACTCGAATAAAGATAAATTGTTATGGCTACACAGTGAAATCGGTCTGTAACGATACTGTCTATAATGATGCTGTTTTTAAAAATAGTTTTCCACGCTCCCGACAGATATAGGAAGTATTAGGTTCAAGTTTATCTATAACGATAAACTGTCTATAATGATATCTTTTCCTGGCCCCTTGAATATCATTGTAGAAGGGTTTCCCTGAAATTGAGTTTTTCTCCCTTTGTTATAATTCTCAGGGAAAGAGGATTTACGTAGGATCAAGTAGGAACGTTAGGCAAAATAGAAACGTCATCGTGGAAAAAGCTTCTGAAAATATCGCCTATGAGAGCTTTCGCCGTGAAAGACTTCTTAAAATGAAGCTTTGGGCCCTGAAATCCTTCGTAAAAAATGAAGTTCTACAATAAGGAAGAACGAAAAGACTGTTCCATTCAGGCGAGTAAGCTTTGAACTTCGAACTTTGGAAAATCAGACAAAATGAAATTTTTTCATCGAACTAAAAGTGGGGAAAAGTAACAAACATAAATAAAAAAGCAGCGTTCATTTGGGAATCTATAAAATGTCGAACTATTGTTAGAAGCGAAAAAGTTTTAGGGTACGAACTCTAGAAAATTCTGAAAATCGAAACGCTGTGACGAGTCGAATTTAAATTATTGATGCAATTTTTTTCTTTCAGAAATTTACAATATGCAAACGAATATTTTAAAGAGCATCTTCTCAGAAGGTAGAAAATAAACAGCGAGGGAATGCCCCTTTCCTTAGATGTGGTAGCTTTGAACAAGACACAAAAAAACCGAATAATTTAATATATGCAGATTCTTCTTCTCGTAGATTCTTAGTTTGAATAACAGAAAGTTTCTGTTCTGAGGGCAGCCATGTTTCAGTAACAGAAATTATGTATAATCGAGGGCGAACATTATGCATTAGGTTTTCAATGAGAGTTATCTTATGTGTCATATTACATGCTCTACTGAGACCTTTTAAATACATAACCGTGCCAACAACCGCTTGCCAGAAATTAAACGTTGTCATTCGCAGCTCAGATGGCAGAGCTTCCGCCCGGCAAGAGGAAGGTAATGGGTTCAGGTCCCACCGAACGCAAAAACATTTCTTTTCTTTCGAACGTTTCACCATCTAAATACGCCATATCATCGGCGCCAGTATCACTACGCCAATAAACCTTGATTAATATCGTTGTTTAATTTAATCTGCATAGTGTTCGATTTATTTAAACAGATTCAATGTTAATTGAAACCCGTTAAATTTAAATATCAACCATTGGTGATTTTCTTTTACTTGCATGTTATTATCTTACATTCATTCTATTTATCATATACAACATGCAAACCATTAAAAAAACAAAAACAACAAATTATAGCAAAATATTACAGACATCGACGATCTGAAAAACAAGGAGTTACAGAGTTATACATGACGAAATATAATAATTTTACTCATAAACTTGTTGAATATGAGAGGGCTGTTCAAGTATTACGTAAGCACATTTCTGGCCATTTTATAATCCCCCCTCCCCCTTGTAAGAAAAAATAAGCAAATGCCTACCCTCCTCATGTTAACGTAAGATTTCGGTTCCCTAATTATTTGGTTTATGTTTTTGAAATAAAAATGCAATGTGTGTAATACAAACTATAGCACTATAGCACTTAATATTGTAATATTGAGTACTTATTTGTAAGTTTGTTGTAATATTGAGTACTTATTTGTAAGTTTGTTGTAATATTGAGTACTTATTCGTAAGTTTGTTGTAATATTGAGTACTTATTTGTAAGTTTGTTGTAATATTGAGTATTTATTTGTAAGTTTGTTGTAATATTGAGTACTTACTTGTAAGTTTGTTGTGATATTGAGTACTTATTTGTAAGTTTGTTGTAATATTGAGTACTTATTTGTAAGTTTGTTGTAATATTGAATACTTATTCGCAAGTTTGTTATAATATTAAACGCTTATTTATAAATAGAGAGTAATCACAATAAATTATCGCGTTTAAAAAAAGTTTTACCACGCTGTTAATTGCTATTTTGGTGGCATTATAAAGTATTTTGTTACATTTTTATTGTTAATATTTCTTACGTTGTAAGCAACTAGTGTAATATATAAGAAATGGATTTAATAAAATACATTTATTAAAAATAATATATTTATGATAATTTAAAAATATTAAGGAGCCACGTTAAGTCTAGAGGGGGCTTCCGAGCGAAGGTATTTATAAGCAAGTTAACTTTAATTAATTTGTAATTAAATAATAATAATAATAATTTAATAGAAAATTAATTCTTTAAGCAAGGTTGAGAACCACTGGTTTAAATATTTATATGTGATTACGTGTATTTTATATTTTATATCTTCTACTTGACGTGTCTCGTGCATCCAAATATTGCAGTTCTGTTAGGGCAGTTGTCAATTTGTGATTATGTGTTAGTACTATTATTTTTTGTCTCTTACGTAAGCATTCTTCAAACTCCCCCTTCCCGTTGTCACCAAAAATAAGCAAATGTCAACCTCCCACAAAGGCGCTTATTTTACGTAATACTTGAACGGCCCCTAACTTTTCATTTTTACACAATGGAGATCTGGTGACAACATAAAAATCGAAACTTTTATCGTAACAAGCAAAGATCTGTCGTAATAAATTACGATTTTAGGCGATTTTCTTCCTTACTCTCTGAGTGATGCAGATTGGGATATTAGCTTTATCTATACGTAACATTTACCTATTATTGTCGTTATTACGGCACTTTTATTAGCTGTTCTATCGACTGCGGGTATTTTGGAGCAATTTGCTTTTCCGGAATTACCTTTTTACGACAAGGATATAGCTTTCTGAACGTCCGAACGATCTCGTACTAAAATTAAGATTTTATTTTTGCTATTACGTATAGACCCTGTTTCTGGTTACGACGCACCATTTCTTGATAATACGTGTATTGTCACGTAAACCCATATGAACATAAGACGATATATCTGGATTATTTTGCTAATTTGGTATAAAACTGGAAATACTCATTTAGTTTTCCCTCGCTAAGTTTTTTTGTTCACCATAGAATATTTTTTTTACTTTATTTTTGCAAAAATTATGCCGCAAATGTACAAACGTATATATATATATATTGAGGCGTATGCACTATATTTCGGCTGTGATGGCGTTTGACACTTTAGAACTGAAGTGAAGTGAATGTGTGTTCGCGCATGAGCGTTTGTGCTGGGATTCTATCAGTCAGATAGATTTGTTCCATATCATCGGACCGAGCGGTCGCGTATAACGTTTAACGTTGCTTTAATGTAATATGTATTTCTTTTTAGTTTTAAATCGCAATGTTTTGAGTTTGTTATAAATAAATTTGCTTTTGTTCTCTTTTGTAGATTCGGTATTGTCTCAATATATATATTATTTTGTTACTCAGAGCTCGCTGTAGCTCTAACTAAACGAAATATCAGCAAAATTTTCCCATATACTACACAAATTTGATGGGGGAGAAGGATTCTTCAAAAAACTGTTACAAAGTTTGTCGATACGGGAATTATGGCCCTACACGACAGAAAATAAATAACAAAAGCACGAAAATTAAACAACTAAGCAGGTCTGTAGCTAAGACGGGACCATCAGGGGTATGTCCTCAGTTGCCCCATCGGGCAATTAATATATATATATATGTAGAACAATTCCCGGGTGTCCTGGGCCCCATACGCCTATGCCCTAGTTTTCCCTTCATCCCAGCTACAGGCCTGCAACTAAGACAAATCTAAAATGAATTTTAAGCATATAAGGAAATTTATCATCTAATACAACAGCAATAAAAGTTTAAATTCAAAGTTAGCAGCATTTTCAAACATCATGAACAAACGATAAATGAGCTTAAAATTATGAAATTATTTCGTGTGCTAATTATTTAAGTTTATTTCTATTATTAAACGATCTGAATTAAAAACTGAAAATTTAAATTACATTTGCCTTACTTATTTTTTGGTGTTATTTCCCTGTGTGTCTCGTGTTGTAGAGAGCAATATTTTCACCTATCGAAAATTTTGGAACAAAAATTCCTCTCCCCTCGGAATCCTCTTTCCCGATCTTTTGAATAGTGTACGTACAAATTTTAATATCATTTCGCTTATTAATTGGAATTATGGATAGCCCCAGGTAGGGAAATTTAATTATAACCACTTTGTATAATTTAATTCAATAGCTTTATTAAAAATACATAACTACGTTTTATCTGATTATTCGCATTAGAGAGAGCTATTCATTAACTTTGAAATAATATATATATATTGCTAATGAATAATAAATGATGCACAAGAATATTATATGTTTAAACGATATCGAAACAATTTGGCAGTTTCGTTATCTCTACATCCTGTGATATTGATATCATGTTCACATTTCGCTATGATATATGATTATCTCGTCCGGTTCAGAAATCTGACACGATGTACATTGATCTGATAATAGTGTATATACGATAAATATAATAATAATAATAACAATAATAATATACAACTACATGAAATATATCATTCAGGCAGGGGCGAAATTATGATTTTACCGCTAAATCTCGCTTAACATAACCACAGAGGTGTAGCCAAGATTGTAGCTTTTTTGTCAAATTCTTAATTTGACGCTCTTTCTTATTTGAAACATTTTTCCGCAAGAGTTCAGGCGCCTTTCGAACCTCCTCCTTTTCCAGTGTCTGGTGAAACCGCTGAATATAACAGTAAAAATTTGATATGAAAAGTAGGCAAATAGAAAAAGATTAAGTCTTTATAAAAAATATAAAAGAGGCATAGTAATCTTTGACAATAAATGGAATTATAATATGATGAAATATCACTCACTGCATTTTAACGTAACATAAACATCAGATGCAAATGTAAGATATTATTACCCTTCACAGGGATAACACAATTGCCAAATATGGTCAACACAGAAAAGCCTCCGGGGCGAGATTTTTGTGAGTTTTCGTGGGGGAATTTATTATACAATAATTTTTGCCACCCACGTATTAATTACAGCTCAAACTAGAGCTTATGTTTTTGGAGAAAAAGAGACGCTTTCCCCATCCTGGATTCGAACCAGGGTCCCCGCGTTGAGCCCGCGGTGTCTTGACCTACTAGACGAACGAGGACAAGAACAAAAGCTTTTTTTTCTGTATATTAAGTTGTAAGATATTATTACCCTTCACAGAGATAACACATTGTGTTATCCCTGTGATATCTTACATCCCCTATAATATCTTATATCCTAATATACGGAGAAAAAGAGCATTTGTTCTTGTCCTCGTTCGTCTAGTAGGTCAAGACACCGCGGGCTCAACGTGGGGACCCTAGTTCGAATCCGGGATGAGGACGGCGTCTCTTTTTCTCCAAAAACAAAAAGCTCTAGTTTGAGCTAAATATACGTGGGTGGCAAAAAATATTGTATAATCAGGTGCAAAACCGAACGAAGTTATGGTGAACGAAAAAATTGTACCATGTTTATTGATTTGTGCACCGCCAAGTTTTAGGGAGGGCTATAAAACTTATAGGGGCTCTAGCCACCCCAACCCAAAACTCGGCACTTGACATATAATCATAATTTCTGATATTCTAAGGAGGGTTAAACTTTTTCTGAAGGGGTGTTAAAATACCCCTAACGCCCTTCTAATTACGCCAATGGCTGCATTTCGAAAAGTAGAAAATATTTTTGAGAAATTAACAATTCAATCGGCAAAAAAATTAGTCTTGCTTCTGTTCTCCCATGCCAATTTTTTTGTCGAAAATTTGCCGCAGTTAAAAAATCGTCTCCGTAAACTTCAATATATTTAACCTTTCGATAAATTCGCCGTTGCGTGTAGGACAACTCGCATAATGATCGATGCCGGCGGTGCCATTTAACGGCTGAAATAATTTAGAATGCAACGTCAGATTGCAAAATATTGACGTACATAGGTTACACGCATATGCATGACTGGGCAGCAAAAATAATACATCAGAAATTCTCCAATAGTAGAACTGGATTAGCGACAACTAAACTGATCAATTACAAATATGTACAAGCATCCCTCGTTTTACGCGATCTCACTTTTAACGTTTTCGCGGTAACGCGATTTTAAAAAAATTAAAAAATACTAAAATTTCCATTTCGGTGGCCATTTACGCCTTTTCGTAATAACGCGATTTAAAAAATTTTAAAAATGCTAAAATTGATATCATTTTTTCAATTACAATTTGGTAAAAAAATTAAAATATGATAAAATTCCCATTTCGGCGGAAATGAAGGCAAAGAGCCCGGTGTTAATGAGCCCGTCAAGAAACTTTCAACAAGACAATTGCTGGAATTGTTTAGACACACTGACAGCACAATTAGTGTCATTGAAGAAAATGATTCTAACGTAGATAGAAGCGTCAAAATTTCCAGAGAGATTCGTAGTTCTTTAACTCGGTACAAAGAACTTTACAGACAGAAGAAAAATGCTGCCCGTCAGTTTCTCTTGACAATTTCTTAAAGAAAGCCACCAATCCGAGACCTTCAGATAGCAAGGTAAATGTTTCAGTATGTAATTTTTAAATGTGCTGTACAGTATTGTACTTGAAATTATTAATTCATAAAAATTAATAGCAAAATTATGTATGAAAAATCAATACGAATTGTATTTTTATCAGTTTTAGGTAACCTTTTTTTTCTTGGAAACAATCCCTATTTCACCCATGTTAAAATGAACTCACTTTACGCGTATTCGCATTAGGCAATTATTTCTCGGAATCAATTAATCGCAGAAGTCGAAAGATACCTGCACCAGGAAATATATTAGATAAGGAAACACATAACTTGCGCCGGGATAATGCAATATAATAATAACTGACAAGGGATGACATTGCATTACTAACTAAACATGACCTTATAAATAAAATTAAGCAAACCGCAAGCATTAGCGAATTATAAATAGAGCAATTCCTAGCACAACAACATGAGGCCCACATAGATAACAAAAGTTACCAAATATGAAGACCTTAGATACGAAATGAAGGACATGCGTTATGTGGAAAGGCTCACATGGTATTTATGACTACTACAGGCCTAATACTGCATCTATCGGGAAACCTACACTGGAAGCCTACACTGCACAGAAATCTGGAAACCTATACTGCACAGAAATCTGGAAATTTATACTGCACAGAAATCTGGAAACCTACACTGCACAGAAATCTGGAAACCTACACTGGAAGCCTACACTGCATAGAAATCTGGAAACACTCGTGATTGATTTCAGCACCTACATTGAGCTGTAAAAGGCCACAATTTTTAACGCCTGTGATTAGTCAGGAAGTTCCTAAACACATCTCGAAAACTTACAAAAAGAATTGAGTACTTGGTACCACCAGTCTCAGAAGTACAGTTAATATTACATTAATTTAGTTTATATTAGTATTATATTAATTTAATTTATATTAGTATTATATTAATTTAGTTTATATTAGTATTATTTTAATTTAGTTTATATTAGAATTATTTAATTTCATTTCCAAACTCCCATAGCCTAGAGAAGTAAACCCTGGACTACGGGTTTTAGAAAACAACGGGCGTTCTATTGCCTCATTGGGACACAAACACTAGATTAAGAAGCGCAAGGATGACTTTAGATATGTGGATGACCTAGGAGAATATTGTAAACATATTGCCATTTCAAGGTATAGGCGTCGAGGAGGGGACACAATCGGACTTGGGAACGATTACAATCGGTTTATATGATTACGATTACCATAGTAGGATTATGATTACGATTACAATTACCTAAGTATCAAAATTTGGATCATTATTTTGACTACGATTACAGGCAATTTTCATTTTTCGATTACGATTATGAATATACACAAAAAAGCATGATTACAATTACGATTACTTGTCCGCAATCAGAAATAATCAGTTTGATTACGACTACACTCATGGTGATTACAATTATAATCATAGCGATTATGATTACGACTACCTAAGAATTTCAAAAAATGATTACTATCACTATCATATGAAATTTAAAAATGTGATTATGATTATATTACAAATTATAGCTACGTACTTCAAAATATTCGATTACGATTTGAAATGTCATTACGCGAAAATGTAATCGATTGCAATCGATTATAATCACTTGATTGCGATTACTTGGAGTCTGGTCACAACCCTTTCCTCAACACCATTGGTGGAAAAACCAGGTAGTGAATGAAAATTTAGACACTGCCGATTTTGGCCAGCGGCAGGTCCTCGTTTACGGTGTTAGCGGCCGTGGGCAATGCATATTTTAGCGGCCCTTAAAAATATTTTGACATAACAGAACGATAAAAAGATTGACCAGAGTTCAGCTTTACAAAATAAAGTTTTTTACTGGTCTAAACGCTGTAGATAAAAATAAAAAGAAGATAATGAAGTTAAATTGAAAATAGGAGATAAAAATTAATTAAATAAAATACGAATCATTGTAATTTATTATTACTCCAATTATTATAATTATAACGAATTAATGAAAAGCTAATTCAATGAACAAAGCGAATGCTATTATAATATTAGAACTTAAAGTTAAATTTTCTATTTTTTCATGCAGCCAAGCGATTTAAACCAACAGTCTCTGCAGTGGTCATACGGCCACCATAATAAATATGATAACCTACAAAGGCTACTGATGCTAACGCATTCGACTTATAGCACATGTATTTATTTTGACCACCATTTAGAGGTTGCATTATGGGAAGTATGACGTAACACGTAAAAGGTGAATTAACCAAATACTTTGTTGAAAGTATATGGGGCCGCTAAAAACTGATTTCTTGGTATTTGCACTCACTTGCAATAACAAACGGCAGCCTGGGCCATTCCAGTGATTCTTAGCACCCCCTGCTTTCATGCCACGCTGACCGCTGCCTTGATCAGGAGCACTCCAGCACCTGGAGACTAGGGGCCATGGTTTCTGGTGTGTCAACATAATGGAGGAATTAGCCATAATTTCACCACGCTGGCTAGACGGGTTGGTGAATTAGCCCTCCCCTTCCGCCTTTCTATCCGTGCAGCAAATATTAATTTGCCTCATAAATAGAAAGCCCAGCCTGCACCACTTGAAGGCGGGGTAGGACACTAGGTTACTGGCCTGGCCGGTTCCACACATCGTCACATACGTTCAGCGTGTGGGTCTCCTTCCAGTTAGATACCAGCAACCCTTTTGCAGGCCATATATAATTATATATTCTGTGATAATATTGTATGTCATTATGATATGTCAATATGCTATAAAATGCGATTTTGAGTTATTTTAAGGTATTTATGTGTGGGATTTGATTCTACTCAGTTTTATCTTCGTCTATTAGTATAACGGTAAATAATACCTTTATACACTTCTTTGTAATAATATCACCAATTTTTTCAGCAATATGATTTTTTTTTTCTTACTTACAATAGTTCATAATATAATACTTGCTCTGAAAATTCTCTTCCCCATGTACAATTTTCATATACTTATTTTACTCATATATATGTTAAATGCACACATTGGGTAGGCCAAAAACTTCGCAGGATTTTTGATTTTTTGCACGGAATTGCTATAACAGCGTTTGTATTTTTTTAATTTTTTTGTTATTCAAAATAAATTTGTTAGATTATACTGAGAAAGCTCATAATATATTTACGTATTATTAAAAAAATAAAATTGCAATTTCTACTGTTTATAATACAATATTTACTTACACGCAGCACGAAATTTTTGGTCAATCCGATATTACATGCATATATTACAAATGCATATTATATTTATACATTATATATTCAATATGAATAATATATACATATACGTTAAAATACTAGAATAGTAAAAGAGAAAAATATTTCATATTTATTTAATTAGAAAAATGAGTAATGTGATTGTAATTAAAAAATAGTAAGCAAATAAATATAAACTTTTTTTTCTCTCTCTCTATTTAAGGAATTTTATGATAACAAATCGGCCTTGGTTCATAGACGCATATACCTTAAACGTAGATCAACTCCGTAGAACAAACAAATATTCTGTTCATCAAAAAATTAATTTTTCGAATAAAAACAAACGGTTATGAAGAAAGTATTTTTAAAAAGTGTTTATTTCTAATATTAAAAAAATATTTCACAAAGTCGAATAAATTTCAAAGCTTTGTTTCTGGGTCATCCAAGTTTATTGAAAAGTGGTCAGAGTATAATAAAAAGTTTATGAAAATTTTTAACATTTAAAAAATTTATTAATTTATTTATTTTAATTTATTCAATAAAAAAACTTACCCTTAATGAAAAGCGGCCAAGAAATATCGGAAACAGGTGATTAGATATACAAATTTGATAATACGAAAACTTGTCATGAAGTTTAATTTGCTCTTTATGAATGAATTGGAACTCGAAGAAATCGAAGCCTCTTTGGATTGATGACTTGTTGTTACACTGAAGCTGTACTTTTCGTTCCAAATGGTGACCTCACGACCAGAAAACTGGAACCAAACGTGTGCTATGTTTTCGCCAATTATCGCCAAAGAATTCCAACAAAAAACATCGGAATAGAAAGAAGTAGCAAAACAGATTGGAAGATGTAAACATCATATCGCAAATGCAGCATAAAAAGAAGTACAGAACAACAAGAGTATTCCGTAAACATTCAGTTACTTAAATGAACATTTTTTTACAGTTCGTTCTACTCAAGAGATATGAACAATATAAAAACATACAAGTATGAGTAGAGAAACTAGACAACGAAGATAAATGAAACGAAATAAAATGCTTGAATGGAAGCAAGAAATCTAAAGTGATAAATTAAATATAACGAGTTAGTACAATGAATCAACTAATATTTATTGTTATAACAAATCTATAAAAATAGACATAACAAATCTATAACAATAGACATAACAAAGCTTTAAGAATAGAAATAGCAAAGATAAAATAACAGGCACAACAAAGTTATATGAATAGATAAAACAAAGTTATAACAATTGACATAACAAAGCTATAAGATATCCAGGATGAGGACGGCGTCTCCTTTTCTCCTAAAAACAAAAGCTCTAGTATGGGCTAATAAACGTGGGTGTCGGAATTTTCACGTATAATTATTCTCCACCAAAAAAACACGAAAAACTCCCCTCGGAGGCTTTTCTGTATTGACTACTAGGTGGTAATTGTGTTATCCCTGTGAAGGGTAATAATATCTTACATCCTTATATACGGAGAAAGACACTGTTCCTGTCCTCGTTCGTCTAGCGGTCAAAACACTCCGGGCTCAACATGTGGACCTTGGTTCGAATCCGGGATGAGGACGGCGTCTCTTTTTCTCCTAAAACAAAAACGCCAGTAAGAGCTAATAAACTTGGGTGTCGAAATTCACGTATAACAAAGTTATAATAATAGATATAATAAAGTTATATTATATAAAAGTTAGTATAATATATAAAATAAAGCTATAACAACAGATCAACATTGCCCTTTATCCCTTAAGAAGTAAAGATATATGGATTTTAATAAAAAAGTCGAAAATGAAAAAAATTAAAAGTGTATTATTGATTTATTACAGTTAATTAATTCAAATAAACTGCATGAAATAATATATGCATGAGTAAGAAAAAATGAAAAACCAAACAAAAACCAAACCCGTATTCAAGTGAGTGAGCAAACATACACGATTATATATGGATACACGATTAGTCAGGGAACGATTCAGAATTTTTTTTGTGCTGGGGGGGTGGTGCACAAATTTTGAAATTCGATTTACATGGATGGTCGCTTCTTCGAGTGTTTCCTATGCATGCTTCTGTTCTTGGAAATTCATTTCAATTAGTAGCTCTCAATGTTAGAGTTTCTCCCTCCCTCCCTTCAGGCCTGTAGCTATACGCTTGTTACAAGGGGATCAGAAAGACACAGGGTGGGGTTCAAAATTCGTTAACGTTTTGATGTATTTATTAATATATTTAATAATAGTAAATATCTAAGTAGGCTAATATATTTAACATTAATGAATAAATTTCTTAACGAAAATTTTGCATTGAAAACTTACAGAGGTAAACTAAAATTTATAATTCCTTTATCTCTCCATTATATATAGTATATTATATATATTATATTATGTATATTATATATATATATATTATATTATTATATATATATATATATTATATTAGTATATATATATATATATTATATTATTATATATATATATATATATTATATTAGTATATATATTATATTATTATATATATTATATTATGTATAGTATATATATTATATTATATATATTATATTATGTATAGTATATTATATTATATATATTATATTATGTATATATATATTATATATATATATTATATTATGTATAGTATATTATATTATATATATTATATTATGTATAGTATATTATATTATATAGGCCTACATAAAGTCGCAAACCTCTGTAAAATACGTAATGTACACAAAATCTGCCGTAGAAATATATTTTGAATATATTTTTAACCTCAAAGAACAATTTCCATTGTCATGTACAATTCCATACAAAACAAAAAATTTAAAATAAAATTATAAAATAATTTATTTTAATAAACAGTGTCCAGTGCGACATTTCGGGGGGGGCATGCCCCTCTAGCCCCAGCCTGGCTACGGCTCTGCCTCCCTTTCACAGGGTGGCTTAAGCTACATTTAAGGGTAGGGACAGATGAGAGGAAAATTATATAATAGGAATTTTAGGACATTTATGACAAATGAAAATTATAATTAAAATTAAATTAGAAAGGCCATTTTACTGTTTTTTTTTAAGTTGATCTCTGACAACTACCCTTTGGTAATCACGAAAACTCCTCGAGGACCTAGCCGATGGTCAATTGGAATGCTTATAAAGAAATACATTCACACTGGTGCATTACTGTATCGAGAACTGGGTTAGGTTTAAACAGGGGCGGATCCAGAATTTTGTTCGGGGGGATACACAGTTTAAAAACTAATTTAGACTTATTTCATGAAAATGATTACTGAGTTTGGATAAATAATAATAATAATAATAATAATAATAATAATAATAATAATAAGATACATTTTTATACTTAGGGGAGCATTGTTTACGCTTCCCCTATATGGACCCTTGGATTTAAAGGAGTTCTAGTAATAGATGGACGAGATGGGTCGTAGTACCCCCCCCTATTTCTAAGTGCAGGGTTGGAAAAATCTGACCCCCTGCCACTTTATGTAGACATTTAATATATATATAATTTTTCTTATTCACACCTTTATTTAGGTTGTTATAGCCTGTGGGAGGAGAAGCAGGGTTATATTGTCCATGTATTGGCGGGAAGTTGAAAACTATTTGTTTAAACGTAATTTCAATTCTATTTTCTGATTTCATCCATCTTATCCAAGCATTTTCCTTCGGCTTTTGATAGTTTTCTGAGGGCCAATTGAGAATTTCTTCTTGTTTTCTTGACTGAATTGTATCTAATCATTCCTGGATGCGACGCATTATCACATCAGTTTTATAAATAGCTGCCATCTGTCGCTTTCTTTCCACAGACGTATTAATGTCTACAATAACAATTTTTACTTTGAGTTGACTTAGCAATGAACTAGCAAGCTTAACCGAATTGAACTTAAAGTTCATTTAGAATTGAACTTAAAATTAATTTAGAATTGAATTTAAAGTTCATTTTCTACAATTATCGTCACTTATGCATCTAAAACTTGTCACAGCTGCTCATTTCCTCCCGGTTTCTGCAATATTTTACAGCTCCAATACATCTAATTAATCTAATGAATATTCCAATGAATCGAATGAACACATACGTTCTCATATTTTCGTATTTCTAATTTCTGCCTTTATTTCATCATCTTATAATTTTTCTGAATTGCGTATACATATAGGTGATCAAAAAGTATCGGGACTGCTTTCATAATCTCGGAATCGCACGACACAGCTGAAAGCTGTCGTGAACATGCTTATCTTCGAATGTATGGAACTTGCCACATATGTGCCAAGTTACATTTCCTCTGCTGTTTGATGTTTTTTCTTTTAATGGTGGTGCTTTCGCTTTACCTTGCGTGAAGTTATTAGCCTCACTTGTTTTTTCACAATTGCCATAGAATTTCATTGATCTATTCTTCAAATGCAATGCAAAATCGTGGAGTATGGGAAGCATTTATAATTCGCCTATGAGCATTATTATAAGGCAGAATAACTATATTTTTGCTAATCTATATCAGTGTTTCTCAAACCTTGGTCGTTCACGGACCTCGTTAAGTATTCCTTTATTTATCGCGAACTACTGAGGGGTAGGATCTACCCCATTAAAAAAAATATTTCCTGAAATTAAGGTTGCCAACTATGTTTACTAATTTTAAGCCCTATTTAGCCACCGTCCTACTAATCTCCCACTGCTCTCAAGGAAAGACATAACCAAAGTAACCTTCGATTTATGTCATTTATTGGCAGGCTTATAAACGTATACCGGCAGGGGAGATTTATTAATCTCTTGAAATATAATTTGTTGCTAATTTTAAATCATTTTGGGGTAAGTTTTAAGCCTTTTTACTTTCTTTCTAACTTTAAAAAAGCCCCAGTTTTTGTAAGAAAAACTTTAAAATATCCGACCATGTTCTTAAAATATGGGTTGGTTGCCAAACTCACCTGAAACAAAATAATTTTTAGACTAATGCTATTTGATGAAAAGAGTGTCAGCTACGATCGTATTTTGTCAAATTTATAATGAAAATGACATCACTAATTTAATTAAATAATAATAAGCAATATGCACAGCATGGGTATTTTTAGAGGATTCAAAACTTTCACGAATCGCCGAAAAGTAAAGTTTATAACAGGTAATATTTATGAGAAATTCCTTAAATCTCGCACGAACCTAAATTCTAGCTTCGCCGGCAGTTTCTACTTTTTTCTTCTGAAATTTGATGAGGACCCTGCAGACCACTTGACAAGTCTTTGAGAAACACTAATCTATGTGACGACAAATTTTATTTGGAGGGAAGAGGTTGTTTGACGGAATTTTCAAAATTTCAAAGCAAGGGGGAAAAAGAAAGAAAAAGAGAAAGCAAAAGGCAGATCTATGTAATTCTATAATCTTTATTTGATTTCAAGTTGATTGTACGCTACGTTATACATTTTTTTATTTTATACATGAACATTATTAATGTAGAAAGTTGGTCAAGAGCATAGGCGTAGAGTTATATGGGCCCTTGGGGCCCAAGCCGCCCAATAATTTGAAATAAATTACAATTTTATGTATTCTGTAGTGTATAAATGTAAGTAATGTGTGCTTGGGCCCCCAATAATTTTGCAAACTCTAGACTCATGTTCGAGAGAGTAAATGCTTGCAAGTAGAACATTCTTGTGACCAACTTAAGATGCAGGCAAAAGTTAATCAACAAATTTTCTTTCAAAGTTACACCGGATTTTCTCATAACATCCAGATATTATCAAAACTTCCACTAAACTTGCAAAAACTTTTAATTAATTAAAGTCATTAACATTTTGTAATCATGTCATTATTTATATTAATACATTTGCTCCTTCACTTAGATAAAACCGTGATATCAAAGTCTAACTAACTACAATTAGCTCTGAGAAATGAAATTCGGTCAAATTAAGTTCTTACAGGGTTTGTGTTAAATACCATGTTCAAATTTGGGCAATACTAGCCTTGAGAGCAATGTGAATACTTAGCATAGTATTGCGATTCGTCGAATACCGAGTTACTGACGTTCTATTCAGCCATGCCGCATTAATTAATATGCAACTAATTAACATAGCTGCTCCCGAAAATGGACCATGTTATACTGTTTCACAATTACCTTAAGATTTACCCGTAAACACACTAATACATCATAACTTGTCAAAATTCAAATTTGGGAAGCACAGCAGTGTTATTGTTCTTATAAACGCAATATTGGACTAACTTCAATAAAATACTTAACAGCCCCTTAATTATGATTAAAATTATTACAGTAAATAAAGACTACATGTAGAATTAATTACACAGCATGCCAAATATTCCAACATTGCTTAAAAAATGTGCTCTATGGAGGGTTATTCAGAATAGATGTTACCGCAATCATATTTGTAACTGTTAGTCATAGGAAATGATTTCCGAACATAGGAATGATTCTTCACTCCTTCTTAATTGGCAGAAGTTTCAAAATCAATTTAAATAACAACACATTCTCTTCCCCACACTACATGAAAGCCGGTGTCGCCACAAGAAGCTAGACTTTCACCCACACTCTTTTCAATATTTTTCCATGATTTCCCGAGTCCAACCACATCTCCCTAGCCCTATATGCTGATAATGCGGTTATTTGCACATCTGATTATGATCCCCCTAACGACATCGCCACGCTCCAATTTTACGCAAACAAACTCCTCCGATGGCTTAATGAATGGAAAATTCAGATTAACCCACTCAAAATCCAAGCCATTCTCTTCACCAAGTTACGCACCCTCCCACCTTTTTCTATCCATATTCTTAACCACTATCGTGAGTGCCACTTCCTTCCCAAGAGCAGGCAGCTAAGCGATAGGTAAAATGAGCTCGTGGATCGTATAGGACCTATAGTACCTCTTCTCTCTCCCAACGCGTTTCTAATAGGGAGCTGCCCATTTTGCTCCACAATAACACGTAATACACCTACTTATTTTTTTAGAGAAAGGCTGAATGAATCGGACGTCCAAGCATACAATACGCAATCTTAATAAAATATTAATACTTAATATCTACTCAGCACATAATACACTGAATAGTGACAAGTCTTTGCTATGCAATATTGATCTTGATATTTACGTTGACATACTCTTGCCAGTGGGTAAACCAGAATTATGATCTTAACTTATATTTAATAACAGTATTGCATGTAGTGATGTGCCTTATTTGCTTAAGGCCACAGTCTCAGGAATAAGCACCTATTTTAAATTACTGTATATAATTAACTATACATTTAACAGAACTATTATTCCAATATAAATATATATACATTGGTTAAACAACAAGGCTATGGTCGTAACACTCAGTTTGCTTCCGAACTCCGAAAATACAAAACTTGCCTAACAGGACCACCCTTCGTTCCGACTTACTTTACCGTATTCTCTCCAACAATTTCCACCCATCGACACACTTAACCTGTTCCTTTTGTTCCTACCCCAATCGGTACAACCTCAGCAAGGAAAATACAGAAATATTCATTCACCACTCTTCGGGATCATTCTTCCCTCTAGCTACGCCACGTGTCTACTCTCCGTGTCTTTTACGTACATCTGAGGATGGTGAGTAAGACACTTGCACTGCTCTGATATCACTGCTCCTGCTGTAACTCGTCCTGCCGTAACTCGTCCTCGTCAACGCTCCGGCTATCTGTAATCCTCCTGTACTCCTTTTTAGTCGGCTCGGTCGCTGCTGTAACTCATCCTTTCGTAACTACCAGACCTCCCTGGTTTGTGGGATCGGGTCCTCTGGTCTCTGTTATTCACTTCTCGGTCTCAAAATCAACTCATTACACCTCGGGTCAACGGACCCCGGACTCTACTCGTCAATCCGACTTCTCTCACCAACCAACTCCGTCCGACTCCTTCTTTTACCAACTCGGAGCGACCACCTCCTTCGACCAACTTAGACCAACTCTCCCACTTTCATTCCAATCTCTCTCTCGATTTTTCTCTAAGTCCCAACTATCACTCAACCTTCTCTGACCAATACTTGGTTTCCACTCTCTACACCGACCAATCCTATGTCGCTTCCATATCAACTCCCACTCCTAACCACCGCTCATACGCTACTTGCACTTGACCACAACCTGTCTCCGCCTCCTTCTGCACCCGGTTCTTTTCTACTTTTCCACTCGGAACTTTTATATCTTCGAATATATGGCGGCCATAAACGCTTGACAAGTTAAGATTTTTCCCTATTGTCTATTATTTTCAAACTGGCCCCACCGAACCATAAACTCTGTCTACCGCTGCCTCGTCTATTTCAATTTTAGACCACTAGCGTCTCCACTGTTCTACCGCCCTTTCCATACACTTTTATGCCTTCTCTAATTTATTTTTCATTAAAGTCTGATTTAATTCTCTCGTTCACCTGTTCACTATATCACTCTATTTGCTGGTCCAGAACAATCAAATATATTGGGTGCTGTTTGACCATAAACTCACCTTTACAGAGCATCTTTCTTCCATCAAAAACAAGGTTCGAGCTGCTTGTTCACCTCCAAGCAACCTGACAGGCCCTCGCTCCTTTCTTTCCCCTAAAAACAAAATTCTTCTATATATCATAGCTATTCACCCAATTCTTACATACGCCGATCCTGCATGGTCTCTTCTCCTATCTCTTCAAAAAACTCGAAAACACTTTACGCAAGATTCTTCGTATTCCCTGGTTTATCAGAAACAGACAGATTTTTCAAGATACCAAAATCCCCACTACCACCGAGACCATTCACCAACTTGATATAAATTATTTTAGTTATATACATCTTCACCCAAACCCATTGATTTCTTCCTCTCACATTCCACGCAATCTTATTCACGATCACTTTCCTGGCCCAACCCATTCCTTCATCAAACGCTTTAACCCCCACCCCTCAACCATTCCTGCCCGCATCCCTTCTTCCCCACCTATTCCAATACAATTCCGGGCCCCACGTTGGTTCCCCCCAGACTCCGCTACCGCCGCCCGAGTCAGTTTCCTCGAAGACGTCCTCCCCTTATCTATGTAACCGTCAGTTTCGTTATATGGAGATTTTACTGTATACAGAAACCATCTGTTCCACAATATCATTATGAATCGAATCTGAGTTAATGGCGCGATAAGCGTATGAGTTACCACCACGTCACTGTAGTACTGCAGATCTGAATTTTTAAAGGAATTCAAACCTCTTAAGGCATAGGAAACCAGCCTCTGGATTACAGTGGGTAGCTAGTCGTCGTCGTCGTCTTCGTCGTTCTCCTCCTCCTCCAACGCCATTTCGATAGCCCCCTAACACATAGGCGTGCACAGAAGGTTCATAAGTGGGGATATAAGCTCAGTGGGTGGGTTACAGAGCTACAACTCATATATTCCTATGTTAAATATACAAAATTTCATTGCAATGGGGGGTTACAACCCCCATCAACACCCCCATGAATACACCAGTATCCCACTTACTCCGAATTTACAGCACGGTAGTTGGGCGAGTTACCACTGCATTATCTCAGCAGAGCTAGGCAGTATTGAAAATACATGTATTTGAAATACGTACTTTCTATTCATTTGTATTTTGCATCGAAAATACAGATTTCATGGCATTTTGAATCTTCGAAATACATTTAAGTTTGAAAATACATTTGAAAAATAAGAACCTTACCTGCACCAACACTTAACATGAGGCAATAATTGACAGTGTAATGAGAAGGTGGGATTTTTTTTCTCACTTTCAGTTTCCATAAGTGTTGCAATATTAGCCTCATGTAGCCATCCGAAATTTAAATTGAGATGGTTGCCAGCTAATTAGCCCAAATCGGAAACTAAAAAAAATTCAGAGGCTGTTAATTGAAACTGCCGAACAGTTTAATAAGCTATATAATAGCGTTCCTCATCCACAACTTGTGTCCACAGAAAAGGAGTGGTCCGTTTTAATGATGATTAACTTCCTCTCAGAAGAGGAAAATAAAAACGAACTTGAGATACTGTCATTCTTAGCAGATAGTTTCACATAGTTAGAGAATTTGAGAATATATCCCACAGTGAGAGGAAATTTTCATTCGTTATACTATAAATTTTCCGTATAGTGCCCCGGTGATACGATTTTTTTCGCCGTTCTGGTAAATGATTCAACAAGGAATGCATTATAGAATACCAGTTCTGAACAATTGGTTTTAATAAAAGCTAATAAAAATTTCTTCGAATAAAATTATCTTGTACATATAAAATCATTCTGCATATTTTCGGTGATTCTTTAACTGAGGGGTCTTCAACTTTTTCAGTCCAAGGGCCAAATATGCTTATTCTTTGGTGTGAGCCGCAGACAGCACTACTACATTAAGGTTGAAAAAGACGCATCTAGAAGGTGGGGGGGACACCTGGATTAGTAGATCTTTTTTTTAAGTTTCTATATTGATTTTGTCTACCAACACGACAATAGTTTTTGGACCCGAAAACAGTTTTTGCAGCGCTTTAAAATATTTATTATGAAATACAAAAATGTGAACGGAATAAAATAAGTATACTTAAGATTCATAGGGAGCAAGGGGCGTTATTTTCGTGTAAAATAATTTGTAATTTTTCATGAGCTGGCGGGCCGCAAGGGGCCTACGGGTTGAAGACCTCTGCTTTAATTGTTCTTAATGGATTTTCATGTGGGCGTTGTATGATTAAGTTAAGTTATAGTTGATAATTTGCCTCTTACTGTTATCTTCAGATTTAATATGTATTTAAAAAATATAACCCAGAATTAAAATAGAGTGAAATGTGGAAAACTGAATTAAAATTTTATATATTTTATATTATGTTTTCTGAAATATAATACACATTTCTCTTAAAATGCTGGTTTTCTCATCGCTTTACACGCTTGTTTTAAATATATTTAGCTATAATACATAGTTTTTCTGAGGCATCATAGTGCTAACTTTGACATGAAGGCAATGTAGACTACCGATGTATATAGCTGGTCATAAGGCTAATTATACGCTATATA
>QLNU02014802.1:121696600-121712332 GCA_006491805.2 Dysdera silvatica | reverse complement strand
CTATGTGACGACAAATTTTATTTGGAGGGAAGAGGTTGTTTGACGGAATTTTCAAAATTTCAAAGCAAGGGGGAAAAAGAAAGAAAAAGAGAAAGCAAAAGGCAGATCTATGTAATTCTATAATCTTTATTTGATTTCAAGTTGATTGTACGCTACGTTATACATTTTTTTATTTTATACATGAACATTATTAATGTAGAAAGTTGGTCAAGAGCATAGGCGTAGAGTTAAATGGGCCCGTGGGGCCTTAGCCCCCCCCAATAATTTGAAATAAATTGCAATTTTATGTATATTGTAATGTATAAATGTAAGTAATGTGTGCTTGGGCCCCCAATAATTTTGCAAACTCTAGACTCATGTTCGAGAGAGTAAATGCTTGCAAGTAGAACATTCTTGTGACCAACTTAAGATGCAGGCAAAAGTTAATCAACAAATTTTCTTTCAAAGTTACACCGGATTTTCTCATAACATCCAGATATTATCAAAACTTCCACTAAACTTGCAAAAACTTTTAATTAATTAAAGTCATTAACATTTTGTAATCATGTCATTATTTATATTAATACATTTGCTCCTTCACTTAGATAAAACCGTGATATCAAAGTCTAACTAACTACAATTAGCTCTGAGAAATGAAATTCGGTCAAATTAAGTTCTTACAGGGTTTGTGTTAAATACCATGTTCAAATTTGGGCAATACTAGCCTTGAGAGCAATGTGAATACTTAGCATAGTATTGCGATTCGTCGAATACCGAGTTACTGACGTTCTATTCAGCCATGCCGCATTAATTAATATGCAACTAATTAACATAGCTGCTCCCGAAAATGGACCATGTTATACTGTTTCACAATTACCTTAAGATTTACCCGTAAACACACTAATACATCATAACTTGTCAAAATTCAAATTTGGGAAGCACAGCAGTGTTATTGTTCTTATAAACGCAATATTGGACTAACTTCAATAAAATACTTAACAGCCCCTTAATTATGATTAAAATTATTACAGTAAATAAAGACTACATGTAGAATTAATTTACACAGCATGCCAAATATTCCAACATTGCTTAAAAAATGTGCTCTATGGAGGGTTATTCAGAATAGATGTTACCGCAATCATATTTGTAACTGTTAGTCATAGGAAATGATTTCCGAACATAGGAATGATTCTTCACTCCTTCTTAATTGGCAGAAGTTTCAAAATCAATTTAAATAACAACACATTCTCTTCCCCACACTACATGAAAGCCGGTGTCGCCACAAGAAGCTAGACTTTCACCCACACTCTTTTCAATATTTTTCCATGATTTCCCGAGTCCAACCACATCTCCCTAGCCCTATATGCTGATAATGCGGTTATTTGCACATCTGATTATGATCCCCCTAACGACATCGCCACGCTCCAATTTTACGCAAACAAACTCCTCCGATGGCTTAATGAATGGAAAATTCAGATTAACCCACTCAAAATCCAAGCCATTCTCTTCACAAAGTTACGCACCCTCCCACCTTCTTCTATCCATATTCTTAACCACTATCGTGAGTGCCACTTCCTTCCCAAGAGCAGGCAGCTAAACGATAGGTAAAATAAGCTCGTGGATCGTATATGACCTATAGTACCTCTTCTCTCTCTCTCTCTCTCCCAACGCGTTTCTAATAGGGAGCTTCCCATTTTGCCCCATAATAATACACCTACTTATTTTTTTAGAGAAAGGCTGAATGAATCGGACGTCCAAGCATACAATACGCAATCTTAATAAAATATTAATACTTAATATCTACTCAGCACATAATACACTGAATAGTGACAAGTCTCTGCTATGCAATATTGATCTTGATATTTACGTTGACATACTCTTGCCAGTGGGTAAACCAGAATTATGATCTTAACTTATATTTCATAACACTATTGCATGCAATGATGGGCCTTACTTGCTCAATGACACAGACTTAGGAAAAAACACATATCTTAAATTACTGTAAATAATTAACTATGCATTAAACAGGACTACCATTCCAATATATATATATATACACTGGTTAAACAACAAGGCTATGGTCGTAACACTCAGTTTGCTTTCAAAATCCGAAAACACAAAACTTGCCTAACAGGACCACCCTTCGTTCCGACTTACTTTACCGTATTCTCCCCTACAATTTCCACCCGTCGATACACTTAGCCTGTCCCTTTTGTTCCTACTATTAATCGGTGCTACCTCAGTAAGGAAATACAGAGATATTCACTCATCACCACCTTTAACTTTAACGTTTGACCATAAACTCACCTTTACAGAGCATCTTTCTTCCATCAAAAACAAGGTTCGAGCTGCTTGTTCACCTCCAAGCAACCTGACAGGCCCTCGCTCCTTTCTTTCCCCTAAAAACAAAATTCTTCTATATATCATAGCTATTCACCCAATTCTTACATACGCCGATCCTGCATGGTCTCTTCTCCTATCTCTTCAAAAAACTCGAAAACACTTTACGCAAGATTCTTCGTATTCCCTGGTTTATCAGAAACAGACAGATTTTTCAAGATACCAAAATCCCCACTACCACCGAGACCATTCACCAACTTGATATAAATTATTTTAGTTATATACATCTTCACCCAAACCCATTGATTTCTTCCTCTCACATTCCACGCAATCTTATTCACGATCACTTTCCTGGCCCAACCCATTCCTTCATCAAACGCTTTAACCCCCACCCCTCAACCATTCCTGCCCGCATCCCTTCTTCCCCACCTATTCCAATACAATTCCGGGCCCCACGTTAGTCCCCCTAGACTCCGCTACCGCCGCCCGAGTCAGTTTCCTCGAAGACGTCCTCCCCTTATCTATGTAACGGTCAGTTTCATTATATGGAGATTTTACTGTATATAGAAACCATCTGTTCCACAATATCATTATGAATCGAATCTGAGTTAATGGCGCGATAAGCGTATGAGTTACCACCACGTCACTGTAGTACTGCAGATCTGAATTTTTAAAGGAATTTAAACCTCTTAAGGCATATGAAACCAGCCTCTGGATTACAGTGGGTAGCTAGTCGTCGTCGTCGTCGTCGTCGTTCTCCTCCTCCTCCAACGCCATTTCGATAGCCCCCTAACACATAGGCGTGCACAGAAGGTTCATAAGTGGGGATATAAGCTCAGTGGGTGGGTTACAGAGCTACAACTCATATATTCCTATGTTAAATATACAAAATTTCATTGCAATGGGGGGTTACAACCCCCATCAACACCCCCATGAATACACCAGTATCCCACTTACTCCGAATTTACAGCACGGTAGTTGGGCGAGTTACCACTGCATTATCTCAGCAGAGCTGGCCAGTATCGAAAATACATGTATTTGAAATACGTATTTTCGATACATTTGTATTTTGTATCGAAAATACAAATTTCATGGCATTTTGAATCTTCGAAATACATTTAAGTTTGAAAATACATTTGAAAAATAAGAACCTTACCTGCACCAACACTTAACATGAGGCAATAATTGACAGTGTAATGAGAAGGTGGGATTTTTTTTCTCACTTTCAGTTTCCATAAGTGTTGCAATATTAGCCTCATGTAGCCATCCGAAATTTAAATTGAGATGGTTGCCAGCTAATTAGCCCAAATCGGAAACTAAAAAAAATTCAGAGGCTGTTAATTGAAACTGCCGAACAGTTTAATAAGCTATATAATAGCGTTCCTCATCCACAACTTGTGTCCACAGAAAAGGAGTGGTCCGTTTTAATGATGATTAACTTCCTCTCAGAAGAGGAAAATAAAAACGAACTTGAGATACTGTCATTCTTAGCAGATAGTTTCACATAGTTAGAGAATTTGAGAATATATCCCACAGTGAGAGGAAATTTTCATTCGTTATACTATAAATTTTCCGTATAGTGCCCCGGTGATACGATTTTTTTCGCCGTTCTGGTAAATGATTCAACAAGGAATGCATTATAGAATACCAGTTCTGAACAATTGGTTTTAATAAAAGCTAATAAAAATTTCTTCGAATAAAATTATCTTGTACATATAAAATCATTCTGCATATTTTCGGTGATTCTTTAACTGAGGGGTCTTCAACTTTTTCAGTCCAAGGGCCAAATATGCTTATTCTTTGGTGTGAGCCGCAGACAGCACTACTACATTAAGGTTGAAAAAGACGCATCTAGAAGGTGGGGGGGACACCTGGATTAGTAGATCTTTTTTTTAAGTTTCTATATTGATTTTGTCTACCAACACGACAATAGTTTTTGGACCCGAAAACAGTTTTTGCAGCGCTTTAAAATATTTATTATGAAATACAAAAATGTGAACGGAATAAAATAAGTATACTTAAGATTCATAGGGAGCAAGGGGCGTTATTTTCGTGTAAAATAATTTGTAATTTTTCATGAGCTGGCGGGCCGCAAGGGGCCTACGGGTTGAAGACCTCTGCTTTAATTGTTCTTAATGGATTTTCATGTGGGCGTTGTATGATTAAGTTAAGTTATAGTTGATAATTTGCCTCTTACTGTTATCTTCAGATTTAATATGTATTTAAAAAATATAACCCAGAATTAAAATAGAGTGAAATGTGGAAAACTGAATTAAAATTTTATATATTTTATATTATGTTTTCTGAAATATAATACACATTTCTCTTAAAATGCTGGTTTTCTCATCGCTTTACACGCTTGTTTTAAATATATTTAGCTATAATACATAGTTTTTCTGAGGCATCATAGTGCTAACTTTGACATGAAGGCAATGTAGACTACCGATGTATATAGCTGGTCATAAGGCTAATTATACGCTATATACAATACAATACAAACTTTATAGCGCATACAGTTGGTCTTACGGCGGCAAAAACTGAAAAAATCAATTTAGTTTTTATCAAATATTTTTAGAGTTGTAAGTGTGAATTCACAAACGATGTGAAGTGACAAGGGCATATGAAATTATGGTGACATATGAAATTTTGGCGAATATCAAAGAATTATGTGGTTATTTATTATTATGAAATTATTTGGCGAATATCAAAGAATTATGTGGTTATTTATTATTATGAAATTATGAGTTTTTACTAGTTATAGTGGAACTTTGTTAAACTATTATGTCTTTCCGTTTAAAAAACGCACATTTAATGACTGGTTAATAAGACTCAATATATTTACAAAAAGATAAATAAATGTAATAAATTAAAGGTAATAAATTTAATAAGCCTAACTTAGGCGGCCTATGTGCATTACAGACAGATAAAAATAAGCCCTTTGGCAAATGCAATTTGTACTTTTGAAAAATATTTTAAAATACACTTTGCATCAAAAATATAAATTTGTTAGCATTTTGTACTTTGTATCGAATATACGAATTTCAGAATATTTTGTATCAAAAATATAAATTTCTGAGTATTTGGTATTGAAAATACATATTTCTAAGTATTTTCCCCCGCCCTGCAATCCAGAACCAGAAGTGTTCTTGAAAATTTTAGAAATTTTTACAAAAACTTGGCGCTCATATCCGGATGTAATAGGTATCCTGTCAATTCCAAAACTTCTGAAAAAGATCGCGAAGTCCAAGCCGAAACACGTAATGAAATGAACGTGCCAAAGTGAAAAATATTTATCAATAAATATGCATTTTGATGCCAAATAACTACGACGGTGTGGTTATATTATGACGAAGTTTAAGAGTATAGTTTATAAACTTTTTAAATTTAAAAAAAAAATCGTAGTAGGAATCACGTCATCAAAAGGATTGTGTTTGCTTCAGGAATATTAGCTGTAAGTTTGGATTTTGATGTTTTTGAAGGCATTTTCAAATAGCACATGATGCAAAAAATTCTATTCAAAGACTTTAGAAAAACATATGAAAATTTTTGGAAGATTTTCTTTAGTGAAATGCTCAAAAATTTTTGATTTATATTTGAGAAACATTTTATTTTTGCTCTGGAAAGAAATTTAGGACTTTTATATAAAAAAAACTTGATATAAAGCTCATTAACTAGCTTTTTGTAAATATATTGAGTCTTATTAACAAGTCATTAAATGTGCGTTTTTTAAACGGAAAGACATAATAGTTTAACAAAGTTCCACTATAACTAGTAAAAACTCATTATTTGCCGCGAAGCAATAGGTAAAAAAAAGAAGATTCGAAAATAATAAAAAAAAGAAGATTCGAAATATAAGAAATAAAAGAAGTAGAAATATAAGAAATAAAAGAAAAGAAGTAGAATAATAGAAATCTAAAAATAATAATGCACATTGAAGGAAATGGAAAAATAAATAAGTCACAAGTTAGAAAATGTATAAGAAAGAATTAGCAAAAAAGTGAATGTATTTTTATTCTTTTTCTACTTTTATTTTAATATTTCTGCTCTTACATTTCTTATAATATTTCTACCTTTACTTTTATTTTAATATTTCTACCCTTACTTTAATTTTAATCTTCTCTTTAAAATCCTTACTTCGTAATTTAAATCTCCCGTAACTTTCAAAAACTTAACTCATCTATTTGCTAATTTTACTATTTCCATTCTGATTCTAGTTCCATTTACTCTTTTCCTTTTTTTTTTTTTCGAATCCTAAAAATTGAAAAATATTTCTTAGTAGATGTTGTTTTGAAGCTTATAAATTATAAATAAACATAAAAGAAGAACAAAACGGACTTAATGGACCGGAAACGGTCCTAACCATTAGTCCGGATTAAACGGAATAAGATTTAAAATGTCTGTAAAACAAGTTTTAGATGGGTAAAACTATTAAAATTGATGTTTTTATCATAAAAATGAATATTTCAGTCTCAATACAACGTAGGTTTACTTTTTAAACCTACGGATCGATAGGACAAAACACCTTATTGATTGAAATTGAAAGTTTATTGATTATATGGTACTAAAGAAAACTACCTATGCGCCGACAACATTAATATAAACGTTTGTTTATGAGCTGTAAAAACTAAATAGATACACTAGGTCTTAAAATTGACTCATGCTTTATAACGGGTTTTTTTTAAGTTCGTCTGGACTAACGGGGTTCGGATTAACGAGACGTTACTGTATTTTATATTATAGAGCATAGAATATACTATAAAAATATTATTATATACCAAAAAAGGTAATGTACTAAAAAAAAGATACTAATGTACTAAAAAGATAATGTACTAAAAAAGATAATGTACTAAAAAGATAATGTACTAAAAAAAATACTAATGCAGTAAAAATATAATGTACTAAAAAGATACTAACGTACTAAAAAGTACCAATGTAGTAAAAATATACTAATGTAATAAAAAGATAATGTACTAAAAAAAGGTACTAATGTACTAAAAAATGATACTAATATAGTAAAAAATGATACTAATGTAGTAAAAAAAAGATATTTAATATAACGAATTGCGTAGGGAAGAGTGTCTTATAGCGCTCAAGCCCCTTTCTCAGTTCATCAAGGCATACTGTTCTCCTTAATGATGAATTACATGAACTTTGTCTAAAGCTACTTGTGTCCCCCCACCTTCATAATTTTGAATTGCTACGCTTTGAATAACACACATATTACACATACACACATTACATATTCACATATTACACATATACCCACTGAACATACACCCATTACACATACACACAAACATACACCCATATTACAAAAATCATTAGAGTAGAAATAAAATACAGGGTACCAGGGAGGAAATTTACATACAAAAGGTTAAACACTGGTAAAATAGCATTTTTCTTTGCTATTTTACCAGTGTTTAACATTTTGCATGTAAATTTCCTCCCTGGTACCCTGTATTTTATTTTTAATGTACTAACCACGGGTAAAGTTCCACTTCATCCTTTTTCTTTCAGGTGCTATTTTACCAGTGTTAACTTTTTGTATGTAAATCATTAGAGTACTCAGAAAGTTCATAAAGTGGGGGAGGGGTTACAGAACTACAACTTCGTGTATTCATAGGTATACGTACAAAATTTCATCGCAATGGGAGGGTTGCAACCTCTATCAACCTCCCGTGTACGCCAGTTATAATAACATGGTAGAACATACTCACATATGCTACATGATAACAATTAACTCATGGGCTGGCTTGTATGTTTTAAAGACTCTTTTCGCTGAATAATCGATATTGAGACCTGGATTGAGTATTTCAAAAAAGACTTTTGTGGACGTGGGACACGCAGAATTCGATTCGTTCCTCGGAAAGAATGGATAATTATTTTGACAATAGGGCCACACCCAACCGCGCGTGTCCCTACGGGTCGGCAATATTTAAACATAACTGAATTAATAAACAAACATTACGCTAAATTATACTTGAATAAAGTCCTACGAATATTAGAATTAACATACAACTACAATCTAAATAATGTTGAGTTAATTAGTTTATATCATGTTTTCTTTCAGTGAAATGAATGTTAATTTAATGACACGAATGTGCCAAAAAATAAAAGATATAGTAGCTATGACACATAAATATATGTGCATTAAATAAGCAACTAAACTCTAATTCTGCATAAAGCGGTATTTTTAATACGTTAATGGATTTTATAGCAGTGTTTGACCCCTGTTTATCTAAATTTTTGGCCAACTATTTTCAAACACAATTTAATTGTAATTTTTTTTTTATTTCGTCCTTCACTATGGATTATGGAAACTATGGAATAGAATAGAATAAGAATAAGTAATAAATTTATTTAACCTGTATACAGTTATTGTTGATACACCTGTTTCAAAAAATTATTTTAATGTTTAAAGCAAAATTCTAGAGATTGGGATATAATTGATATGATTAGATTAGAAATGGAGGAGAGCAGAAAGAAAAACCTACAACAATTCGCAGAAAAGGTGAATTTTCGGAAAGCTGGTGGGACACGATTCCACATCCTTTGGTTGCCGGTGAAGTGCTCTAAACACTAAGCTACAGGTGACCTGACATTCCTCTCCCTGTGAGAGTATTTAAAGCTTATAAATACCACTGCTGACTGATGCTAATTAGCCGATGAAAAACATTATTTCCGGATATTTGAAACGCCTGATTTGCAATGGCGAATAAAATATATATTGTATATATTGTAGAAAAGAAACAAAAATTAAAAACATACAATAAAACCTCCTTTAACGGTCACCTCCAAATCAATGGAACCGAACGCATTCCATAGGATTAACATTAATGCTAACATTCCAAACAACGAATTCCGAGCAACGGCTACCCGATAAGCATCACAAAAATTTTTTTTTATTCAAATTTTTCAAATATGTCTGCAACCTAAATTGTCAACAATGTAAAGTAAAATTTACTTGACGGTGCTTTCTGTCTAAGAATGCCATTGAAACATATGTTCATTTTGTAGCTTTATACGTACACCCCTTTTTGTGAATACAGTGTCTATTTATGACCGACCATCCCAATATTTCGTCTGTGCAAACAAACACTGTCCACTAAACATTGGTTTCTGATAGTTCAGGTTCTATACGCGTTATTACCATTGAATAGTGTCGTGACTACAAAACTTTGTCATTTGAACGTTAGTTTGTAATCACAATGAGTTCGTTATTCAAATTCTTATGTCTGTCTAAAGGAGAAAATCAAAGCTATCCGAGACAATAAAAACGGTGTAAGTGCACAAAAATTAACAAGGCATTACGGTCGTTGGAGGTCATAAACAAAATGAGATTTTAAAAAATGATAAAGATTATCTGCAAGAGCCCTTTCGAGGCGTCAACTTAGGTAGCAAAACGAAATATTGGAAAATCGGAAATGAAGAACTTGACAAAATGCAATTAGAGTAGCTTTCAAACTGTCGATCAAAATCTTTCAATCAAAAATCCTGCAATTAAAATATTTCTTAATTGAAGAATTTTTCCTCACTTAATGAACTCGAAAATATAGATGGAGATGATGATGGGACAAGGGTAGAATGGCATTCTCATATTAGCAGGAATAAGAAATATGAAAGCCAGTGGGTTTGTTTATGTGGACGAAGATTCAGAAGTTTCTGCTACGTTTACTACCATTCAGAAATTGTTAGAAAATATGACGGAAGTGGGGAAAAGTGATGAGGAAATGAAAGCGGAAAAGAGTGTGGAGCTGACACGAAATTGCAACATCAAAACATATTTTGATGTTTTGGTAAATTTTCAGGAGATCCAAAACTTTGCTTTGAACAAAAATGATGACGAGTTACAAAAAGTATAGTTATACAAAAGAACTTCAAATATTATTTCCTTAGAAAAGAATGTTTGCCATAAAAAAGCAAAACAATTACGCATCACTGATTTTTTTAATATAAATTAAAATAGGTGAGGATTAATGTATTTGAAATGGTTATAATTTTTTATTGTTAATTTTATTTATTTTGTTCTTTTGTACTGAACCTCTAAATAGCAGCCACCTCCGAAGGACGGTGTTGCATTCAGTGAGTGGAGTTCTTCTCTTTCTATTTTATTGAATTGTATTATTGCAATTTTCTTTTCAACATTATGAGCGTGTTATATTACGTGAATCAAGAGAGAGAGAGAGCGTTCTTTCTTACTAACGTAAAAGGTTTGCACTTTATTCATTCTACAGCTTTTTCTGTGTGTGTTCTCTTTTGCTTGGACATATTTGTTACTAGAATAAAATGTCTGTCATTGAAATTTGTTTCGTCACGATTAATTGGACCCCGGAATTTAGAGCGTTGAGTCGACACACGCAACATTTTATGGCATCCCTGCCGAGATTAGACGGTCATAGTGTGACCATTCGTAACGTGGTATAAATTTCAACGAGCTAGAGAATTACGAAAGTACGATGGAAAAAAAGCAAAGACCAGCAGCCCACTGACTCTGTTTTACAAAAGCGGCACAACTATTGGGTACTTCATTCAGCAGTGCAGATAAGGAGGTGGAAGAAATAGCAACATTTCTAGACCAACTCCAGGAAAAGAATAATCTACGAAAGGGCTGTGAGGAAGTGCATTTACAGCTTCTACAGCAAAAGGGATGTTCTGAAAAGGAATATGAAACAGAATTCGATACTCGGATGGACTATCAAGAGAGGTTCATTAAATAGAGAAGGAAGGTGGAAAAGATCATTCGTGAATACGACGTTATTCCGAGTGATAGTCCCGTTCTTAATTCTTGTTTCTTTCCAAGACTACCTACAGCACAGTACAAATTATCGGATATTGAATTATGAAAATTTAACGGAGAAGCAAGAGACTGGTTGAGTTTCTGCAATCAATTTCAGAAAATTCACAAAGATCCGAATATTGATAACGATGATAAATTTTTATATCTCATCCAGTCAACGAAACTTCAGTCCAAACCACGGGAAATGGTGGAGAGTTCTCCGCCGACAGCGGAAAATTACCTGAAAGCGGCAGAACTCCTCAAACAACGATTTGGAAAAGAAAGTACCATTATTCAAGTGTACATCTGCGATTTGTTACAGATAGTGACAAGTAAAAAAAGGGGAGTAGATCTACGTTCACTTTACGATAAATTACAAACACAAATGCGTGCACTTGAATCTTTAGGACTAACTCAAGACAAATATGCGAATTTCTTGTTTCCTGTTGTGGAATCAGCGATTCCCACTGAGTTAATTAAAGTGTGGGAGTGAAATCGGTCCAGCCATAGAAAACTCAGGTAAGACCAATTTAGACTCTTGTTCCTGAAAATGGAGGTGGACAGCGAACAAAGTCTTAAAATTGCTAGAGATACTTTTGTTCTAAATAAAACAGATAATAAGAAATATCTCGCCAAGAATAGGTAATTTATTAGTCCCATTCCCACAACATCAGTATTCTTTAACACAAACAACAATGCTTGTTATGAAAATCTGTCAAAGGTTAAAAAATTAGATTTCTTTATTTTTTGTGAAAAGCCACATGCATCGGAGAATTGTAATGCCACAACAAATATGACGCTAGAAGAAAAGAAAAATATAATTAAGAAACAAAAGGCATGCTTCATTTGTTTAAAAAGAGGTCATAGAGCAAGTCAGTGTAAATCAACACGCAAATGTTTAATATGTAAAAACTGATATTTGGTTATACCATGCCCTAACTTGCCTGTAGATGATCATGATTTTTCTAGGGAGAAGGAGGCAACAAAAGAAATATCCTAAATAATTAAGCACAACTCTCTAATGTGTTACTGCAAACTTTAGTGGTAAAACTATAAAATGGCTTACAAGAATTAGAGGTACGTGCTTTAATAGATACTAGCAGTATGAAATCTTATATTTGTAGTGACGTGGTTAAGATTATGAATTACAAGGTGTTAAAAGAAGTAAAACTTAAACAATCACTGTTTGGCGTTGTTGAAACTTGTAAAAGTGTACAAAATAATCATCTCATTGAGATAAGTAGTTTTGATAAACGATATAGATGTAAATTTGAAGCACTAAGTCAATCTCGAATTTACACCGAAGTAAGGCAAGTCCCAGCTGGTCGATAGGTAAAGCAATTTAAAATTTGAGGAATTCAAATTACGGATTTAGAAAGGTATCTAGCAAATAGAGATAATCAAATCATTAATCGGGGCAGATATCGCTGTTAAGTTATTTGCAAACGAAATTGTACATTTGGAATCAGGACCTGTGGCTTTAAAGACGTTATTGGGCTGGAAATTAATGGGCAAATTACGGGATACTCAGCCTGACAAGACATCTGCCTCAGTTTTGATTTCCTCACTGCTCGTGAGGGATCGCTGTGTTTCTGACTTGTGGAAATTGTGGAACTTCATAAAGTAAAATTAAAACGGATGTCGAGGAAGATGCAAAAAGATATTTCGATAAAACTATTCGCCAAGATTCCGAAGGAAGATATGAAGTAGCCTTGCCGTGGGTATTAGATAGCTCGCTTTTATCCAGCAATTGTAAATTAGCAGAAAAATGTATTGCGACCAACAAACGAAAATTAATATCTGTGGGGTAGATAGAAGATTGCAGTGAGGTCTTTAATAATTGGCTTTCTCTTGATATGATCGAAGCCGTATAGGACGGTAAACAGGAAGGAGTTCACTATTTACCTCATAGGCCAGTAATAAAAGAAGACAGTACCACCCAAATAAGACCGATATTTAATGCACCTTCACGGATATTATATATATACTTCAAGGAAGGACCCACGTCCATAAACAATCGTTTGGCAACAGGACCAAATCTGATAGAAATCATTGAATCTGTTTTCAATCGCTTCAGTAGAAACTACTTTGGTATCACATAAGATTTGGTATAGCAATAAGAAAAAACGACAGAGACTTTCTAAGATTTATAAGGTATAATACGAACAATATGAAACCAAACCATATTTACCGCCATAGAAGAGTCGTTTTGGTCTTACCTCTAGTCCACTTTTGTTAGCTACAACTATACAACATCATTTAAATCAAGTTCCAGAGGATTTGAAGAAAACGGCTGAAATTCTTGGAAAATCCTTTTATGTGGATAATTGCGTTACTAGTTTAAACAACAAAGAAGAAACAGAGAAATTTGTTACGGAGGTAAAAAGGATAATATCTCCCGGACATTTCGATTTACGAGGTTGGCAAACTAGTTTACCTAAAGAAGTTAGCGATAGACCTTCTAACACTGAGAAGAACGTGTCAGCTTTAAGATTCGTGTGGAATACATGTAATAATACATTATCATGCAGGGTACAGCCACTGATTAGTATAGGAAATTCAATGACAAAAAGGATGGTCTTAAAAACGGCCCATCAAACATTTGATTCTATCGATTATACTGCTCCGATAATGTTGATCCCAAAATTGATTTTACAAGAAGCTTGGACACTAAAACTCAAATGGGACGATGTACTTCCAGATTATTTAGCCGAAAAGTTTATATTATGGCGTCAACAATTGATTTACTACAGGAAATATAAAGTCTCCAGATGGATCAACATCCAATCAAGGAGTAAATCTATAAGTTTGCACATGCTTTGTGATGCAAATCAATGAGCGTATTGTACATGCATCTACGTAAGAGTAGAACATAACAATACAGTCAATATCAGCTTAATACAAGCGAGAAGCAGAGTTACGCCGTTGAAATCGATGACAATTCCTCTTGAACTTTTTGCTTGCTGTTTAGGTTCTGGATTGTTGTCTGCCATCCTTCAAGACCCTTGTCTTTACCCAGTCAGTATTTATTGTTGGTTTGATTCCATTACTGCCTTGTTTTGGATCAAACTGGGGGAATTTTGTACATAACCGTGTTCAAGAAATACGATCAATCACCTCCCACACACAATGGCATCATATCCAAGGTACATGTAATCCAGCTGACATTGCACCAAGAGGATGTTCAGTAAAATAATTGATACAATGCCAATGGTGGGAGGGACTTAAGTGGTTATATTTAACTGAAGATAATTGGCTAAGATCAAACGGAGATCCAGATGAGAATTTGGTAAATTCAGAAATGTGAAAAACTGTTATCATTACGCTTAATAAGAACTGTGGTGATCAAAATTGGCATTACAAGTACTTAACATCCTATAAGAAGATTGTAAGAATGTTAGCATGGATATTCCGGTTTTATGATAAACTGAGGAAGATTAGAATTATCAGTTACAGAGTTGGAGAGGGTAGAGAATGCCGTTTTGATTTTGATTTAAAAGGAATCCTTTAAGGGACTTACGGACGTCGAATTAAAAAATTTTATGCCAATAAATGAATTTCTTAGACTAATAAGAGCAACACTTATGGCATTAAACAACGGAACTTCGTTGTGTTTGAAAAACATGTGGTTTATTTATTAAGAACTGTTTTGAGAAATTTTAAATTAATTTCTCAAAAGGTGGGAGGATGTTGCATTCAGTGAGCGGAGTTCTTCTCTTTTTATTTTATTGAATTGCATTATTGCATTTCTCCTTTCAACATTATGAGAGTGTTATATTACGTGAATCGAGAGAGAGCGTTCTCTGGTACTAATGTAAAAGATTTGCATTCTATTCATTCTATAGTTTTTTTTGTGTATGTTCTCTCTTGCTTGGACATATTTGTTACCAGAATAAAATGTCTGTCATTAAAATTTGTTTCGTTACGATTAATTCGACCCCGGAATTTAGAGCGTTGAGCAGACCAACGCAGGAGACGGCCACCTCCTTTATAGAATCTCGTGGGTGACCGCTATTTGGAGGTTTTATTGCATCATAAATTTGCATATGCACCAGTGCATATGCAAAATTTATGATGAAGTTTTATGTAAAATTGTTTACTATACAGTAGCGCTCATAAGTATTTTGACAAACAGTTTTTGTTTACCAGCGCCATCTATAATAAAGCATTCACTTGCACAGTGACATGTCGGCATTCACGGCAGAGGTGCACATTCTACAATAACAACGAACTTACGCTGCGTAAATAATTGCCTTTTCTAATAGTTCATTTAAAAAATTCGATTCTCAAAAGTATTTTGACATGCTAATTAGTATTTGTTTTTAGGTATATTTTATTAAATCCTGTGTTATATTTTTCAAACAGCATTAGTCGTTTTGATTATGACGGAATGCTAAAAGAAATGGAATATTATGAAGATTTAAAAGAGCTGTAATCGCCGCATTGCAGCTTTAAGAGAAGTTTGTTCTCGGGTAAGTGTAGCTCGCGATTTTAATCTATCTAGACATATTATAAGTGTGTAGAACAAAACTTTCAATAAGAGGGGGAACTGTATCCAATAATTCTATGTCCGGACGGCTACGAAAAACGTCCAGCAGAACTGATAAAATGCTCAGAAGAAAATCTATAGCTAATCC
>QLNU02014802.1:121673700-121696500 GCA_006491805.2 Dysdera silvatica | reverse complement strand
TCAGATATTTTCGTTTCAATGTCATGCGTCGTTGTGAGTTAAAGTAATAGCATTTATCCTCATATTAAATGTGGGTAAGACATATCAAGATAAGATAACTAATTAAATAAAGAATTACTATCACAGCGATAATTACGATTTTTTTCGTACACAGGTATGATTTCTCCTTATTTCTCCTTAAGTAATCAACTTCCGTAGCTTACCTGATTAAACATATACTGCCTCGCTTTATTATTGTTCTTTCTATTTGAACCCTTGTTCAATCAACTATTCATCAACATGAAATGAAAGGTATTTACTACAAGTAACACAATTACATGCACATGCCTTATCTGCCCGCACTCTTACTTTTAACTCTTCATCACTGTCTGACATTTTAAATGACCATGCTGACCATACGCACGTTTTAAAATTTTTAAAAAGTACTGGTTTTTACTACAGTCTTTGATTTTACCATGTTTGGCGCAGTATAGCCCAGATGCTCTTGCGCCATAAAAAAGCCAAACAATCAATCAAACAACACATGTCTTCCAATGTTAAACTTTTCATTGGTTATAACCTCGTCATTTCTAATATTACCTGTTTTAATGTAAACGATCAATTAAATACGATACATCTAAAATATAGCTAGTTCGATTGCTGCAATACTTTCTATGATTAAATAAAAGAACTTTCCCTTTAACTTCATTAAAATTATCCTTTCCCCTCAACAAATTTAACTTTCTCGATTCTATGTGTCTAATTTTAAATTAATGTATTGAACAAACGGAAGAACATTTCAATGTAAATATCGCTCACACATTTCTAAGATACTATTTCCATGTTTTCTATTTTCAATAATTGGGGCGGCACTCGTCAGTCATATAGTCCATAATAAAAAAGGAAACTATTTATGAAGTCGGGCTAAACTCCTTTCCGACCGCCCCTTTAGGAAATCGCGCTTAGCAAGCTTTTAAGTTTAGATTTTAAAGTCACGAAGAGCAAGGTCCCGTCATCTTTGTAGAAGTCGAACTCTTATTTCTATTCCCCCTATAAACCGAGCGCAGAGAAAACCAATTCTCTGCGCTCATATAGATTTTCAGTAGGTGGAGTTTTTTACGATTTTTAGGCTTAAAAGGGTTATATGATTGGATTTTGGGTGAGACTAAAGTTAAAGTTGTCGAATGAGGATCCAGGTTACATCTCTGACGTAATAAGCGGGAGTTTGGAGGGTAGAATTTTCACACAGCTGGTGAGATCACGGGAATGACTTTTCCCTGGATCATTAATGTGTTTTGAAAAGATTTCTTTTTGTGATGTAACTTTAGGATAACAAAGTCTATACTCGCCTTTGAATAGGTTGGTCTGGGAAGCAGTTTGAAGTTAAACCTTTATGATTGCGTTTACGTGCCTGAATAAAAGCTGTTTTGCAGTCTCGCAGACGTAGTTTTCTAAGAGATTTCTGCTGAAAGAAATTTTAAAGGTAGCCTCATTCTTCGAAAGTTTGCCTCTTTTATAAGTAGAATGCTTGAACCTTATTTAATGATGGAAATATTTTTATGGGCTTGTTTTCGTTCGAGCTCGTGGGAAAAGGAGTTTTACTGTTGCTAGGATGCTGAGAAATAAAGAAATTATATGTGACGATTTGATTTCTCTAATTAAATCATCAAAACCCTAGTTACACTAATGTGGTACACGTGCTAGAAAAACTATCGATGCCAAATTGCTAGTCCAAAATTAGTTCGGGTAAACCAGTTGTGGGTCCGTAGCCGCGTCTTTTGCTATGGGACGAATGAAGTTTCTCCAAATAGAGGACATGGAATTGAACGGAAGCTGATCGTTAACAGTAGAAGAGGAATGCGAAAGAATATGGAAGGCTTCAAAGAAATTGAGGTCGGCTGGTGAAGAAACTTTCTCTATTAGATGGGCCTTGTCGAAAGAAAATTTGTGGCCAGCTTCCCAGGCGTGTTTGGCCAAAGCAGATTTTTCCAGTTGTTGTTTACGCACGTAGGCTTCATGCTCTTTAAGCCGAAATCGAAGGGCCCGACGTGTTTGACCAATATAAACACGATTACACTGGCATGGAATGGAGTAAATTCCAAAATAATTGCAATCAGGAATAATATCCTCGAGTTTGGAATAACCGAGTTTATTGATTGGAGTAAAAGTTATAATATAATAAAATAGTTAATTTTATATATATATAAAATTAAATGCGTTGTTTCATTATTTTCAATTTTATCTCTCTCTTAAGGAGATTTGACGTCTTACTCAAAAGAAAGCATTTTAGCTCTTTAAATAATTTAATATTTTTTTCTTCAAATTATCAGGATAATATGGATATTAATTTCTCGGAAGAGTACGTTATATTTTAACATACATTTTCTTTCTTTTCTTTTCTACTTTTGTTTTTTCAACATAGCACTAACGTTTCAGTACTATTCATTTTTAAATTTTGTTTTGCTATGGGTCAAAACATATAAATAATTTCTAACTATTCCGTCAAAGATAAAAAAAAGAAGTCAAAGCAAAAAATAAGAGGGAGACGACTTTGATGTATGGTGTTTATCACAATCTCACAATGATAGTCGGACCATTTGGAGAATTATCTATGTGTGGAAGAAGGATATTATTTTCCCAAAAGATTGGTATCGATGGAATGTGTTATGGGAGAGAGTTGGTATCATCAAGGATGTACGGTCATTTCTTTATTTGTGTGTATGCAGAGGAGACTCCGTGAACACGCGTGCCATTTACTGGCATTATTTCGGATTATCGAAAAACTGGGATTATCGGGGACAAAAGTAACTGATATTTTTTATGATCGATAATCTTAATGACTTCACGTATATATATGTATACCCAGCTGTTCTGGGCATCTTAGAAAAAACTGGCACGCAACTTTATAATATGGATGTGATACGGTTCCCTGATGAAGAATCATGTCCGTATTGCTAAAAAAAGTGCGTGAAATGTGTTAAATTATCATGCATGATTTTCTTATTAATGTTTGTGAATTTAAGAAGAGTTCGTTTTTTCACATCTTTACAATAATTTTTACGATGTACTCGTATTTAGTTATGATTAACGTATTAAAATAATTTTGTCTGTCTGTCTATCGGTCCGTCCCTATCAGTTTTCGATTTTATGTCGGAATTCCCATAGTTAGACAGACCTTTTTCCCCGGAGCCCAATTTTGTACTTTCATCCCAGGATCCCTAAAAATCTTAACTCTGCATGGATAGTCAGATTAATAGTCATGATATAGTCAGATTAATAGTCATGAACGATGAAAGAGGTTTTTTTTGATAAAACACTATGACATGAGTTTTAGTATCAGTATTGCATAAACGTTCCTTTTTTTGACAACAGTATTTGTTTTGTCATAGAAAATGAACCCTAAGGTGCAGGCGGAACCTTTGTTAACTGAGACATACTTGAGAAAAAGTTAAATAATCGAATATGGTTATATTAATAGCTGCTAGTTTGATGATAATTGACGATAAAAGTGACTTTTCTACACTGTTGTGTAAATCTTGAAATCTGAAAATTTGAGGAATAAAACATATTTTTAAAAAAGTTAAATTTCTCGATTTTCGAGTTTACTGAATAATGTGTATACCTTAAAGGTTAGGGCTCATAATTTTCAATATGTTATACAATAATTTTTGCCACCCACGTTCATATAGCTCAAACTAGAGCTTTTTTTATATTTGGAGAAAAAGAGGCGCCGTCCTCATCCTGGGCTCGAACCAGGGTCCCCGCATTGAGCACGCGGTGTCTTGACCTACTAGACGAATGTGGACAAGAACAAATGCATTTTTCTCCGTATATGAAGATGTAAGATATTATTACCTTCATTGTCTTCATTCGTCTAGTTGGTCAAGATACCGCGGGCTAAACGCGGGGACCCTGGTTCGAGTCCAGGATGAGGACGGCGCCTCTTTTTCTCCAAAATTACATAAGCTCTAGTTTGAGCTAATTAATACGTGGGTGGCAAAAATTATTGTATAATAAATTCCCCCACGAAAACTCACAAAAATCTCGCCCCGGAGGCTTTCTTGTGTTGACCATATTTGGCAATTGTGTTATCCCTGTGAAGGGTAATAATATCTTACTTCTCAATATGCGTAGCAAAGAATTGCCATTGATTTAGAATCAAATATATCTAATGAACGTTTTTTCGCATTTTATGCTAAAATTCAATATTTGCCTTTTTTTGTTTAATCTTAAACAGGCAAAAATGAACATGAAACGTAGGCAAATTCACAGGAAAAAAAGGTGTGAGTAAGAAGGGGTTTTAAGTGTGAAATGCATCCATTTGAACAATACTATTACATGACAATAAAATTCCTCGTATGAGAACAATTTTGTTTTCACCAAAACTATTTCCTCCCTTTCTTATTAAAACTACCTAATATTTTGAAATCCCGTATACAGGCCAGCCGGAAAACCTTTTCTGACATGATAAACAGAAAACGTTCAGAAATAAAAATGTCAGAGAATAAAGTAAAAAAAAAATGAGAAGAAAATCATCTGATTTTCTGGAAATCATTTCCGAAAGATTAGTTGAACTCATAGGTGAAGAGATATATGGGCCCGTGGGGTCCTAGCCCCCTCCGATAATTTGAAATAAATTGCAATTTTACATATACTGTAATGTATAAATGTGCAGAACATATGTTTGGGCCTCCCCTATAATTTTGAAAACTCTACGTTAATGGTTGGATTTAAAGAAATTAATGGTGCGCTATCAAATTTTACTACAAAAAAAATACAAAAATATGAATACAACCGAAGGCTAGAAAATCATTTATTTGGCACTTCCTTTTCTATGTTAAAAAACAGGAGCACAAAACTCGAAAATGACGAATTTTCACAACAGCAGAAAGAGAAAAGAAAAAGCGATTACATGATGCATTGTATGATTGGTTAATACGTTACCGAAAAATAACGACAAATGTCACGATATTATTTATAATTGAATACGTGACCTTATGTGAGATGTACGAGTAAAGTAATTAGGTACATTTTCGTAAGGTTGAGAAATAAATGTTACATAATTAGTTTCGTCGAATGAAATTTCCTAACAATGTTTGTGTAACTGTTCAAGCTCATTATGTAGCCTCTTTCTGAAGGCATCTTCACTTCAAATCGCCTTGCGCAACAATAAACAAATTAACCATCTAATTATTACCTATAAGGCTTAAACTACGACAAGAAGCAGCTAGATGAAGTGCGCATATATACATATCTACACCATTTCAGACAGACAAATGAATATGCATACATGCACTCCGATGAAAATAAAATAATAAAAAATGCACCCTGAAAAAAAGTGCTTCTCTGCTGCAAAACTTCACACACGCAAGTATTATGCAATGATAATGATATCATCATATTTCCATTGGCTACGTCCTTCTCATATATTTTCATTATTATTTGCCATTCGGAAACCAAGCGTTTCCGACTCTGATTATGGTTTTTTTCTTCGAAATGATCTGTGAGAATCATATATACATATATATGGTTTTTATTTTTTTCCCTCTCTCAGAATTAATCTCATATATTCCAGAAATATATAATTAATAAAAATTTCAATTATAAATTACTTGTAAATTAATAACAAATTACAGAAGTATTAATTACAACAAGGAATCAGCGCCAAATGCCTTCTGAGATTACAATTGCAAATTTCTGTATTTATTAAATAAACGGGAGGGAAAAGAAGGGTTTTGTTCCGAGTTCGGTACCCTGTAGTTTACAGAACCCATTTTCTCTCTCTCTCTTTCACGTTTGTTTAATAAATGTATAAATTTGCAATGAGAATTTCAACTGATTTTTAGCGCTAAATTTGGTTGTAATTAATATTTCTGTAATTTGCTTTCAATTTCCAGGTAACTTTTGATAAAAAAAATTGATTAATTATTTCTATAATATGAGATTAATTGTTATATAAACATGCATTTGGGAACTGTATCAGATTTTGGCGCTCGTTTTAAGATAGATAGTACGATAGATACATGCGTACGTAAGATAGACGTACGCATGTTCTCTTAGTGTATGTATGTGAGTAAGAGCCCCTATGTGTAAGTAGGCGGGTCTATGTAAGTTTTAAAGGAAGAGAAGTCGAGCATGGACCATAGTTTATTTGACAGCGTATTCGACATGCAACAGAAAGGATCCAGGTCCGGTCTCTGATGGTTTGCAGCTCTTCTTTTCTCTCATATTTATTTAATATATCATCATCATCATATTCAACCATTATCTATCCACTGCTGGATGAAGGTCTCTCCAAATGCTTTCCACACAAGTCTATCCTGGGCCATTCGTTTCCACGTCACCCCAACCTCTTTTCTTATTTCATCCACCCATCTAGTTTGAGGACGTTTTCTAGGTCTTCGGTGGTCTCTTGGAATCCAGTTCAGAATTTCTGTTGTCCATCGTTGATCAGTTCTTCTTGCAATATGCCCAGCCCATCGCCATTTCAGCCCTTTTACTTTAACAATGATGTCCTCTACTCTAGTTTGCTCTCTCACCCAAGTGTTTCTTTTTCGATCTCTCCTAGTTATTCCAAGCATGCACCTCTCCATGCTCCTTTGCGTTGTCTGTAACTTTCGTATTGCTCCAACTGTTAGACTCCATGTCTCTGATCCATAAGAGAGGACTGGCAATACACACTGGTTGAAGACTTTTCTTTTTAGACATAAAGTATATGTAAGTAGCGTAGCAATTCAAAATTCATAGGGTGGGGGCTCAAGTGGCTCTAAAGAAGATTATATTATGCCGCCTTAGAGAAAATGTGTTCTGATATACATTGGGAGGGTGTGTGATCCTCTTCAGCCCCTCTTCATATGCTACTTGCTAATGTATATGTCTTAGTTTGAAAAAATATTTTAAAAATTTATAAAATATTAATTGATAATTAAATTAGGATTTATTTACCAATGACCAATATTTTGGTTTTCAAATTATTTGGTGTCCGATTGTTTTCAAACTGCCAAATATAAACAGAGAATTGACGTCTGTTTTGGCATGGGAGGGGGACACCTTGACAGGAAATTGACATCATGCCGCGATACGTTCACAAACAAATAATTTTATTAAGTTAAACAATAAAAAAGTTTATTGTTTAAAATACGTGATAACCAAACATTTATATTAAGAGATAACAGCTATTGAATTGCATGACAATAACGTATAACAACATATTAATAGATTATTGATAATTAATTGATGCTGTTATATTACTATAGATGTTGTATGATAATTGTTTGTTATTAGTTATTGGCATACGGATAATATCGATAAATTGGTTTGTAGCCAGTTTCTAAGTACCACTGCAATAAAAAATCGGATATACCTAAGTCTCTCACTTATATCAAAGAACTTTCTTTCCCCCAAATGGGCGCCTATATGAGTATCTCTAAGGGGGGCCCTGAGAATAATTATTACCTTTTCATGACCGTCAAACGTTTTGGTGAATGTACAAGATACTAAAATGCTACAAAAGTAATTGATACTAATTGACAATTAATAATAAACTAAAAAGTACCTTATTTTAAAATGTGACTGTACAGATTTTTAAAGTAAATGCATAGCAGAACCGGGCAAATCAAAAATTTGAATGGCTAAGGGAGGGGCTCGAACTGCCCTATTTCTCCCGTATGGACGCCCATGTCCCCCCCATAAATTTCATAATATTCACTAGCTGGTATGGATGGACGGAAGTTCAGGCATATCAAGTATATTCTCAGCTTCCGTCAGCTTCATTATGAGCGGGTTAATCTGTATTGACAATTGATTACTAATAATTGATGTATTGGTTATAATTACATGGCGTAACGTATAAATAATTATATACTATGTAACATAGAAAACGGTCAACACTACTTCCCTGATATAACTATCATTTATACCTCCAGTGTGATTATTAATCAAGTTTTGTGTGATGACGTCCTCATTAGGAAAATTTTGTATGTTTTATATTACTTTGCGAAAATGATACCTTGCTTATATTAAACGAGTCACCCATGTATACAAGAACCAAAATTATAAACTCTCTAAAGTGATGTTCAAACAATTTGCTTGAATTTTCATAATTATATATATTGCTGCAAGTTTTTATGAAACTAAATAATGTTTGAAAAATTTGTTTCTTCGTGTATTAATATTAACTATCCTCAAGTGGATTGGTCCAGGCTTTAATTAAAGAATTTAATGGACGGAGTCAAGGAATAAAGTCCGTAAACAGTTCAAATGTTAAGACTTTATTCGGATATACAGGGAAATCTATTTATAATGGTTTTTTAGGGACGGGGAAAGGTTCCGATATAGGTAGTATCGTTAAAGACAGATTTTTCGATATACGTAGTATTCTTATAGACAGATTTATCGATATAAATTGTATTCTTATGGGCAGATTTATCGATATAGATTGTATTGTTGCAGAAGGTTATCGTGGTATTCTGAGTTTATTCGGTACGAGAATCAGTGAGTAGAAGAAAAGCAATGATTTGCAGACATGGGCGCTCCCAGAATTATATCCAAGAGAGTGGATCCAGGAAAAATTCCAAGTTGAAGACCACAAATATAATAATGCTGTTAGACCACAGTTTCTTGTGGAGTTAGTCCTTTTCCCCCACCCCGCTTTTTCATAAGCAAAGAGTATACAAGTGCACCCTCGTGCCTCCCCTCAGGACGCCTATGATTGCAGAGAATAAGTGAATCGGAGGAAAGCAATAAATTGCAGAGAATTAGTGTATGGGAAGAAATTTAAAGCATCAGTCATATATAGAACGTTTGTTTTATAACTCGGGTCATGATCCGTCCAAAGGACATAGCGATATAATGGAGTGCGATGCAATTTGAAAAATTAGCAAAATCGGGAAAAGGTGGGTATTTAATATAGAAGTTTACACATCCCAGTTCGATTTTCACCAGATTGAAGAAATATACGTGCGACATTTTTAATTTATGGTAAGGAAGTTAGCAACGGAACCTTACTTTTTAGAAATATTAAGTTATATTAATATTAAATAATAATATCATAAAATTATTTATATTCAACAAGTTTCATTAATAAAGCTCTGTACTATCCAAACTAATGTAATTTCTTGTAAGTACATAATGAAATACATATATGCAATAATTAATTTCAAAATATGGAATGAGCTTCGTTTATGCGCTGTATAATCTACAAAATTGAGTACGCGTCAAGGTTTTTGGGGAGTGGGAAGATGAAATTTAGTTCATATTTAAAAATTGTATCGCTTGTAAAAAAAGATGTTTAAACTCAGTTATGGTAAGTTCTTTAAATTTATTGCTAAAGTTACAAGGGCATGCCATTGTTATATTTTTTTTAACTTTTTGCCAGAAATTTCTCATCTTCATAGCCATTGTTCTAAGTATAACAAATGATTTCCTACCCAACATTTCAAATCCTGTTTTTATACACAACTTCATCAATCATTAAAGTAAAAATTTCTTTAATGAGATGACTGATAATACATTCTGGAAAGATTTTTGAAAGCAAACCTTGAAAAAAAAAGTAATTATGTTTTTAGTGTGAAACATGAAGACGAAACGAGTCTTAATGCTACGTTAAATTCTGCTAATTTTTACAATAAAATTAAAACAAGATGTGCTTTGTGTAAATTTCTCCGCGCACGCACAAGGCAAGAATTGTGAGATTTTATTAATGAATACAAGTTTGTGAATGATGCATTTTTAACAAATTATAAATTCATACAACAAATGATTTTCATTACTCACTTCATTTGACATCAGTTTTTCCATCAATTTAACAATAAGTCGTAGCTCAAATCTTTCAAGTAATTCCACAATCATTCAATATACACTCTTTTATAAAAAACTTATGCACATCTAAAAAATAATCCGATTATATCGAAATGTATGCAAATTTTTTGGACCAAGTATGCAAATGATTAAATTTTCAAAGCCAATGAGTGTTAACTTCAATCATAGCGCGCATTTCTACTGCGCAACTGGCATCGTATAAAAGAGGTAAAAATTGCAGATGGTTTATTTTTTCTCGTTGTCGGCGTTGCAGTTCCCTGGAGACGGAACAAGTAATGCCGTTACGACGTTGTTGTCGTTGCAGTCCTCTGGAGACGCAACCAATAATGCCGTTACGACGTTGACGAGGACCTTATAACCAATTGGATGACTTCGAACGTGGTCGCATAGTCGGGATGCGTGAAGCTGGCTGGTCCTACAGAGCAATAGGTCGCCACTTGCACCATACGGACACTGCTGTGCAAAGGTGTTGGCAGCAATGGTTTCTGCGAGGAACCCATCGGCGTAATAAAAGCTCTGGAAGGCCAAGGTGCACGAATTCGAGGCAAGGTCGGTTGGTTGTGCGACAGGTCCGTGCTGATCTTACGTCATCATTGTCCGCCATCCAGCGTGCTACAATTTCTTCCATACCACTCGTGGCACCTTCCACCATTTCACGATACTGGGATGAGGTGGGGTTACCCTCACAGCGGTCTTTAAGGCGTTTGCCTTTAACCCCACACCATTTACAGAGTCGTCTGGAGTGGTGTCGTAGCCGATCATCATAGCTGCCAGCAGATTGGTATCGCATAGTGTTCAACGATGAATCCCGCTTCAGTCTTGGAGCAGATGACCATCGGATCCGTGTGTGTGGAGATGCCAGGGCCAGCGGTCCCAACCACCCTTTGTTTAACAGAGGCATACAGCCATTACCCCTAGTGCGATGGTGTGGGGTGCTATCTCATACGAGAGCAGAACGCCCTTAATAGTCCTGCGTGCAACTTTAACAGCTCAACGATATGTTGATGACATCCTGCAGCCGTTTGCGTTACCCTTTGTGACACGACAGCCTGGGGACATTTCTCAACAAGATAACCAGGCTCATGCGGCTCGCATACTTATGAGCTACCTCAGTGCTATTAACACTCTTCCTTGACCAGCAAGATCACCAGACCTTTCACCAATCGAACATGTATGGGACATGGTAGGCCGCTGGATTCGGGCACCGCAAAATGTCGCAGGGGGGGGGGATTTCACCAATTATTGATTTGAACATTCAATGTACAATTCCTAGCCATTGATGGGTCCTACGGCCTTGAATTTTTTATCATTTCCTTACCTGTGTATGTGCTGGATATATATTTAATTTTAATAAAAACAGATAATTTCCTAATGGTGCTTCGTTATTTTTTTTACTTTTTTTGCAAGAGAGTGTATAAAATTTTCAACAATTTGAGAGTCATTCATTACATAAATTTTCCAATCAATTAGAAAATTATTCGTCAGATCAATTTTTCACTCAAACTGACGTTCCCATTTCTTACATAATTTGATATCTGAAAGGACAACAATTGTTAGTTTGGGATTTATGTCACAAAACTGCGCTTAATGGAATGACAGCTTAAACTGATTTGATACAAAATCACGATAAGTTTACGCGCGATTACACTTACTTGAAATAAAGCCCAGTCTATTGTGTTCAAAGACCGTATCTGTAGCCATTGAAAAGCTTACGTCTAAAAGCAGTATGATGTATTAAGCAAGGAAGAAATGTCAAATGACGACAATTGATTTTAAAATGTTTTTCAACATTTTTTTGTTTGAAAGTATTCATACCAAAAATACTCTCAACGTCATAAGTTTTTTTTTTTTCAATTTCGCAGATTCACTCGTTTTTAGGTACATGCGTGGTACAACAAATGTCAATTTCCTGGAAAATGGGTTAATTACTCTGCTTGTGTAAGAAGAGCGTAAATTTGGCGTCATTTGGCGGAGAAAATGTTGTAGAATTTTTTGATATCAGTAAATTAAATATTTGCTATTTTTTTTTACATTTTTGCTTATTTTTTTGCGCCTTCGCTATTGTTTTCTACTGTAGTATTCAAAAGCTATGTGGAGCCAAAGGCAACTTCTATTGGCTTCTAATGAAATGTAAAAGATGTGTAAATAACAGTATTTTATAAATCCAGCCGAAATTAAACTATTTTATTGTTGGCACCATTTTTTTTAATTTGACACATTTTCGCTTTAAGCCGTATTTAGGCTGTATATTTCTATACATTATTTATTCATTTTAGGTGCATGTTTATTCATTTTAAATGCATAGAAACAGGGATGATGCCAAGGGAAAGCGAACCGGCATTCACTCTGAGTGGCAAATTTTTAGGAGTGGCAAAATGGGATTATTATAAAAAATGACGTTATTTTGGATTGAAAAAACACGTGCTTTCCCCCCCGAGCGACATAATAACTAGCTCCGGCCCTGCATATAAATACATATTTTTGAGTCTTTTTAGTACATACTTGAATGTAGAGTTTGCAGTTTTTTAGTGCATATAATTTGGGCTCTAGTGATTAGGCTACCATCCGAAAATGGTATTATAATGCTGTTAATGATCTCAATCATTTCGGTGTCCGTTGAAACACTAAAGATTATGATATTATGATGTTGTCCATGGAGACATACAGTACAACCTGGCTAAGTGACCACTTTTTAAAAGAACCACTGGTCAATCATGCATATACCAAGGTCTGCCGCGTATAGTGACCACCTGTCTATATTGACCATTGCAGTTCAGTCCCAGAGGTGGTCACTTTAGGCAAGTTCTACTGTATTTTCACAGCTCTAATCATATGTAAACACCAACAGGAAATGTTTGTTATGCAAGTGTATATAAAAGTCACCACTTGCGCCTGTTTAATCTGGCAAATACAGCGTGTTGAAATTATTATTACGAAGCTCGGATCTTATAAAGCGCATTTTGTTTGTGTTAAGCGTAGGAAATTTTCCAAGGGCCATTGTTTATCAGTTCGTAGTAAAAGGTATTTCGTCTTAACCATGTTTGTGTTAAAGGAAAAAGTAACGAGGAGATTTCTAAACAATCTGACGGGACTTCAGAAAACGGTTCGTATTAAAAGTAATTCGTCTTAAGCGTGTTCGTCTTAACGAGGCTCGACTATATTATGAAGTTATTTCAGCATTTTTAGTGTTAGCAATATTTTTAATTGTTAACCGTATGTGTAAACAATGACTGAATACTCGCAAAGAAAAGAACGTGTTTCTGCGCCTGATGGGAATAGAACTCACATCTCCTCAATTCTGGTTAAGAGCTCTACCAATTAAGCCGCAGACGACGATCTCTCTCTCTCTCCCTCAGCGAGTGTATGTAAGGCTTTCATTAAGGAAAAGTTCGCAAAGAATAGTGCAGAGCTTTGGCTGCATTTTAAACCAAGTTAAAGAAGCCAAATGTCCGAAAAGAGACACGCAATTTAATTATTTAATTAGAGAAATTCTTTCATCATAGCCGATTCTACGGTTGTATCGGGTCAGGGGCGGACTGGGTCCTCTCAAAGGCGCATACCTTGGATTTTCTGAGGGCTTTGGTCCTTGTCCATTCTAAGTCGCGAGTCCTATTTGACTTGAGGGCGCCCCAGTCTGCCCCTGTATCAGATAGTTACAAAGAAGAGATTATGAAGAAGGGGAGTGTGGTCATTGTCTGTAGCTTAATGGATAGAACACTTAACCGGAAATTGAGGAGGTGTGGGTTCGACTCCCATTAGCCGCAAAACACATTCTTTTCTTTACGAGTATTCAATGATCTGATACAACCATATCATCGGCTATTATAAGAGAATTTCTCTAATGAAATAGGTGTAAAATATTTCTAAAGATTAATAAAATTTGAAACACCTTTAAAAGCTTTGATTTTTCAATCCAAAATCTATAGCTTGGGGAGTTGTAGAATATGGCTCATGCTTTTAATTCCTTTCAAAAAGGGGGTTTCTATTCAAATTTTAAAATTGAATCTCCGATACGCCATTTCCAACTAATTTTGTTTTCTTACGTTTGTTTCATTGCCCTTGGTGGCGCTGAATAAAGTATTCATGACGACGGACCAGAATATAATAAAATTATATATGTTTATTTCTAATTTTCTCCGCTTTACTGGGAGAATGGTGTTGGCTGATGAAATCATCGCTTTAAAGAATTGCAATGCGGTCGACGCAGTCGGCGCCTGAATTACAACTGGTTTATACAACAATTTTCCGCAAGGTGGCGGTACAAAGCATGAAAATGGTAGAACTGTTTTATAAGACTTAACAGCCCTTGAGGCAATATTTGAGTAAACTTTCCACACATTTGTTATTAATCGAAGTAGAGAATAGTGTAAGATAAAATAAAATAGTTAACAAATTATACGTATTTTATTAACGTATCTTTTAAAATATTCACGCAGTTTGCTCAAACTAATATACCCAAGGGCTAAAATTTCTAATTTTGTGATAAATAACATAATATTGACACTGTCACATATCCATAGTTAACTGTATTATGATCAACTTAAAAATTAAACAGAATTTCACTCCTCAAATTTCATATGTTTTTGCTTCAGATTTATTTAATTTTTGTTATTTTCGATGAATAGATTTGCCACGTTGATTTTTCATATCGTATTTACACTGGAGGAGATGATTTAATTTTAATTTTAATAATTAAATTAATAATAATTTTTAATTTATAATTATATAGATTTCAATGGTTATGTTTCCAAGAGCTCTATATAGTAGCTGAATATATTCCAAAGGAATGCAATGAGTAAAACGAATTTTAAATTTATCTACGTATTTTGTTTTAATATTCACTGCTTTAAAATTCAGATCCTGTTCTTTTCATAATGCTATAAAAGTTCCCAATATGATTTTACACCGTGACGAAGAACATAAGTAAAACCAGCATACAGTGATACGTTTTGTAGTATATACACTATTGGCCCAATTATTTGGAATTCCAAGATCTGGAAGGGTCTAAAATACGGATTATTCCTTTATTGTTATCACACAAATAATGCAAGCTCATAAAATTCAAGAACCATTCATCAAAGATAAGTTTTAACATTTTCAGTTCAAACTCAGTCAAAAAATCAGTTTAAACATTTAAAACATATAAAACTGATTTAAAAAAATACTAAGATTATTGTATACTCAAATGTTTTATCTACATGGTGTAATACATTTATTGTAATATTTCTTGCAATTTAGAATAAATTTTTATTTTCCTTTAAAAAATTCTACAAATTGTGGTGAATAACTATATAAAACATTGTGTTATAGATGAAGGTATGTGGTAAATCCTACGTAATTTTCTGTCAAATCGCTTTTTTCTTTAAGTATGCTGTATAACCAACTGAATTGAAATCAGAGCATATTTTATAATAAATCTGAAATAAGTGTGTTCGGAGATTTCCGAATAATCGGTCCTACACTTACATGAATATATTAGAATATAATTATGCTGCCATAGGACCATCTTAGAGATAATTTGTCTTAATGCATTTTTGAATTATACTTAACGTCTAATTACAATTAACAACTTTTTCCAAACTTTTAAAACTTCACAATAGCGGCTGCAAATATACTCTTATTTATTAACTGCTAGTGACTAAATGTTTAATCATTTAATGAGAGCACTTGTTACATATTTCATTAATGTTATAAGATGAAGTTTTAATATGGACTTTGGTATTTACATATTGCTCTACCTTTGAGCAATGTACCTATAGGTTTAAAAGTGGAGCCTAAATGTATACAAAATAATCATAGCATAAGGTTACTACTACTACTAATAATACTACTACCAATAATAATAATAAAATTTTAAGACAACATCATTCGTCGCTATATTATTTATGGAAATTTCATATTTTAAGTGAAATATCATATTCAAATTGTAAAGAAGGTTATATAAATATTTCAATAAGGCGATATCCATAAAGAAAATTACTTTAAACACAAACCGTTTCCTGAATCCCTGTTGAATTTAAGCGTTCTTAGAGAACTCAAAAACCTGGAATTATCAAGGAATTCGAAATCGTCCCTAAAGGTCAGGTAAAAGTCAGGGAAAACACAATTTTTTGGTCAAACCTGAAAAAGTTAGGGAAAATCTTCGTAACTTCTGTACTACTAGTAGCTAAATCTCTCATGAACGTGCAGCTAAGTATTTTCCTCCACAATCGAAGTTGAGTTGAAAGTTTTGTTTGTGTTTGGTTAGGGAATATCGTAGGGAAACTCAGGAACTTGTTTTCTCCAAAATAAATGGGAACCCTGGATTGTATAGTGATAGTAATATACGCGAGATTCTATCCTTTCCGGATAATGCGAACATCTTTTACCAAGAATATATTTTTTCACAATGTGCGTGTTCATATTCCAAGGTTCGATTGTACTATTTTGATGTGAACACTACATGTTTCTGTGTGATAAGTCATTTTTTGTTTATTTTTTCACAAAAAATTTCTTCAAAAGTTTCGAATATATAATTGACCCAAATAACAAATGGAGGGTTTTATTTATGTCTTAAGACACAAGGACAGCAAGGGTAAGGTTGCATCAGGAGCAACAGTTTTCCGAGGAATCTGAACCTCTATTGGCAAGGTAAACTAAATTCTGGACTGAGGTGGTCAGAAAAATGGCGTGCGCTCTATGATAACGCTGGTAGTGGAAATCGCCACGACACGACAACGTGGCACGACCGATGATGGCACGACAGATGCATATGTCACCATTATGACATTGTAGGGCTCAGTGGACCTACATTTTTCGGAGGAATTTGAATATCTTAAAGACTAGGAAATCAACCTCCGGACTCCAGCGGCTAGCCTTCTATATCTTTGGCGCCATTGGTAATCGAAACCGGATTAACGACACGTCAGGAAAATGCCGTGTTACCGTGCCACAGAAGGAGAAATGCGAGGGGGGAATAATCCAGAAATTTCATTTAAAACGTGAATGATTTGACGTTTTCTTTCTTTCATACGTTGGGCTTATCATGTGTCAACAACGTATGACCACCAGAGCTGTAGATACGTGATCCCCTGCAAATGTAATTAGTCCTCAGGGACCTATTTTCTTTAAAATAAATTAGTTTAGAATTTCATGGTAAATTTTTTGTTTTGTATAAAATTGTACATGAAAATGGAAATTGTTCTTTGGCGTTAAAAGTATATTCAAATTATATTTCTATGGTAGATTTTGAGTACACCATGTTTTTTAAGAGGTTTATGTCTTCATCTGCTTTATAATAATAATAAGGGAAATTACAAATTTTAATATACCTCTATAAGTTTTTGATGAAAAACTTGTTAAAAAATTTATTCATTAGTATTAAATATTTTAGTCTACTTCGTTATTTAGTATTATTAAATATATTAATAAAATACATCGAACGTTAATGAATTTTAAGACCGTCCCTGTAGCTTTTTGATCCTCCTGTAACTTCCTCCTCCTGTAACGCCCTCCTCTGTAGATTTCTGAGCCCTTTGTAAGTTTCAGCGCTTCCCTGTAGCCAGCGTCTAGCTACAAGCCTAATGCCCACAAGTATGAATTTCATCTATTATAAATTAAAATCCAAATGTACTTGGTACCCTGTTTTGAAAGCAAAATACTGCATTACCGATGCTATTTCTTAAAGTGCTTTCTCTTAAACCAGAGGCCTAAGAAAACAAGGGTCTCAGGGCACTCAAGTCCCCCTCCCTCCCTTTGGATATCAAAACACATTATTTTCTCACAGGCCGCATTATAAAATCATCTTTAAAGGCACTTGATTCACCATATAGCCACTTGAGTGCACCTCGTGAGTTTTGAATTGCTGCGCTATTGTCTTAAACTTCTTCCCCACGGCCTTTCTTTATGTGTTTCGCTAAGTTTCACAGAATCAGGGTGTGTCTTTCTTAGGCGGAAAATCAAAAATTGAAAAAAAAAAACAAATGCGTTTCCATGTTGGGAATCGAACTTGCTACCCTGTTTTTAAAGCAAAAGACTGTATTTCCGACGCTGTTTCATAAAATGCCTTCTCTTGAACCAGAAGCGAAATAAAGCAAGGAGCTCAGGTGATTCAATTCTCCACCTCTTTCGTTTTCAATTAACTGCTATGCATTGACGGCAAATTGATATATGGCCTGCAAAAGGGTTGCTGGTATCTAACTGGAAGGAGACCCACACGCTGAACGTATGTGACGATGTGTGGAACCGGCCAGGCCAGTAACCTAGTGTCCTACCCCGCCTTCAAGTGGTGCAGGCTGAGCTTTCTATTTATGTGGCAAATTAATATTTGCTACACGGATAGAAAGGCGGAAGGGGAGGGCTAATTCACCAACCCGTTTAGCCAGCGTGGTGAAATTATGGCTAATTCCTCCATTATGTTGACACACCAGAAACCATGGCCCCTAGTCTCCAGGTGCTGGAGTGCTCCTGATCAAGGCAGCGGTCAGTGTGGCATGAAAGCAGGGGGTGCTAAGAATCACTGGAATGGCCCAGGCTGCCGTTTGTTATTGACCTTGGCTACGTTTAATGGACGATCCCTTGCTTCTGAAGCAAAACTTCAGGAATTGGAAGAGGAACTAGACAAGATCAAATGGGACATTGTAGGACTCAGTGAAATTAGAAGAAAAGGTGAAGAGTTGGTGGAACTGAAAAGCGGACATTTGTTTTACTATAGAGGAACGGAAACTGGAAGAACAAGTGGTGTTGGCTTCTTAATCAACAAAAGAATTAAAGACTGTCTTCTGGAAGTTGAAAGTACATCAGATCGAGCAGCGAGGCTTGTTGTTCAACTAACCCAGCGATACCAACTTCAAATAGTACAGGTATATGCACCAACATCAAGCCATACCGACGAAGAGGTTGAAGAATTTTATGAAGAAATCAAAGAGTTACACACCAAAGGGAAACAACATATCAAGCTCATCATGGGGGATTTCAATGCAAGAATTGGACAACAGGAACAAGGAGAGACATCGGTTGGTAAATACGGATATGGGGAAAGGAATGAACGTGGCGATCAACTCATCGAATTTGCAGAAGCTGAAAACCTTAGCATCATGAATTCATTTTTTAAGAAGAAACCGCAAAGAAAATGGACATGGAAACACCCAAATGGGGGAACTAGTGAAATTGACTATATCCTGGCAAACAAGAAATCAATTATTGAAGATTGCAGTGTACTGAACAGATTTAACACAGTTGTGAACATCGAATGAGATATAAAATGCATAAATAATAAACTGAAAGGCAGAAGCTTGACCCAAGTAAGTAAGAGGGTGGATCTAATGAAACTGAAAGTAAATACCGAGGCATTCAAGTTGGAATTAAAAAATCGCTTTTCTGCACTGGAAGGACTTATTGATGAAAGTGATATCTCAGAAGCAAATGAAAACATTGTTAAGACAATAGTTGAAACTGCTGGGGAAATTGGTGGTGTAACCTGTAAAAAGCACAATAGCAAATTATCTGAGAAGACGAAACAGCTCATGAAAAGGCGAAGAGATATGAAGGTGGACAATCGAAATACCAGTTCCAGGATTGAGTACATAGAACTTTGTAAAACTCTGCGCAAAAGCATGAAAGAAGACATAAGAAAATTCAACTGTGAGCTAGTAAGGAAAGCCATTGAAAATAACAAGAGCCTTAGGGTTGTTAAAGGAAGTTTATCTGTTGGGAAGAAACACATCATTGCATTAAAAGGAGAGGATGGCACCGTAACAAGAAATAGGGAAGAAATACTTAGAAGAGTTGAAGAATTCTACAAAAAACTATATGAAAGTAACAGTGGATTAAACGAAGACGCCGCAATAGTCGAAGGAACAGCTCCTAAAATCTTAAAAGAAGAAGTTTCATTTGCAATAAAAAATATGAAGAAAGGAAGAGCCCCTGGTGATGATGGTATTACATTAGATATCCTAAAAGGCTTTGGAATATAGCAAGACATACTTTTTGAGTCTTTATAAATGTCTTAATAGCATTATACCAAAACGGGCCAGGATTCTGAAACAGTAATTCTTTTGCATAAAAAAGGTGATAAAGAGGATTTGAAAAATTACCGACCAATTAGCTTGTTACCTGCTATTTATAAAATCTTCACAAAAGTGCTAACACATCGCCTGCAGAAAAAATTAGATGCAGCTCAACCAAGAGAACAAGCTGGATTTCGAAGTGGATTCAGTACAGTGGACCATATTCAAGTATTAAGAGAATTAATTGAAAGAACACATGAATATGAACTTCCATTGTGTGTGGCATTTATTGACTATGAGAAGGCCTTTGACTCTATTAAAACATCAGCAGTCATCAACTCTTTAAGATCAGCAGACATCGAGGATGTGTACATTGACATGGTGAAATGTGTGTATAAAAATGCAAGTGCAAAATTTCGGTTACATAAAGATACCAAAACTATCAAAATTGGTAAAGGTGTGAGGCAGGGAGATACCATTTCTCCAAAACTTTTTACTTCAGCTTTACAGATGATTTTTCAGCTGATAAATTGGAATAACAAGGGAATAAAAATAAATGGTGAATATTTAAATCATCTGCGGTTTGCTGATGACATTGTTATTTTTTCAACGGACCCATTAGAACTCCAAGACATGGTACAAGAGCTCTCAACTAGAAGTGAAGAAGTTGGACTCAAGATGAACCTACAAAAAACTAAGATCATGTTCAATAATTTCGTAGAGGAAACAAAAATACAAGTTGACAACATTGAGCTAGAAATTGCTGATTCATATATTTACCTTGGCCAGCTGATTTCAATGGATGGCAACATTATGAAAGAACTCAACAGACGTATTAAACTTGGCTGGAGTGCATTTGGAAGAAACAGTTTTATCCTGAAGGGGAAATTGCCTTTGTGTCTAAAAAGAAAGGTCTTCAACCAGTGTGTATTGCCAGTCCTCTCTTATGGATCAGAGACATGGAGTCTAACAGTTGGAGCAATACGAAAGTTACAGACAACGCAAAGGAGCATGGAGAGGTGCATGCTTGGAATAACTAGGAGAGATCGAAAAAGAAACACTTGGGTGAGAGAGCAAACTAGAGTAGAGGACATCATTGTTAAAGTAAAAGGGCTGAAATGGCGATGGGCTGGGCATATTGCAAGAAGAACTGATCAACGATGGACAACAGAAATTCTGAACTGGATTCCAAGAGACCACCGAAGACCTAGAAAACGTCCTCAAACTAGATGGGTGGATGAAATAAGAAAACAGGTTGGGGTGACGTGGAAGCGAATTGCTCAGGATAGACTTGTGTGGAAAGCATTTGGAGAGACCTTCATCCAGCAGTGGATAGATAATGGTTGAATATGATGATGATGATATATATATGAGAAATTTATATCTAATGTTTGATTTGAAGTTGCACTCCTTCCCGCAGTTATAAAATTGAGAAACGATCATTCAGTCCCATGTGGATTTAAGCTAAACTTTAACCAAAGACGTCACAACCACATTTACTATTTAATTCTCATTATCTTTGCATAACAAAGATATAAGTTTAATTTATTGTTTCTACTTATTAGCAAAAAACTCTTCGGAGGATTGGCGAACGCTCTTTGCGTAAATTGCGGTAAATTTAATTGCAATCCTATTCTGTGGCTGTGATATGTTACTATACATATAATATGGTGATTTTATCGTATACTAAGATGAGGAGGAGATAATCAAATTTTTAAAAGGCTTAGTCCCTCAATTCTACCATCTGTCACTATGTTAAGCAATTACAGATATTTTGCTGACGTATTAATTTTGTACGACGAAAACGACTCAGTTTAAGGAGTTATTGATATATTTATGCCTGTCAGCACGAAGGACGTTTTATGACAGTTATTTTTAAAACTCGCTGAATAAAATATTTTTGTTTCTATTTCGGTCTAAGTGTCCTTTCTTGACATTTCTGTTTCTAGCTGTCAATTTCCCAGTTCCTGACGACTAAACAATCTATCTTTTATAAAGAAATGGCTTTCTGGAAATTTTGCGATGTATATTATACTATCCTTGAACTTCTTTGAGATCTGAAACACCTCTTTGGGTCCGTTCTCTTTCTTTTTTTTGTGATAGATTAATTTTCTATTCTATTTACTTCTGAAATTATCTTTTGTTTTATATAAGAGAAAATAAGCATTATGTCCTTGTGAAAGAGAGAGAGAGTGGGAATTGGAAAATTGTCCATTAGATAGAGGTGACTGCGGTTTATTAATGCCTGTTAAGAAGGGTATGGTGCAGCGGGACATACATACATTCAGAAGCATGGACATTAAGGTGTGCGGCCTTTATCCAAACCAGTGTTACGTCGATTCTTATCGGGACTGTGCATTTGTTTTACAATGGTTCAAAGACGATACATGTGCACTTCAAACCTTTGTAGCGTACTGAGTATCTGGTTAGGTGATACAAAGGATACCATTTTTTTTTGCCCAATTTCGATTATCCCAGTGTTGTGAAACACATTTAGGACAATTGGAATAGTAATATACAGTTAGAATATAGTAACCTAGTCTCAGAATTCCAAGAGAAACTGGCGGATTATTCATTAGCCTAGAAATGTGGCCAAAAAACAAGGAAAGAAAGAAGAGAAAGAGATTCATAATAAGATGTATCCGCACAATATCATTTCTTTCTAATGAAGAACTTTTCCTTGGGGTTTGGGTATATGCCTCTTTTATTTCTCGTCGTACAAATTAGTTTCAAAGAATTAATAAGTTGCGCGATGAAAGCTACACGAGAGAGTGTCATTATCCCTCGGAGTTCTTTTTAATTATTATAAACAAAATAAATAAATAAATAAATAAATAAATAAACTTGATAATCTTGGGGATGAGATTTGGCCCTCATTAAATAGGAGTTGGGGAATAGTAATTAGTAGGGAATAGTAATAGTATTGGAATAGTAATATACAGTTCGGAGGCCTGTGTCGAGAATTCTAAGAGTCGTCACCTTCTTTACAAGATGCCATGTTTGTTGCATAAATAAC
>QLNU02014802.1:121662444-121673600 GCA_006491805.2 Dysdera silvatica | reverse complement strand
GCTTCATCCTGAAGAAAAAAAATGAACAAATTTTTCGAAGATTGCGATTTTTTACCGACCGATGTCATTATTTGTGCGACCACTAAAGGGATTACATGCCATGCGTTTGTTATGCCGTAAAATGGCTTTGTGAGACTATAATGTATGCCATCACACACACACACGCACGCACGCATATGCAGTAGAACCTCCATATAACGAAATGGACGGTTCCATAAAAAAAATTTGTTATGCAGAAAATTCGCTATGTGGAAACGCTATATTCTTCATGAAATATGGCAGTGCAATATGATACCACAATTAAAATCCCATTTTTCAGTTAACGACTGTTTCTCATAAATAACATTCAACCATTTAAAAATAGATGTTTTTAGGAGTGAAATATATAAATATACATGCGTATAAAAAGAGTTGAACGATTATTACCTTAAAATGAAAACGTATTTAATGCTTCTTTCATACACATTCATGCTTTTGTAGAAAAATTTCTAACATCCTGCTGCACAACAAATGGCGGTGTTGATTCATCATAAAAGTGTTAGCACCCCTGTGGGAAATTTGCAAGGTCTGGATTTCTGGTAAAAACGAGCAAAAGAGCGCGACAAGTACTACTATTCAGACAACACAGTGTATTCAAGGACAATTGGGGCCTGTTCATAGCCTAGCAGTTTCGCACTGTATGGGGCAACCAGATACAGGTATGTGTGCTTAGGAAAACTCTTTATTAGGGAGTTTAAAGTCCATTAGATGTGCCCCATTCTGTTTGTTTGCCAATTACCTTAAAATCGTATTGTATTCCCACGGTATGAGGGAACCCGATGTCGCTGACGTGACTACTCAATTTTCTGTTTTGGTCATTAAAAATTTCGTTATATAGAAATTTATTTCATTATAACTTTATAATGAAATAAATTTCTATAGAAACACTTTCATATGTAATGACCATGGGGATTTACCAAAACTTCGCTATATAGAGAATTTCGCTATGCGAAGGTTTAATATATATATATATATATGGCCTGCAAAAGGGTTGCTGGTATCTAACTGGAAGGAGACCCACACGCTGAACGTATGTGACGATGTGTGGAACCGGCCGGGCCAGTAACCTAGTGTCCTACCCCGCCTTCAAGTGGTGCAGGCTGGGCTTTCTATCCAAGAGGCAAATTAATATTTGCTGCACGGATGGAAAGGCGGAAGGGGAGGGCTAATTCACCAACCCGTCTAGCCAGCGTGGTGAAATGATGGCTAATTCCTCCAATATGCTAATACACCAAAAACCATGGCCCCTAGTCTCCAGGTGCTGGAGTGCTCCTGATCAAGGCAGCGGTCAGCGTGGCATGAAAGCAGGGGGTGCTAAGAATCACTGGAATGGCCCAGGCTGCCGTTTGTTATTGACCTTGGCAACGTATAATGGACGATCCCTTGCTTCTGAAGCAAAACTTCAAGAATTGGAAGAAGAACTTGACAAGATCAAATGGGACATTGTAGGACTCAGTGAAGTTAGAAGAAAAGGTGAAGAGTTGGTGGAACTTAAAAGTGGACATTTGTTTTATTATAGAGGAACGGAAACTGGAAGAACAAGTGGTGTTGGCTTCTTAATCAACAAAAGAATTAAAGACTACCTTCTTGAAGTCGAAAGCACGTCAGATCGAGCAGCGAGGCTCGTTGTTCAACTAACCCAGCGATACCAACTTCAGATAGTACAGGCATATGCACCAACATCAAGCCATACCGACGAGGAGGTTGAGGAATTCTATGAAGAAATCAAACAGCTACATACCAAGGGGAAACAACACATCAAGCTCATCATGGGAGATTTTAATGCAAGAATTGGACAACAGGAACAAGGAGAGACATCGGTTGGTAAATACGGATACGGGGAAAGGAATGAACGTGGCGATCAACTCATAGAATTTGCCGAAGCTGAAAATCTTAGCATCATGAATTCATTTTTTAAGAAGAAACCGCAAAGAAAATGGACATGGAAACACCCAAATGGGGGAACTAGTGAAATTGACTATATCCTGGCAAACAAGAAATCAATTATTGAAGATTGCAGTGTACTGAACAGATTTAATACTGGAAGTGATCATCGAATGGTGAGATGTAAAGTGCACTTAAATACTAAACTAGAAAGGCAGAAGCTCATTAGGAAACAAGTATGTAAGAGGGTGGATTTAAAGAAATTAAAAGAAAATACCGAGGCATTCAAGTTGGAATTAAAAAATCGCTTTTCTGCACTGGAAGGACTTATTGAAGAAGTTGACATCTCAGAAGCAAATGAAAACATTGTTAAGACAATAATTGAAACTGCTGGGGAAATTGGTGGTGTAATATGTAAAAAGCAGAATAGCAAATTATCTGAGAAGACGAAACAACTCATGAAAAGGCGAAGACTTATGAAGGTGGACAATCAAAATACCAGTCGCAAGATCGAGTATGTAGAACTTTGCAAAACTTTGCGCAAAAACATGAAAGAAGATATAAGAAAATTCAATTGTGAGTTAGTAAGGAAGGCCATTGAAAGCAACAAGAGCCTTAGGGTTGTTAAAGGGAGTTTGTCTATTGGGAAGAAACACATCATTGCATTAAAAGGAGAGGATGGCACTGTAACAAGAAATAGGGAAGAAATACTTAGAAGAGTTGAAGAATTCTACAGAAAGCTGTATGAGGGAAACAGTGGATTAAACGAAGACTCTGAGATAGTCGAAGGAACAGCTCCTAAAATCTTAAAAGAAGAAGTTTCATTTGCAATAAAAAGTATGAAGAAAGGAAGAGCCCCTGGTGATGATGGTATTACATTAGATATCCTAAAAGAAGCTGGAGAATATGTAGAAGACATACTTGCAAAATTCTTTACCAAATGTCTTAACAGCGGTAACATACCAAACCAATGGGATTCTGCAACAGTAATTCTTTTGCATAAAAAAGGTGATAAAGAGGATTTGAAAAATTACCGACCAATTAGCTTGTTACCTGCTATTTATAAAATCTTCACAAAAGTGCTAACACATCGCCTGCAGAAAAAATTAGATGCAGCTCAACCAAGAGAACAAGCTGGATTTCGAAGTGGATTCAGTACAGTGGACCATATTCAAGTATTAAGAGAATTAATTGAAAGAACACATGAATATGAACTTCCATTGTGTGTTGCATTTATTGACTATGAGAAGGCCTTTGACTCTATAAAAACATCAGCAGTCATCAACTCTTTAAGATCAACAGACATTGAGGATGTGTACATTGACATGGTGAAACGTGTGTATAAAAATGCAAGTGCAAAATTTCGGTTACATAAAGATACCAAAACTATCAAACTTGGCAAAGGGGTGAGGCAGGGAGATACCATTTCTCCAAAACTTTTTACTTCAGCTTTACAGATGATTTTTCAGCAGATAAATTGGAATAACAAGGGAATAAAAATAAATGGTGAATATTTAAATCATTTGCGGTTTGCTGATGACATTGTTATTTTTTCAACGAACCCATCAGAACTCCAAGACATGGTACAGGAGCTCTCAACTAGAAGTAAAGAAGTTGGACTCAAGATGAACCTACAAAAAACTAAGATCATGTTCAATAATTTTGTAGAGGAAACAAAAATACAAGTTGACAACATTGAGCTAGAAATTGCTGATTCATATATTTACCTTGGCCAGCTGATTTCAATGGATGGCAACATTATGAAAGAACTCAACAGACGTATTAAACTTGGCTGGAGTGCATTTGGAAGAAACAGTTTTATCCTGAAGGGGAAATTGCCTTTGTGTCTAAAAAGAAAGGTCTTCAACCAGTGTGTATTGCCAGTCCTCTCTTATGGATCAGAGACATGGAGTCTAACAGTTGGAGCAATACGAAAGTTACAGACAACGCAAAGGAGCATGGAGAGGTGCATGCTTGGAATAACTAGGAGAGATCGAAAAAGAAACACTTGGGTGAGAGAGCAAACTAGAGTAGAGGACATCATTGTTAAAGTAAAAGGACTGAAATGGCGATGGGCTGGGCATATTGCAAGAAGAACTGATCAACGATGGACAACAGAAATTCTGAACTGGATTCCAAGAGACCACCGAAGACCTAGAAAACGTCCTCAAACTAGATGGGTGGATGAAATAAGAAAACAGGTTGGGGTGACGTGGAAGCGAATTGCTCAGGATAGACTTGTGTGGAAAGCATTTGGAGAGACCTTCATCCAGCAGTGGATAGATAATGGTTGAATATGATGATATATATATGAGAAATTTATATCTAATGTTTGATTTGAAGTTGCACTCCTTCCCGCAGTTATAAAATTGAGAAACGATCATTCAGTCCCATGTGGATTTAAGCTAAACTTTAACCAAAGACGTCACAACCACATTTACTATTTAATTCTCATTATCTTTGCATAACAAAGATATAAGTTTAATTTATTGTTTCTACTTATTAGCAAAAAACTCTTCGGAGGATTGGCGAACGCTCTTTGCGTAAATTGCGGTAAATTTAATTGCAATCCTATTCTGTGGCTGTGATATGTTACTATACATATAATATGGTGATTTTATCGTATACTAAGATGAGGAGGAGATAATCAAATTTTTAAAAGGCTTAGTCCCTCAATTCTACCATCTGTCACTATGTTAAGCAATTACAGATATTTTGCTGACGTATTAATTTTGTACGACGAAAACGACTCAGTTTAAGGAGTTATTGATATATTTATGCCTGTCAGCACGAAGGACGTTTTATGACAGTTATTTTTAAAACTCGCTGAATAAAATATTTTTGTTTCTATTTCGGTCTAAGTGTCCTTTCTTGACATTTCTGTTTCTAGCTGTCAATTTCCCAGTTCCTGACGACTAAACAATCTATCTTTTATAAAGAAATGGCTTTCTGGAAATTTTGCGATGTATATTATACTATCCTTGAACTTCTTTGAGATCTGAAACACCTCTTTGGGTCCGTTCTCTTTCTTTTTTTTGTGATAGATTAATTTTCTATTCTATTTACTTCTGAAATTATCTTTTGTTTTATATAAGAGAAAATAAGCATTATGTCCTTGTGAAAGAGAGAGAGAGTGGGAATTGGAAAATTGTCCATTAGATAGAGGTGACTGCGGTTTATTAATGCCTGTTAAGAAGGGTATGGTGCAGCGGGACATACATACATTCAGAAGCATGGACATTAAGGTGTGCGGCCTTTATCCAAACCAGTGTTACGTCGATTCTTATCGGGACTGTGCATTTGTTTTACAATGGTTCAAAGACGATACATGTGCACTTCAAACCTTTGTAGCGTACTGAGTATCTGGTTAGGTGATACAAAGGATACCATTTTTTTTTGCCCAATTTCGATTATCCCAGTGTTGTGAAACACATTTAGGACAATTGGAATAGTAATATACAGTTAGAATATAGTAACCTAGTCTCAGAATTCCAAGAGAAACTGGCGGATTATTCATTAGCCTAGAAATGTGGCCAAAAAACAAGGAAAGAAAGAAGAGAAAGAGATTCATAATAAGATGTATCCGCACAATATCATTTCTTTCTAATGAAGAACTTTTCCTTGGGGTTTGGGTATATGCCTCTTTTATTTCTCGTCGTACAAATTAGTTTCAAAGAATTAATAAGTTGCGCGATGAAAGCTACACGAGAGAGTGTCATTATCCCTCGGAGTTCTTTTTAATTATTATAAACAAAATAAATAAATAAATAAATAAATAAATAAACTTGATAATCTTGGGGATGAGATTTGGCCCTCATTAAATAGGAGTTGGGGAATAGTAATTAGTAGGGAATAGTAATAGTATTGGAATAGTAATATACAGTTCGGAGGCCTGTGTCGAGAATTCTAAGAGTCGTCACCTTCTTTACAAGATGCCATGTTTGTTGCATAAATAACGAACAAAGAAACATTTCGTTCCCGAATGAATATCCTCTGGAATCGAATGGCAAAGGCGGTTTGATTGGGCAAGAAACATTGGGATTCAATTTTCGATTTTCAAATGTTTTCGAAAACAAACACTCTAACGATGATGGCAGTATGATTATGGAAAGTAATTTTATGTTAAGTGATTGTACAGATACTCTTTTTCGCTATAGTGGTTAGGTCATTACCGCAAGGGCCGGATATCAGGATAAAAATCAGTGCCTGTTCATGGTCATGTGCTGATTCCACCTCAATAAATGATAATGATCCATAGAAATCAAGGATTTTCGATAACTACCTTGAAAAGTAAACCACGTAACTGATAAAATATGTTGATTCTTCTTATCTTAATTAATACGTTGGTTTATCAGACATAACTTGCTTGCTTGTATATTACAGCGTCAGCATCTAGAATAATTTGGCGTATAATCCATAAAAGTACGCTACATCATGATATATCGTTTTTCAAAGAATCCCAACCGGATTCCGAATATTCGTAATCGAGTGATTATAATAGATTACATTTTCGCGTACTCACATCTGTAATTGTAATTGAATGTTTTGAAGTAGCTGTAATCTGCAATATAATCATAATCACACTTTTAAATTTCATTTAATCATAATCGTTTTTTGAAATTCTTAGGTAATTGTAGTCATAATCGCTGTGATTATAATTGTAATCGCCATGATTATAATCGTAATCGAACTGATTATTTCTGATTGCGTGCAAGTAATTATGATTATAATGTGCAATCGTGATCATGTTTTTCTTTATGCGTATTCATAATCGTAGTTATACTCGAGAAATTAAAATTGACTGCAATCGTAATCAAAATCGTAATCTAAATTTTAATACTTATGCAATCGCAATCATAATCCTACCATGGTAATCGTAATCATAACCCTATCATGGTAATCATAACCATAATTATAATCCTACTATGATTTCATAATCATAACCCCACTATGGTAATCGTAATAATAATCCTACTATGGTAATCGTAATAATAATCCTACTGTGGTAATCGTAATAATAATCCTACTGTGGTAATCGTAATAATAATCCTACTGTGGTAATCGTAATCATATAACATGATTGTAATTGTTCCCAAGTTTGATCCCAATCTCTCTTGCCTAAGTAACCAAAACAAACCCGAATTACCATGAGTGGAAAAGCGGTACGCACTCTATTGCTGGTGCCATCAGAGTCGAACTTGGGTTAAAGGCTCGAAGGATGAACGCGCGATGTTCACGTCACTGTAAGGCACGTTTCAGCTTACGTGTCCAAAAGTATTGCAATAGAGAATTGATTTATCAAATTCAGTTTCACGAAGGCTTTCAAGAAGAAGAAAATTAATATAAGCGTGCTTTCTTGAACACATTTGCCGTTTTGACATTTAATTTTATATTAGGTTTCAGTTTCTCTGTGTGAGCTCTCTTCAGATGGGTACGGAAAGCAAAGGGAGTAATTCTATTCAAATATGCATCAACAGTCAGCGGTTTATTTTGTTCTCGGAAGCGTCGATACCAATAATATAACTTAACAATATAATAATTATAATTTTATAATATAACAATAATACATCTTTAATGCGGCATTCTTTGGTTCGGCACATTCTATAATCCGGCATCGATCGAGCTGCTCGCGTTCGGTTTTTTCGGGTGGATTCGGGCGTTTGTTGACCTTGTCCGCCAGGTCGGATGAAGAAGGAGACATGGCAGATGAAGCTGAAGTCACGTGGAAACAGGCTTCTGACGTATTAAATATATTTGTAAAATTTGCCGTATCCAACAAAATCTAAACTCTGTAGAACTCACAAATCTGTGTATAATCTGTAACGATGTTTTGAAGGAAAGATCCGAATCACAAAGGCAACATGTTATCAGAGACTTTTTTAAACAGTAAAGCTTATATGTATTTTTTTCTTGCTATACAGCAACTTATTACAATTTGTTTTAAATATCATTGCACTGTATTAATTTTTCTTTGGTATTCCCGTTAAAACCATATTGATATATTGTTATCTATATCTATTTTGATATATGGTTATCTATATCTATATTGATATATGGTTATTTATATCTATATTGATATATGTTATCTATATCTATTTTGATATATGGTTATACATATTTGATATATGTTATCTATATCTATTTTGATATGGTTATCCATATTGATATATGGTTATCCATATTGATATATGGTTATCCATATTGATATATGGTTATCTATATCTATATTGATATATGGTTATCTATATCCATATTGATATATGGTTATCTATATTGATACATGGTTATCTATATTGATATATGGTTATCTATATCCATATTGATATATGGTTATCTATATCCATATTGATATATGGTTATCTATATCCATATTGATATATGGTTATCTATATTGATATATGGTTATCTATATTGATATATGGTTATCTATATTGATATATGGTTACCTATATTGATATATGGTTATCTATATCGATTCGATAATTCGGCAAAATCGCTAATGGCCCGTGATACCGAACGTGCTGGATTAAAGAGATCTTACTGTACTTAGATTTCAACGTCTCAATGTTTTTTGTAATTTCAAGGGTACTGGGCTCAGATCTGAGTTATGCATTTAAACGTATCGCGGTCTGTCCTACCCCTCATCTAATCCATGTGTCATGAGAGAAAACAAAATAAAAAATTATTTTAGTAAACTCTCTGCTTTTTTGAAGATAGTTTGGAAATTCAGTTTAAAGTTATCAAGACGAAGCACCACGGCTTGTTGGATATCTTCGCTCTGTTTAACACCGATAAACCATTCCTAAAACGATTTGTCCCTTCAAAGCAAGAATGTATTTTGTGATTGCGAAAAACTCAATCCTAAAGGAATTCAATTTGTCGTGTAGTCTGTCTGGGTTCACAGTCGTTTTTCAACTGCGAAAATAAAAAGCTCATTCTGCGTTTTCGCAAAGTAAAAGAAAATGTTTGCTGAAAAGGTTGAAATGCATTTATCGTCACGTCGAAAAAAAAAGTCCTTTTAGCGAATGCATCCAAGTACGACAATATCTAATACATCAAACTAAGAAAAGAATACTCCGCACTTTTAGATAAAGGTCCTTCCCATTTGTGGTCATCCTATAAGATATAGATAATAATTTAGTGAATATTAGTATTATATATTATTAATAAATAAATAAATAATAAATTACATATTAATATATATAATAATATATATTAATATATAATTTAGTTAATACAGGGAATTGTTTTTTTGCATGAAAACTTGCTTACCCCTGAATGACCGACCGGTCCTAATTTTTTCCTATTTCCATTAAAAAAATGCTCTGCTGGAAATTTTGAATTGCAGATTATTCAGATTAAACGACAGGTGTACGGTGAATTTGATAATGAAAATGACCAACAGGGCCGCATTTAGGAACTCAACGCCCCTAGGCATATTTGCTCTCGGCCCTTCTATCTCTTCCTCTTCCTTCCGTCCCTAAATTTAAAATACTATTTACTAGCTGCTCTGTTTCTTTGTTGTTTTAAGTTTCAAGGACTACAATGGTCATGCTGTGAAGGGACCTACTGTTTTCTAAGGAATCCGAACCTCGTAAGGACTGGGGAACCAAACCCCGGACTACAGTGAGCAATGAGATTTACTGGATGCTACAAGTACGGTTTAAAGAATTATAAATGGGAAAGATGTTTTACATTAATTATTTTTAGATTTCGTACGCTAGCGTTAAACATATTAAAATAGTAAAAAAAATATTTAGTTCATGAAATAATATGTGCTGTGCATATAGCCTTTATTTCACTCTTGCCTTTTTTTAATTTTTAACTAAAATTCTTTTTTATTTACAAATTTTGCGCCCTGAAAAATTTTGCGCTCTAGGCACGGGCTAAGTTGGCGTAAGGGGAAAGGCGGCTCTGACTACCAACCCTTAAAGCGTTTGAGCATGATAACCCATGCACTGAACAAATGATAATTCTCATTCTAATTTCAATTCAGTGCTTATTATTCTCATTCTAATTTCTATTCAGTGCATATTATTCTTATCCTAATTCCTATTTATTGATCATCTTCGTTTAAATTTTCATTCAGTGCATATTATTCTCACCCTAATTCCTATTTATTGATCATCTTCGTTTTAATTTCCATTCAGTGCATATTATTCTCATCCTAATTCCTATTTATTGATCATCTTCGTTTTAATTTCCATTCAACGAATACTCATTCCCATTTCCATTTAGCGAATGGTCATTTCAATTCTCATTCTGTAAATTATTTGAAAAACGGAAGTGGGTTCAATGAATATGATTTTTTAGAGGACTGAAAAAAGAAGAATTTCTTAAAAAATGAAAGATTTTGTTCGCTCCTAAGCCAAAATATTCAGATCAGGAATGTAGAAATTAAAATATTACGGGCAGAGGGGACTTAAGAAAGCTCGTGCGAGTTAGAGAAAAATAGGCCTTGATATCAAACGGGGGGGGGTTTGAGTATCATGAGCCCACACCTCTACTACACCACTGATTCACATAGGGCGGTACTTGAAATCTAGCTGTGCCTAAAAGTATGTGAAATTTGTTATTTTCAAATTTTTGCATAGTTCTTCTCTGGCCCTTTAGCTTCCACTATAAAACTGAACAATCGAGTTAAACTAGGAAAAATGGTCAATGTTTTCAGGACAAGGTCTTATTACAGCTGCTAGAGTTGCGTAGGTTTCCTTCTGGCCATTAAAGAACACAACTTTTGTTTCCACAGAAGTTTAGTTTTTTTGAAGTTGGTTTTTTAGTTCTTGAGAAGCTATAAAGGACTTTTTATGTAGTTTTTCCTCTTGAAAGAAAAGTTTTGAAAGTTTCTTTTTCTTTTACTTCAAAAATCACTTGAATTTCGACGAGAGTGCTGTTTTATGAATTTTTAAAGCATTCATGCAGTTTTCGGGAAAAAATCTTTTTCAAAAGTGTTGATTCTTCTTCAAATTAAGAATGAGAGTTTTAGCTTCATTCGCGTTAGAAAAAATTTAATATCACCTTTGTTTTTATAATATCGACCAATTTTTAAACATAAGTTTCGTAAGTAGGTTTAAGTTTTGGTTATTAGTTCTAAAGTTAGAACTTCAAAGTTAAATTCATCAATTAATCTTAATCAATAGATTATTATATAATTTTTATTATTTTATGGCTTTGTCTTTAGTAAGAAATATACATTTTATTTATTAAAATGCAGTAGGAATTTTCATTAACAA
>QLNU02014802.1:121644481-121662344 GCA_006491805.2 Dysdera silvatica | reverse complement strand
CAGCTTATTAAAATTGTAATTATTTAGTCATACTTATGCATTTTAATAAATTATTTGTCAAATATTGGTCTCTGACAAATTTATATGTTACCGACTTTTGCTCAGTGTTTCATGTAACGTATTTTTAGGTTTGAATAAATTATTACTATTAATAAAATCAAATTATTATTTCAATTACATTAAGTTATTAATTATAATTATTACACCAGTGTCTAAATGCCAGTTGTTAAGCAGCTTACTTTTTGCAAAAAAATAACTAGTTGGAAGGTTGTAAACATCGATAAAACATAAAACACGATATTCCGTGTTCAGCTACTGCAAGTACAGTGGAAACTCTATTATCTAAATTTTATTCATTGAGATTAAATCGGTAAACCACGATTTTCGCATGGTAGAAAGCGCACCGATTCAATAATCCAGCACCAACTATATTAATAATTAGGAGAAAATGTTGTCACAATAAGTACAGATTTATTTTTATTATTATTTATATTATATATATTATATATTAATATATTATTTATTATTTATTTAGTAGAAAAAAGTGTGTTTGTACTTTAAAAATAAATACAATTTTATGATTTTTTTACATTGAAATTATTCATTTAGAACATCTCACAAAGGTTTGAAGTGAAGATCTTTGACGCAATTTGGACGAAAAGGCTACCAAGAAAAAAGCATTTTATAGGAAAAATGGCAAACAGGGTATTCATGATAAAAGAAGATGGTATAATCAGGGCCCCGGTTAAGACATATGGGGTTATAGGCACAGTATTAGTTGGGAGCCCCTTTACTCGCGGTGACAGATATAGAAAGGGGTCTGGAAGCATATTAAAAAATAAGTACTTACGTATACTCATTCTAAAACTCTTCAAATTTCTGGTAAACTATCTAAAATAGCCCAAAAAAAGTAAGCTTTTACCTAAAAATTTTCTAGATGTCGATCAAAAGTGAGTAACCAAAAGTCAACTTAAAAAAAAAAAAAAACCCAAATTGGGGGTCCCCTTCCAATTGGGGTCTTGGGCCTGGGCCTTCTGAGGACAGTCAGTAATCAGGCCCTGGATGTAATAGAAGTTACACTGCATGGTGAAAAGTTCCAATTGATGTTTAAATGATGATTTAAATTGATATTAATATACAAATTATAATAATATCAAATTAATATACAAATTATAATAATATCAAATTAATATACAAATTGTATCAAATTAATATACAAATTATAATAATATCAAATTAATATACAAAATTATAATAATGTCATATTAATATACAAATAAATACTGTCGAGTCTAATTGGACGATGATGATGTCAATTTGATAAAGCCAAGGAAATCTTCCGTGGATGTTAGATGCGTACAGAAAGATCTATATTTAAAACACACACAAGCTTTCCAAATTCCTCTCTTACATCTCAATTCTTTTATTAAGTTTCATGCCATCCATCGTTTTATAAAACTTACGCAAACACTCCAATTTGATAATGCTTTCAATTTAAATTCTATCTGCTTTTATACATTCAATAATTGAATTTGAGGATTAAGTTCCAATCTGAGTTTAATTTCAATTACAATCCTCCATATTCCCGCACGAAATATCACAAAAACATTTTTTCAATTCGCAATTAATTTCTAGTCTTCAATTTCAATATTCATAGACTTTTTCTTCAAAGTTAATTCCTGTTATTAATAAATGTTCGAAACTACCCGTAGAAATAAATTTTTAGGAAACAAATATTTTCGGTTGCATTTTATATCAGTCGGTAATTTCATTAAAAAATTACCGACTGGTATCTAATTGCTAATATATTCGAATACATCTTGCATCCGTTAATTTGAAATCATTGAAGTATATATTAATAAATTATTTACAATAAACCGTAATAGATAATCACATGAAAATTGAATGATAATATTGCCAGTCTTAACCATGATGCCACCTTGCCTGACAACAGGTATGAAAACAGCTGACAACTTGCCTGACAACAGGCAGACTTATGTGAAAAGTGGTTGCATGTTGTATTTTAGAACGCCTTTTCTTTCTATAGGAAACGTTGCTAGTCATAAGTTTGGAGTACAAAAACGTTGCCTTGCCCGAATTAACATTAATACAAATGTTACGTTCCTGCCAATTAATGAATTAATTTACAATAATGCGTCTTTGACAATATTATATTTCGAATTATTATATGACTAGCGTATAATTTTTTTCTAATTTGAAGTTGTCAATGACAGTATTGTTTACATTTTCTTTATGCTACTTAAGGGTTCTGAGAAAAATAGAACGAAGTCTGACTTTCATTGATAATAGTGTAATAGTAAGGCTGTAAATGTCTCCCTTCTCACTTTAAAACTTAGTTTAAAAACCATTAGGTGACCGATTGAGTTGTATATGTGGCCCCTCACTAATGGAGTCAATTAAAAGAATACTATATATATGGCATATATATATACACCAACAATAACATACAGACAACCTACACAACAAAAATCACCAAATACCAAGACCTCAGACATGAAGTACGAGATATATGGGGTATGGAAAAGATCTTCATCATCCCGTTAGTCATCTCAGCAACAGGGATAGTACCAAAAACGCTTGCGACGAATTTGGGAATACTCAACATTGACCCAAACACCTACATTGAAATACAAAAAGCCACAATCCTAAACACGTGTCACATTGTCAGGAAGTTTCTAGACATGGCACATTAAGAAGTGATGTAAAAAGAGGCTTGGGAACATGGCGCTCTGCCCGTCCCAAAGCCTGTTTCCGCCAAGAATGGGCGAGGAAAACTTTTATATATATATATATATATATATATGTAATAATTAATTGCATAAGAAGGTTTGGTACCATTTTTATTTCAAAAAATAGATTTTTCATTTTTTCCATGAAAAAATTGTATGTTCTTCTGAATGCAATGATGTTTCTGATATTTTCCCGAGGCACTTATATATCTCCCCAAAACTGACAATGATTGTAAAGTTGTTTGTTTGGATTTTTATGGCGCAAGAGCATCTGGGCTATACTGCGCCAGATGTAAGTTGCAACAAGAGTCTATGTTGTACTCGACAAATTTTAAATGCGTTTTTCTCAAACTGAAGTTTCTTAAATGTTACGATTTCAATTTGATGTATATCTTCAACACCGTTTAAAATGAAAGTTAGAAACTTTCAAGGTATGTTGTTCATATATTTTTCTATAATATGTTTTAGCAGAATTTTCATATATGGATTATAATCTGAAATGTGAATTTTAATAACAACAGTTTCAGCGCCAAAGTTCGAGAAATGTCAAGTTTTAAATTTTTATACTTTTAATATTTTTCCTAAACAACTTATAAAAATTTTCTGAAGACAATCTTTTCTTTATATTCTCATTTATAAGAAAACATTTATATTTTAGCGAAGGACAAGTGATTTCTTGAGTTATATAGAAAATCTGGACACTATTCGATTTTTTCACACATGTTGAATTAAAAGAAACAAACAAATTAACAAAAAGTAGTTTCGATTATATATTATGCTTACGATTATGCTGTAATTACTATAGAAAAAAATGGAAAGCATATCTTTAAAAATAAAATTTTTTGAAAACTGGTACTGGGCCATGTTAATAGATTAAATACTTTTTATTTAACCACTACTTTTCTCTTCAAAATTAAATATATGCACTATATTCAGTTTATTATAGTATATTCAGTATATTGTGATATACAATATATTAAGTACATATTATATTCAGTATATACAATATCAACTTCAGCCTTATAATAGGTATATAAAGTATATTCAGTATATTATAGCATATACAGTATATTTTAAAACATTGGTTGCCGAAAATATATTTTTCCTTTAGGATATTTTTGACAAGTCAAAGAAATAAACAGGTATTTTTATTGGTCAGAAATCAATACTTGAGTGCTTTCGGGGTATTTCTGGTTTGATTTTGAGACCCGAAATATCTGCTGTAATGTCAGAAGTATTAACTTCGGAGTACTTAAAGCCAAGAGCTTTGCAAACACCCGGCGGGAAATGTGTTCTAGAAATAGATCACACATCTTAGTCACTAGTCTCCATGATAGTGTTTTAGGGCAATAACTTCTTTTGTTTGGTAAAAACGATCCATTGAAAAACATTTGGAGTGAAGAGTATTTTGAAAGATCTTTCAATAAACTGGGAAAAAGTTACATTAAATTAATTAACAAGTATATTGAATACTGAAGTGCCAGAAAAACTGGTACAGGCGTGCGTATGCAAATAACGGAGCTTTGCAACCAATCAGCGTAACGCGATGCGGTCGGCAGCGCCTATATAAGACAAGAGATGTCTGGCAAAGCTGTTAGATCGGTTCTTGCCGCTACAATGGCAGGTTATCAAGATTTAAGTGATTTTGAACGTGGCGTTATAGTCGGCACAAGAGAGATGGGACATAGCATCTCCGAGATAGCGACAAAATTTGGATTTTCGCGTACGACCATTTCACGGGTATACCGTGAATATCAGGAATCCGGTAAAACATCAAATCTCCGACAGCGGTGCGGCCGGAAAAAGACCTTGAAAGAACGGGACCTTCGACGACTGACGAGAATCGTTAAACGAGATAGACGTGCAACACTTCCTCAAATTGCCGCGGATTTCAATGCTGGGGCATCAACAAGTGTCAGCGTGCGAACTGTTCAACGAACCATCATTGATATGGGCTTTCGGAGCCGAAGGCCCACTCGTGTACCATTGTTGACTGCACGGCACAAAGCTTTACGCCTCGTCTGGGCATGCCAACACCGCCATTGGACTGTTGATGACTGGAAACACGTTGCCTGGTCTGACGAGTCTCGTTTCCAATTGCATCAGGCGGATGGACGTGTACGGGTATGGAGACAACCTCATGAATCCATGGACCCTACATGTCAACAGGGGACTGTTCAAGCTGGTGGAGCTTCTGTGATGGTATGGGGCGTGTGCAGTTGGCGTGATATGGGACCCCTGATACGTCTAGAGACAACTCTGACAGGTGACACATACGTAAGCATCATGTCCGATCACCTACACCCATTCATGTCCATTGTGCATTCCGACGGACTTGGACAATTTCAGCATGATAATGCGACACCCCACACATCGAGAGTTGCTACCGAGTGGCTCCAGGAACACTCTTCTGACTTTAGACACTTCCATTGGCCACCTAAATCGCCAGACATGAACATTATCGAGCATATCTGGGATGCCTTGCAACGTGCTGTTCAGAAGAGATCTCCGCCATCTTGCACTCCTATGGATTTGTGGACTGCCCTGCAGGATTCCTGGTGTGAATTGTCTCCAGGATACCTTCAGACATTAGTCGAGTCCATGCCACGTCGTGTTGCGGCACTTTGGCATGCGCACGGAGGGGGGCTGCACGATATTAGGTAGGTGTGCCAATTTTTCTGGCACTTCAGTGTAATTAGTACTATGCAGTAATAATCATGTAGCAATTAATACTATGAAATAATTAGTACATTCGAAATAACATCCTGAAAATCGATGGAATTATTCCTGCTTACACAAAGGGTCTTTTATTATTTTCTAAATAAGGGTAATCATATGAAAAAGTTCTTGTCCTAAATAGCAAAATTATTTTGAAACAAATCTTTATTATTCTGGTCGTTTTAAAACACGGGGCAGGACATAAAATTTAAAAATTAAATTTGGTTTCACTTCGCTATTTATAAGATTTTCTTTTTAGTATGAAAGTACGTTAAGGGTTGTTCAAAGTTTCGATGGCACGTGAGTTTAAAGTTTATTTTTGTAAAGTTAGTTTTTGTAGTAAGGTGTAGAGATATTTCTTTTAAAGATGCTTTCGTCGCAAAAACATAAAAACCAGTTCTCATAAAAGAAAAATGACATTAAACTCGGATGCAGTCAAAACAAACATTATGTATACGCGTGTCAACATCCCGTAATGGAATACTGTTTGAAAAACACGGGAAAACATTTTTATGGTAAAGCCAGAGGCCTCGGGGAAGTTGAACAGTCTGTGAGGTGGATTTAAGAAGGTTTTTCCAGGCGGAGCTGAAGGAGGGTGTGGATCTATGATCGTTCACAATGGTGTCTTGAAATTTGTTGATGAAAAAAGGCTTCAACACAGTCGAGTACGATAGGTGATCTGGGTTGGTGAATTATGCGAGGATCAGAGAAGTTGAATTTATGGTCTTGTTCAAGGAAGTGGATCGCTATCCACGATTTATGGTATATGGTACGATATTCCAGAAATAATCGATTTTTCTAGAAAACCATAGCAATGACAATTATGCGACCAAGTGAATGGATTCACCTCTGATTGTTGACACTTTAGCTTCGTGAAATCTCGAAGAAGGGCAGCCGATTTGTCCACCCGAAACGCGTTGATTTTTATTCATAAATATTGTTGATATGTTACTAACGTTGTTATCAAAATTCCCTGTATATTACTCGTATGGAATCGTCATTTTTTACCACTTCTCCCTTCATGGACTTTCACAGAATGCTACAAATTTATTTATAAAAATAATTTACTACAACATTTATTATAAATATTAAATATTAATAATAAAGATTATCAATAAGAATGATTATTTATAACCATGATTACAATTGACGTTAATCTCTTATTAATCATTTTATTAATTACTTCCTTCCATTTTTTTCACTATATTACTTTTCACTATATGCTATATTTTTCATTATATCTTTTCTATTTCGTCGGTGAGCGTAATTCTCGGCCCATCTCCTTCATCAATAATAATGTTTTCTTCAATTACAATAAGGAGGAATTCAGAAATTTTAAGACTTGAAGAATGATAAAAATTTAATTAAGATGAAACATACACAACGATTTTGGCTAGTTCCTAATTCGCAAAATAATTCGATGCACATTTCGATTTCTTAAAAGCGTTTTTCATCCACAAATTTTGTGCTTCGCTTGTGAATGACCATAAATCAACTCCAAGCTTTAGTAGTACTTGTAAAAACTTTTTAAACTTCTTCCAGCTGCTTATTCCCCTTCAACTGTCTCCTTTAATTAACTTTTTAACAAGGATTTACCACTTCGAAAGTTGGCCACCAAATACAACTTTGTACTCCTATAGAAAACACTCACTAACCGCTTACGGCAACGTAATAACTACTGTGTGTTGGCAACACTTCAATGTTGTTTACTGCACGCTAGTTCCAGACGAGGAGAGACCTTGTTCTCTCGAAACGTGCGTCGAATTATATTGTAAATTAGTAACTACGCCAAACAACATTATGTGTTTCTCACCTTAATTCAGGAAAGTTTCTTAAGTTTCTCACCTTAATTCAGGGAAGTTTCTTAATACCAAACTAGTGTCTAACGTTATTTTAATACAGTTGAAATCCTTTCATTCTAAGAGAAATGAATGGTGAAAATTATGAAATAATACTAAACTTAACTCTCATTTACACTTGAAGAAGACATATATACCTTGCGTCGATTATTTAGGAATTAATGTGCAAGAGTTGTTTGCGTAACAGCCTTTCGATAGACTTGTTCGTTTCAGTGATCTATGATATCCGGGAAACAACTGCTTTGTAGGAAAAACATTTTTCTAAGTGGCATACATAAATTTATTTTGGCTATTCTAACCGAATCTTTCTTAAAGAAAGACGAAAAAGTCACCGAAGATTTATCGTAAACGAATCTGAATCTTCTGTTAGCAGGAAATTACCCCTGTGCAATTCCACTTCAATGATATGGATCGAGTGAAAAGAAAAAGGCTGAAAGCCAGCTTAAAACAGATGGCAAAGCAGCGGTTTAAATGGAGTATAGATAACCCTTGGAAAAATTCAGTACAAGCCAAACAAATTTATGTGTATATCATGGGCATGAAATAAAATGAATTTTTATTAAATCAGGTAACTAAAAGCGTTCGTGTGGTTTCTCATAATAATGCAACACGCAAAATAGTATAGAAAAAAGGAATTTAGTCTCCAAATGGTACCCTTAAACGCTTTATTTTCTCCAAGGAAAACATGATTATTAATGCATTTTTTATAATATTAATAATCTTCGATATAAACGCGAGGCTCATGTTTGGGCCATAAATTCCCGAATTGCATAAATTTAGCCATGGGAAGTTCTTTTTGACCATAGTATGTTGTGGAGTCGACCCCAATATGGTTCTAGGCCGGAACGGCAAATTTTCTAAATTTTGTTACATGATTAACTAATGTGAATGCAAATAATATCCTTGTAGTTCCAGAAAGGCTCATTTTCGGGCATTGGTTCACTAGACCGAAGTTGTTTCTTTTGATCTCCTTCACCTATTACACATGCTTGACAATTTCCAGTTGCCTCCAGTATGGTAAAAGAATCATTTTCCATACCTGTGATGACTAAATGGCAACACTGCTCAGGGCTTGGGTAGGGACTTTCCGACTTTTTTTATCTCTGCTGCATTATTAGGTCAATCACTTAAATTATGTATCAAAAAAATTTTTTTGTTCATGTAATTGCCTATGTAGCAACATGGATGTAAATAATACTTTCACTGTACAGCCAAATCGGATCCTTTGCGGACATGTGGATTTCGCCAAATATGGCTTATTTGACGTTTTTTCCGCCCCTTTTTGTTTGCTCCATTAATTCTGAATAACCCTATATATGTTCGTAATGGAGGAAATAATTCATACCAGTAGTACTTGACCTGCAATTAAAACGTTGTGGGTTCGGGTTCCACCACGTGTCGGAAAATCATTCTTCTCCTTAGGAGTAATTTAAAATCTATTTTTGCCATATCATCGGCTAATATGAAAAATATTTATTTCATAATAAGGATTTTATTCTGTTAATATGCTGTTAAAAATTAAAAAAATTAACCCTTCCTGTATTGAATTTAATGAGGATACTCTTGCATCACTTATTTATTTCCGCATATTTTTCTTATCACCAATTCTAGAAATTCTTTCTTAAGATTTAGTGAAAGGTCATAAAGATCAGAAGGAAACTCATTAAAAATTTAATCCACTTCCAAACACTCATATGTATTTGGAAATCTTGCGACTGTAAATACATTTGCGAAAGTTTCTTTCCGGAGATAAAAGGATCAATCTTGTGGTAAAAGGATTTATCTTGGATGTATTAAAATATTCAAGGTAAGTAAGTAAGTATTAAAATAATAAGTTACACAAAATGAAAACTCTTATTTGAAAAACCATTCGATATTTCTATATTTTTTATAGAAAATTTCTTTTTTACTTATATCTCCTTCTCATTTATGCTGCCAACTAGTACGGTTAGAATGATAGAATATAGCGCATCGCAGTACGTTTTCGATTTTTGACGATGAATTTTTATATACTTCTGCATTGTATTTGTATATATTTTTTATATATTTATGTATATTTGTATCTGCGTTGTATTTGTATATAGTTCTGCGTTGGATTGAAGGTTTGACTAAGAGATTGGAAAGAAAACAGATAGCAAGAAGCAAATCGATTATGTATTTGTTTATATATGATATTTGATTATATAATCCTTGTGTAAGATTGGTGTAATTTTATTTTTGAATGACTAAACGGTTGACTTCATATTATCCTATATTTTCTTTAGAGTGGTTGACCTCTTTCAATTTATAATTTTCTTCAGGGATTTCATGTCATGCTGATTGATATCAAAATATTACAGTACATACACTTTCAATGCATTTCAACTAAATCGAAAAAATAAATAATTATGTTTTCTTTATACCAAACAATTACTTGTCTGTAATAGTAGATCGACTCACTGTGCTAAACACTCGATGATTAATATATTACACAATAGGCACAGTTTTTGGAACGAAAATTTATTCGGCTTTAAACGTTTTTCGAAAGCCTTGAGCTTTCATCAAAGAAGTAAAAAATCTAAGCGTACATCGCTCGTAAGGGCGAGTGTACGATTGTTTATTGTATAAAGGGTAAGGTTGTTGGTGGATTGGCGCCTTCTATCGGTCGAGCCAGATGAATGTGGACTGTAAGGGGAAAGTTGGCTGTGTGAAGGATTGTGTTTAAAAAAAAAAAAATCGAAGTGTATGACAAAAAATTATTGGTGAAATTTTAAGAGGAGAAAACGTGACCACGCCGGATGGATATTGGCCGTAATAGATACATTGAGAGGAAAAGTTGCATGATGGGAAGGTTCCACTATCCGGACGACAGTAGTTGAACACGTTTGAATGGCGAGTCTGAATTGCGAAGGAGTTTGTCGAAACGGCTTGTTGCGGCATCAATGTAATAGTGGATCGATTCACTGTGCTAAACACTCGATGAATAATATATTACACAATAGGCACAGTTTTTGAAACGAAAATTTATTCGGCTTTGAACGTTTTTCGAAAGCCTTGAGCTTTCATCGAAGAATAAAGAAATCTAAGCGTACATCGCTCGAAAGGCTTAAAGTTTAAAGCAAAGGGTCAAAGAATTTGGACAAGCAATAAAATATTAGAAGTGTGAGAGAAAAAGGTTATTTTTGAACTTAATAGTAATATTATCATTTATATATTTAGTAATATAGCCTACATAGAATTATTCCACCTTGAATGGTATTTAAACATTTTGCCACTTTTAAACGAACGTTTTAATTATTACTACCATCAAATTAAGCTCTCAATGAAAGCAGTATTTTTCACGTTAACTTATTATTACACTTTGTGAATTGATAACTGTCGATTTCGTACTAATCTGTATTTTTCTTTGTCGATTAATTGGCAAGCGATGGTGGAATTTGTTGCTCCTGAACAAAAAATTGCCTCTTGGCATTCACTTTTCGATACGAAATCTATTGAAGGCAAAAATCAATCTCCAACGTTCTCGTTCAAAATGTCAAACCAGGCAATTTTACAAGAACGAAATTGATTTTTGAAAAATTCGAAGGCCTTTGGAAATGAGTTCCTATAGATTGGAAATCTTCATTTATAGATCAAGGTTGTGAGAGAATATTTGACCTTTCTTCTTCCTGTTTAATTAAATTCTAATGAAATGTCAGGTTGGCTACATGCTGTTAATGGCTAATGCGGATTTCCCAAACATGTGATTGGTTAATCCAAGTGATGTAATTTTGGTGACGTAATTACTGATTTAAATCTTCCCAGGAAAATAGTTTACGTAGACGGATTATAAAGAGAATTTTGGTAACGTATATTCTTACATAGAGGAAGAAAAATATTTCTTAGAAAGTATATTATACTATAAGTTTTTAACTTTGCCTGTATTTCCTGTCTTCAAGTTTTTACTGGTTATTCATTTTTTATACTATATACTTTAGTATATTTTGAAGATTTTCATAAAAAATACAATATGTGTTGATATGGTGAAGTTATAAATATAACTTAATATATGCAGTAATTAAGTTCATTATAATAAAGCATATTTTCATTGAATTTTGAAATTAACAGGCTTAACATTTTTTACTATCAAAATGACTCATGAAACTGTAAATTATATCTGCATATTGTGATCTTAAAGAATTTAGTTTACGAAAACTATCGGTTATAATGACCTAATTTGCATAGTTCCTAGTAAATCTGTTGAGTAGGTAACACCGCTTGACATAAATATAATAAAAGCAATCAGACAACTTTGAGCGGTTTGTTAGATTATTGGTACATGAGCCGGCTTTCGGCTGCGCTAAAGGGCAGCCTTCATCAGATGTATATGGAGCGAATCGAACATACAGCAGATAATATAATCAAGGAATACAAATGGGGAAAAAATAATGTAAAAGAAGTAAGAACAAAGATAAAAATAAGAAATAAAAACCGCACGGGCAAAAAAATAAGGGTTTTTGTCAAATACTTTTAGGCCGAGTAAGTTAAAAGATGGAGTTTAAGAAGAGAGAGAAAGGTACATAAGATATGGTGTAATGAGTTATGGAGGGTTGCTAAGAATGTATTGCTATGCACGGAACAACCAATGTGAATTGGTTGTTCCGTGTTAATTGTGGAGGAGCGCCTATGGTATATCTCCAGTGCTTCCCTGAATCTGAGACTTTTAAGGCTATTTCCGGCATGTGCCAACAGTCTGGTATGGTGGAATAATGGGGTGGCGCCATTGGATTGGATGTATTGGGCAAGACTAGTATTAAATCTATTGTGATTTATATCTGCCATGTGCTCTTTGAGCCTAGTCTGTAATTTCCTAACTGTACTACAGATGTATTGTGTATGGGAGTTACTGGAATTATTAGTAATGGGGATGGTGTATACCCCCGCCTTTTCAGTGGTGTGCATGGGGTCCCTATCCTTTTTGAGGCGTTGTAGTATGCTATGACCGCGTTTGTACGCAAGAGCAAGGTGATGTTTTTATAAGGCCTGTTTAATAGATGCAAAAATGGATGGAAAAAATGAACAAACTCCAACATACCTGAGTGGTGTGGTGTGAGCAGAAAGAGTGGAAGGTTGGAGGTTAAAGAGTTCCTTATGGAGTCTGTTAAAAATTTTATAGACCCTCTTAAGGGGAATGCCTGTGTGTAAAGTTTTTTGAAGGATGCAGTTATATTCAATATTAAAAAGGGAGTCACTGCTACACACCACAAGCGCTCTACGTATATGTGCTGTGATGGCTGCTTCAATATGCGATTTGGGTTGTGCTGAGTGATAAGTCGGAAATCGGTTAACATAATTCAAATGCTTGGTAGACTGAATAACTACCACCGAGCCATCAAATTCACCACAATGGATGAAGATGACAATAGGACCATTCCGTACTTGGATTTAATTATTATTAGATCTGACACACAACTTGATTTCACTGTGTTCCACAAGGCGACCGAACCCAGCTGTTTTCCGACTTATCACTCAGCACAACCTAAATCTCATATTGAAGCAGCCATCACAGCACATATACGTAGAGCGCTTATGGTGTGTAGCAGTGACTCCCTTTTTAAACGAAAATCATTTTTTAAGTTACAATGAAATAAATTATTTCAACACTTAACGAAAGCGTAAAAAAATGTTAAAAGTGTGTTAAAAGATAATGATCGTTTTATTTTCCAAAACCCCAATTTATTGATAATCTAACACTGGCTCAGTCCATGTCATATCTAGTACCTACTGATTATAAAGCTTAAACCTGCTATCGGAAAAATTATGTAGATGACTTACACGTAAACCGTTGACACAGTTTTCCCACAGAATTAATTGTAGTATTGCGGTAACTTCTGCCTCTGACGAACCAAAAACGACCCGACCTCTATTAAGTGCTGTTCATGTTGTTACTCGTAAGTTACTACTACTATTATTACTATTAAGTTACTTTTATAAGTTACCATTACTATCATTACTATTGTTACATTTAAAGTTACTATTACTGTTAAGCTAATCTTAAGTTACCATTATTACTATTTTAAGCTACTCTTAGGTTACCATTACTGTTAAGCTAATCTTGAAATTACTATTGCTGTTAAGCTAATCTTAAGTTCCTATTACTGTTAAAACTAATCTTACGTTACTATTATTACTATTGCTGTTATTAAGCTAATCTTAAGTTACTATTATTTTCTTTAAAGCTCTCTTAGGTTACTACTATTATTATTATTAAGTTACTATTATTACTATTCAGCTTCTCTTAGGTTACTATTATTGAGTATTAAGTTACTCTTAAGTTACTATTACTATTATTATTATTTTAAGCTACTCTTAGGTTACTATTAGTACTATTCAGCTACTCTTAGGTTACTATTAGTAGTATTAAGTTACTCTTAAGTTACTATTACTATTATTATTATTTAAGCTACTCTTAGGTTACTATTATTAGTATTAAGTTACTATTACTATTATTATTAGTATTAAGTTACTATTACTATTATTATTAGTATTAAGTTACTATTACTATTATTATTATTTTAAGCTACTCTTAGGTTACTATTATTATTATTTTAAGCTACTCTTAGGTTACTATTATTATTATTAAGTTACTATTACTATTATTAATATTCAGCCTCTTAGGTTACTATTATTGGTACTAAGTTGCTCTTAAGTTATATTATATTATTACTACACTTAAGTTACTATTAATATTGAAAGTTACTGTTGTTACTCTTAAGTTACTATTAAGTTACTCTTAAGTTGTTGTTACTCTTAAGTTACTATTAAGTTACTCTTAAGTTACTGTTATTTACTCTTAAGTTACTATTAAGTTACTCTTAAGTTACTGTTGTTACTCTTAAGTTACTATTAAGTTTTCTATTTGTTACTCTTAAGTTACTGTTAAGTTACTCGTAAGTTACTGTTAAGTTACTCGTAAGTTACTGTTAAGTTACTGTTAAGTTACTCTTAAGTTACTATTAAGTTACTGTTAAGTTACTCTTAAGTTACTATTAAGTTACTCTTAAGTTACTATTACCTTTGTTACTGTTAAGCTACTATCACTGCTATTAAATTAATCTTACGTTACTGTTACTATTATTGCTATTAAGTTACTCTTAAGTTACAATTACTATTATTGTGTTACTCTTAAATTACAATTACTATTATTATTAAGTTACTCTTAAGTTACAGTACTATTATTATTAAGTTACTCTTAATTACAATTACTATTATTATTAAGTTACTTAAATTAGAATTACTATTATTATTAGTTACTCTTAAATTACAGTGCTATTATTATTAAGTTACTCTTAGAAGTTACTGTAACCATTAAGTTACCCTTAAGTTACAATTATTATTAGAAGTTACTCTTAAGTTACAATCACTATTAAGTTACTCTTGAGTTACAATTACTAATTTTATTGTTTGTTCTTAAGTTACAAGTTACAATTACTATTTTTACTAATAAGTTATTCTTAAGTTATAATTATTATTATGTTACTCTTAAGTTACAATTACTACTATTACTATTAAGTTATTATTATGTTACTGTTAAATTACAATTAGTATTATTACTATTAAGTTATTATTATGTTACTTTTAAGTTACAATTACTATTATTACTATTAAGTTATTATTATGCTACTTTTAAGTTACAATTACTATTATTACTATTAAGTTATTCTTAAGTTACTATTACTATTATTACTATTAAGTGAAAATCACATTTAACGGATGCATCACATTAACGCATTGAGGAAAATGGCGATCAAATAAGCATCAAGTGGATGTTTTTGCATTCTTGATGCATATGTTTTTGCTATATTATAATTTTGTATTGCATATAAATCATTATTTATAAACAAGATACTTTGTTTTGTTATTCTTTATTTTACATCAGTAAGGTTTCCAGTGGGAAAAATGAATCGTCATGAGTGAAAATACTTTTATTACATTATGTCTTCGGGAAATAAGTTTTTTACAAAAGTTCGCTTTAAAAATTCCATTTTTATGAAAGAAGGCTCGTAAAGAATTAATTTGTAAAATCGAAAATCAATTGGATATTGAATGTAGATCACTAAAATCAATGATGATTTTATTGTGATCTAATTAAATTAATTATAATCTAATTAAACCAAACTATGATCTAATTAAACCAAATTATCATCTAATTAAACCAACTCATGATCTAATGAGGTCTAATTGTGATCTTTAGCATTATTATATATTTACCCGATATGAAACTGGGTTTTTGTTTTAATGTTCATGCCATATAGCGTCATTAAAACAACATTGTTTGTTCAGAGCATTTTTTAAGTATTTCGAATGGGCTGAACCCAAGGCGTAATCGGTCACTTCATTGAATTGTTCTAGATTCGAACGAAAGCTATTTAGTTTATCAGAATTTATTCCTTGTGGAAGGTTCGCCAAGGGTGTCCCCCAGAGAAATTAGGATAAATTGCCTTTACTTAGTTGGATACGTCGTCCACTCGGAAGAAATGGAGCTTTTTACACAACAAAAGAAAATTCGTAAGGCTATTTCTACTTCAGCTGAAAGTCGAACAATGTTCAATCAACAATAATTTGCAGTGCCTATATACCGTATAGGTATGCATGTACGGGTTCGACAATTCGGGGCAAACTATACTTGCCAGAAAAGAATACTATTTTGTCCGCCTCAATTAGGAAATTTTGGAGCCCAGTAGGAAAACATTTTCTATACTCGATAAATGCAAAAATCTAGTTGACAATGAAGATTGAAAGACCGGATGTGTCGAGTTCTGTACCTAGACCCTTAATCCGCGTAAGTACATATCGCATAGCTGCATAAAATAAGCGCAGAGAACTTGGATATAAAAACTATCGGTCATAATGACTGAATCTGCGCGATCCCTTAGATAAACATACGATAGATATGTACACGGGAATATATAGAAATAAAAAATTTATTATACAATAATTTCTGCCACCCACGTATTAATTATAGCTCAAACTAGAGCTTATGTAATTTTGGAGAAAAAGAGACGCTTTCCCCATCCTGGATTCGAACCAGGGTCCCTCCGTTTAGCCCGGAGTGTCTTGGACCGCTAGACGAATGAGGAGAATTCGAGCGTGTACAATATTTTATAAAATTAATGGGAGAAATATATTTAAGAACTATATTTGCAGATTTAGAAAACCATTGAAACCATTTCAAATATGTTTTCTACCTATTTTTTAAACGATTATTTTCTATAAAAAGGAGCTTTATTTACGTGTAAAATATATATCCAAATATAAATTATATCCTTTATTTTGTGCTTAGAATAGAAATATATATTTTCCTTAAAAGTAAGGAAAAACATTTCATCGTGATCGCACGTGTAGATTACGCTAAGTGACCCCACAGGTTGGGCATCTTCGTTATCAGATTTCCTTCGGAGCTCCAAATGTGTCGATTAGAACCTTACAGATATCGATTTGCCTCAGTTGATACGCTAGGATGGCTTGGAACTTCAATAATAAGCAACTAATCGACACTTCTACTTACACTGAAGAAAAATCTAATGTTCTGGATAAAGGTGTTAAGGTCCGTTATTGGTTTCATTACCTTGGTTTTATGGTCCAAGGGCAATGAAGGTCATACCGTGCCAGATGGCTTCGATATAACAATTATATAATTTGGAATGTTTGAATCGACGTGTCGCTATATGCATGTTAGTCCTCAAATTATTAATTAGTAGCAAATTCATACAGACAGTTAATCATTATTGGTTTACTTATTATTTGAAATACTTTGAATAGATAAGTAATACTTCTAACTATCCAGTCGAAGTATTTGAATTAGTTAATAATTTAACAAACACTAACTATTTGTATAATTTCGCTACTAGTTAGTAATTTTTGAATACTAATGTATATTTAACTATACATCAATTTAAACACGTTAAAACTTATAGTGATTCTTTATTGAATTCATTCAATTAACTGCGGTAGAGCAGCGGTTCTTTAACTTTCCTAGACCGCGGACCCCCTTCAGAGATCACTCGCCCTCGCGGACCCCCAAGAATTAACTCAAAGTTTAAAGCCCAGAATTTGCATCATACATATTTATTTCTAGTGTTTCATCACTGATTTTCACCATTTAAGGAAGGAATTTTTCGTCCCCTCGTAATTTATTTTTAGCATTAAAGAGTAAATGCTCGTGTCTTAGTACTTTTCCGAACTTTTGTGGAACATCGTGAGAGTCTCACGGACCCCCAAGGGTCCGTGGACAACCGTTGAAGGACAGCTGCAGCAAAGTATCAGTAATTCGAGGTAAACAGGATTGAGACTCACTCGGGTTTTCCGAAAAATGATAAAAAATGCATAAGATGCTATTTAACTTGAACAAGGATTTTCTTGTGTTTCTAGCCGCTCTAGTGCAAAAAACAATATCTTGCCTCTCTCTTTAATATTATACTACTTAGAAATTTATGTATGAAGTGTTTACTTTTAGATCTATATATGAATAGTTAGAAAGAGTTGTCATATGCAAAAGAAAAATATTTTTTAGCTTCC
>QLNU02014802.1:121628992-121644381 GCA_006491805.2 Dysdera silvatica | reverse complement strand
TCTAAGAGCAGAATGCTTACCATAGTTCAGAGGTTGTTACCCCATGTTAGAAGAAATTCAGAATCCTCGAAAAAATACCTCCACTACACTACGGTTTCCTAGTCGTAAAACATTCGTATATGATGCTATTGACTCGGGTTCGACTCCCAATCATGTCGGGGAATACGTGCCGTTTTTCTGCCCGACGTAGTCCAGGGTTTGGTTTCCTAGGATGCAGAATTCCTCAGTAAATTAAACGTCGCAACGAAAAGTAGACATCGCCGTATTTATGCCGTATAAAACGCAAATGAATTTACTACTCAACCCAATTCTTTGGTCACTTAAAACGTACTTATACATAGAGGCGGACTGGGTCCTCTCAAAGGGCGCATACCTTGGATTATCGGAGGGCGCGAGTCCTATAGCCCATGAGGGCGCGTCCTACTTTCCACTAGGGCGCACCGGCCCAGTCTGTCCTGCCTATCTCTCTCTTACCTTCTGTTCATTAAATATTAATCAGCATACTTTAATCACGAGTGCTAAAGTAAAGGTTTGTGTGCATAAGCAGCTTTAGGCATGTTTCTAGAAAAATAGGAACTGTTGGGGTATTTGAAATACCTAAATAACTTGTAGATTTTTCACCGATGGTGAAAAACGTCTCTCTGTATTTATATAAATCGAACACTACGCAGATTAAATCAAACAACAATATCAATCAACGTTTATTGGCGTAGTGATACCAACGCCGATGGTATGGCGTGATTAGATGGTGAAACGTTCGAAAGAAAATAAATATTTCTGCCTTCGGTGGGACCTGAACCCACGACCTTCCACTTGCCGGGCGGAGGCTCTACCCACTGAGCTACGAAGGACAATATATAATCTCTTTACGAACGTATATATATTGTTGCCAGTTATTTCGCAGAATGGTGTAGTACATGGACTACTATTTAAACCAAATTATGAAGAGCTCGACAAGTGGAAGGTCGTGGGTTCAGGTCCCACCGAATGCAGAAATATTTATTTTCTTTCGAACGTTTCACCATCTAATCACGCCATAACATCGGCACTGGTATCACTACGCCAATAAACGTTGATCAATATTGTTGTCTCTCTGTATATCTGTCTGGAACATTTATTCGTATCTATGATGCAGCACACCACTTTTGGGCCCTGCGGTGGCGCAGTGTGGTAACGCGTTCTCCTATTGCGCGGCTAATCCGGGTTCGACTCCCAGCAGTGCAAAAAGAACGCTTACTCAGAGATCTCATAAAGATCGCACTGCTCACTGTAGTCCGGGGTTTGGTTCCCTAGGCCTTAAGAGGTTCGGATTCCTCGGAAAACAGTAGGTCCCGGCGCAGCATGACCACTGTAGTCTTTGAGCCGTAAAACCAAAAAACAAACAAACACCACTTTCATTGAAATGTATTTTTCACTGCTGCAACGGTCTGTTTAGTCTGAGGACTCCTTCAGCCTCTTAAAAATTATTGAGGACCCATATTTTCCATTGATATAGGTTATATCTATCACTATTTATTTTTTAAAAAATTAAAGCAGCTTGTGTATCACTGTTATAAAAAATAATATGGACTCTACGAACCCCCTGAAAATACCTTAAAGGTGCGCAAGATCCTACGAACCACAATTTGCGAACCGTTGCTTTTCGATATATATGACATCCATCAACGTAGAGTTTTCAAAATTATTGGGAGGACTCAAGTACCTATCATGAGAGTTTATACATTACAATATGTGTAAAATTGCAATTTATTTCAAATTATTGAGGGGTCGGGCCCCCACAACTCTACGCCTATGATGACGTCACATCAGCAATACTGTGTAACTACTATATAAAACAATTTCATATACTTTTGTATTTTAAAGTTCAGTTGCCTTGTAAAACGCTAACAAATAGAAGTTAATATTGCGTCAAATTTGCGAATATGGTAAAAGATAGCTGAAATATGTTCACTTCCTCTCATAATGAGTTTCAATCAAAACATTGTTTGGATGTTTTATGGCGCAAGAGCATCTGGGCTATACTGCGCCAAACATGGTAAAATCAAAGACTGTTGTAAAAGCCAGTTCTTTGTAAAAAGTTAAAGGAGAACCTCCTCTTTCCGATTTTTACGGTAGGAGGAGGGCCAGTTACCAATTGTATGTTTAATATTATGGAATTTGTTATTGGTTTGATGATCCCATTACTCCTGCCACCTTTGATTCACACAGGTCTTGACAATCAAAATATAAACACAAAGTATGTGTGCTTTTATTGAAGACAATTGTATAAAACAATGTCACACAATTTGACAGCATCTGGGAAGAAGAAAATTATATACCACATGAAGGACGACAGCACGCAATCTTTAACGAATATATAATAGCAGAGAAGCAAGTGTTTGTAGCTGAAAGAAAGAAGGAACAATTTCAAGTACATCTGTCAAAAATCACTTTGAAAATGAAAAGTACTGTTTGCGACATTTTTCTTTCTTCCTTTTTTATACATTTGCTAATGGTTTGCATTTGATTTTTGAGGTCTCGCTAAAACCATTTCTTATATTTGGCGCACAAATGTGATAAGTGTCAAAATGGAACCTTTGGGGAAGAAATAGCAGTTTAGATGTTTGCACCTTTTGATCAAATCAGTTAATGTATTTACAGATGGTGCTTTTATGTCGAAATTCGAATGAAGGACTTCCACATGTGTACGCTTGGATTACCCAAAAATGTCATTTCCTAAATACTTAGCATAGTTTCACTCCGAAAGGTTTTTACCACATATCATGTGATACCTCATCGATGTTCTCTTTTGTGTGTTCTTGCTTTTCGTTTTAAAGGAGATTAAAAAGAATAAAAATAATAAAAAAAAAACAGAAATGCACTTGGTGGCGCATGAAGGCGAGCTGCTGTCAATTTCGCTCCGTATGTTTTGTTTTTTTCGAAAATAATTATGAATTTTAATTAAATTTAGTGTAGGGAGTCTGGCGTCGATGCTGTTATTTAATTGATTTGTGTGGCCTACGTCTTCCACGAAAAAAATCTCATTCGCAATTTACATTATAATCTTCGTTACTAACTGCGCATTCACAACTATGAATGAAAATTGTTACAAGTGTAATTCGCCTGTATTTGTGGGGACCGAGGTAATTCGTTGCACTGCGACAAGTTGAAGTAAGTTTTATCATTATTATTACTACACGCCTTTATCGGAGCTGAACTTTAAAAAAAATGACCAGAGAAAGGATTAAGAACTGGATGTGTACACTATGTAGAGACACCAACAACATTAACTGCCAATTGTGTACATCCGGCTCCTGCTAGACAAGCTATCTCTCAGACCGATTACCAGGCGTTTTTTGCTGGTATTAACGCAAAACTAGACTTTATGGCTACTTTGGTGTCTGAAATTGGCGTGATTCGAACTATTGTCGAGCCTTTCGCGAAACAGCAGGCGGTAATAATGCAACGTTTGGACAGTTTAGAGGGACTTACAAGAGAACTTACTGGTCGCATTGTCGAGCTTGAGAAAAGATGTGCCCGTCAGAAGGATGAGATTTTCGAATTGCATATTTATTGCAATAAAATCGACCACCATTCACGAAATCATGATGTTAAAATTCATGGAATACGTATACAGTCTTCTGAAAGGTCCTTCTGGATCCAACGATCTACCTCTTAACCCCTTGGGTTCAGATTTATTTTAAAAAATTATTGCGTTTGGAACGGATTTAATTTGCTGATGCACGGAATAGTGCATAAAGGCAGTAGATATTATTTGTTATAACTATTATTTGTTAATATAAACTTAGTAATTTGTATCTTAGACAAAACAAGTGCATGATGAGTCTCAGTCGTCAAATGTACCCAAGGGGTTGAAGAGGTCATACTAAAATTCGGCCATAAAATAAGCATTGCACCATTGACATTGATGGATATCGATATTGCTCACTATATGCCTTCAAGCTCCTTGAAAAATCCCCCCCCCGATCATTGTACAATTTACTACAAAACATACTCGTGATGAATTTGTATCACATAGAAAAATGAAATTAACAAAGGGTGACATTTTCAACTCTAATGACAGATCTCTAATTCATATTAATGAAAACCTGACTCCATTTATCAAAAAACTTTTCTGGGAAACTAGAAAATTTGCTTCAGACAAAGATTACAGATTTGTATGGTATAGAAATGGTAATATCTTTTTAAAAAACACTCAGGAGCTGAGGCCATAGCGATTGACAGACATCAGGGCTTGGTAAAATTGGAGTTTGATCAAAGATAAATTTTTGTTTCATTGTTTGTATGTAGTTTCTTAATAGTTTACCTTATATATAATAACATGGTTAATTTTTGGATTTCGATCTTAGAACCCTAAGCTCCTAGTTTTATATACAAAATGATCTAATTAATAATAGTAATTATTAAGTGTTGAAATACAGTAAAACCTCTCAACAACAATATTATACGGACCGAGAAAAATTATCATTGTAGAGGGAGTTATTGTTATAGGGAGGGTTCATTATACAGTAAAACCTCTCTACAACACTATTATACGGACTGAGAAAAATTATCGTTGCAGAGGGATTTATCGTTATATCGGACATCGTTGTAGGGAGGTTTTACTGTATGTGAAAATAGACTGGTAGCTGCATGTATTGCTTGTGTAATGTATTATTTTGAATCAGTCAGGTCCTCAAGCTTGTTATATTAATTTAAGATATTTTCTTGAGACCTTTCTTTGTGTGGTCATGTATTGTCACAACGACTGTTCCAAGAAGAATAAATAAAGTATTATTATTATTATTATTATTACAATAATGTATTAAATTAGATTAGTTGGAAATACTCTTACAATGCAATACTTCGTATACCATTTAAATGAATAAAAATAATTGTATTGCTTTTTTTTTAAGCTGCCACAAAATCATCAAACTAAATTCCCCTCAAGGTGGTAACCAAATAAAGCGTGCTAATTAGTAAAATTTGTTTTTTCTCGTCTGTTTCAGGCGAATCATTGCTACATTTTTTCCCAAATTATATCCTGTCATCAAAAATTCATTTCTTGGCTACCATAGCAACGATGATCAAAGAGTTTAAGTGACAACATGGAAATTACGCATGGCATATTGTTTTCGTTGCTAGGATGGAGCCAACTTTGAAATAACATCGTCATGTCCATTAATATCATTCTAAATATTTTTTCCTATACCATCTCTAATGAATTTATCTGCAAATATTACACATATACAAAAATCTCGTATTTATATCTTTAAGGCAACTGAATTCATTTACTCAAGTTTTTCAGTTCAGACTAAAGATTTCTGTCTCATATGTACTATAAAAAAAAACAGAATTTTCTTCTTTTTAACTCCTACGAATCAAAAGCTGGTGTATGAATTTAATTGTCCATCCTATGAAATTTGATACGCGATTTAAAAGTAATGACATAAGTAGAAAATTAAGGCCATATAAGGTTTATCCCGGTGGATCAGTGAAAACTAAAACATGACAATCATCAGACTGGAAACATTCTGGAATTGTTTTAATTAAAGCGCTCTTATTTAAGCAAAAAATTATAGACAATAAACTTTATTTCCTTAATTCATTTCGTCAAGAAACTCTGCTTCTTTGCCCCGGTTGACCTTTCCTGTCGTTATACCAGAAAAGATCAATCAACTGCCACTTCAGTACGTAAGTCGAAAATGACAAGACTGGTAGTTTAGCCTACGTAAATCAAAACTGAGAATGTTGATGTTAGTTTAGTCAATGTAAATCAACTCTCTCCCTCTCCTTTAGAGAGAGAGATACTCCTCATACCGCCGCTCTCAGTGTCAGGAAAATTACTCACGGAGTACAGGGAACATATCCATCATTAATTCTTTTAAAATTGGTAACTTGCTAATTCAAACAATTCGTGTACTGTACTACATTAATGATCGAAGTAACATAATTTCACCCTCAAGGGCAGAATTATGACGTAATAACGTGCACTATAATTGCTCATTGACATACGTTATAATGATGTATTGACATACATTATAGCGATGTATTGGCATACGTTATATTGACATATTGACATACATTATATCGATGTATCGACGTACGCTATAATAATGATGTCATATTGAATAATTTTAAAAAGTTATATATGGTACTAAGGTATAATAATAATATGTTGATAACGGAGTGGGGTAGTAAGTACAGCTAGAATTGTATGCACTTAAAGCCAGCAAAATATTTATGAAATACGCATTAAAAACTGCGAAAATATATGACTTAAAATGATTAAGCCAACTATTTTATTCATTATTAAATTAAAATGATAAAATGTGTAATTAAGATGTAAAACATGCGCTTCAATATTTTGTCACTTATTTGAAAAATAAATGTTCTGAATCTTCGAATAGATTTATTTTTTTGTCAATTAGATGAGTAGAATATTTGATATGCACAATATGACAAGCTTTATATTGCATAATATTTATTGCAACGTATTACAATTTTTTTCGATATTCTGTATCGAAAAAAATATTCGATATTATATATATATTCGATATATATTTATTAATATATATTCGATATTCTGTATCTGAAAAGTAAGACTTTGTCTTCCTACAGTCAATATCATTTTAGGGCCCACAACATCCTTTTTACATATATTCATTACTACACATCTATCTCTTATTTATACATCTTATATTACTTATACGTTCTATACATTTTAAGCTACTTATACGTCTCTTATACATCTTCTGCTACTTATACGTCTCTTGCACATCTTCTGCTACTTATGCATCTCTTATACATCTTCTGCTACTTATACGTCTCTTATACATCTTATACTACTTGTACATCAATCTACTTATACACATAAAATTACTACATTGTACAGCAGTTATAATATTTTGCGGATAGTCTGTAATAGATCTATCCATAATAAACTGTCAGCAACGTTTATTATTGATAGATAATGGTATTGAATCTTTCAAATAAGTGTTTGCTGTACTTGACCATATGACAATTGCCAGTTTAACACAATAGGTCATAAATTTCCCTGATAAAAATGGTGAATAATTCAACAGTCAAGTCCCATTAAAAATTTAGTTTCGGGGGGGACCGGTCCCTAAGATCCGCCCCTGGATATGCCATGGCATGATGTGAAGGTTTCTGAACCTTCAGTTCTCCTTAGATGACGTACAATGACTAGATGGTGGTGAAAGGTTTTAAGGTTGCATTTCAAACAAGTAATTTTTTAGAGCACTACTGTCGGACGTACTATTACCACATGCTTGTCAGAGGGAACTGGCATGTTCATGTCATGACTCAGAGTAAACTACTAAAGATATAATTCAAAAATTGAAATTTGATTTTATATACTTTGGATCCCACCTCCCAAAAAAAGGTTGTTGCATTCCATAGTTTGTGCTACTCCAACTGTAGGCGATCTTGTAGCATAAACTTCCACAAATAAATAAATTGACATTTTTATTTCTTATTCACGTTTTATTTGAAAAGCCAGTCCAAATACAAAACTTATTGTAGCGGTACTTTGCACAGACATCAATATGATATTTTTTATGCAGGATCATCAAAGTGGGAGTTGCTGCCCAGTTTCAAAGGCGTTTACTCTTTTTGTTCTTTGTTCTTTGTTGTTGTTGTTGTTTGTTGTCTCTTTTTGTTCGTCTTGTTCTTTGCTCTTTCTCTTGACTTCACGTAATGAACAGTTACCTACGATTCTCAAGTTAGCAAGCCACTCGTTTTTCTGAATTATGTTTCATTATTTATATTTTTTCAAATTGAAGTTACGTTTTACAACGTTTTTAAATTTCTTGGCATTAACGTACACTCTAATTTAAAATGGCACTCACAAATTCAGGCAAAGTTTTACAGAAATCTTGGTGTTATCCGAAATATGAATTTTTTATTACCTCCCTATATCCTCGTTAATTTATATTGCTCTTTCTTTTTTTTTCCTGTATAAATTATTGTTTACTCGATTTGAGCACAGCAGCAAAAACTAACTTTCGACCACTTACTACATTGCAAAGTTGTTTTTTAATAATAATTGACTCGGCTCTCTGCCTCTCTTCCGCCAACTCTACCATATATACTTATATACTTCTATACATATATACTTATATACTTATATACATATATACTTATATACTTGGACGATCTTTTAGATTATAAGACTGCTATATTTATGTATCGCCATATTAGATTCGACGTCATGATTGACATTTCCGCCATTGATCATTATGGACACACCTATGGAGTTCGCACTCTCAATCAATTAACACCTTCCTATGCGTGAACTATTCTTGGATTGCCTCGTATTGGAGCAATTGGTCCAAGCTTATGGAATTCTACTCCTCTTGAGCTCAGACCTTGAAATACAATAACGCAATTCAAGAAATGACTTCATACCCTATCAACTAACTCATAATTCTATTTTTTTTTTATTCCTCCCCATCTTACTCTGATATTTTAACTTATTTGTATTCCGTTTAATCCCATTAACTGCACTTCGTAAAATTACGAGACGCCCACACGGCCATGACCTCCAGCAGCGTGGGCTTCGTCAAACCCTACAGTCTTTATCCACTGTGCTGTGGCAAGTCGTCTGGCATTACAATAGCTTTTTCCAATATCTAATTGTACTGCTAGGATACAATTAAAAAATATTTATATAGTTATTGTATGTTTTCTAATTAATTTTCATACTTTTTCTCAAATTATTTTTACTGTAATTAGTACCATGTGCAATTATTATATCTTCTCACTTCTCACAGAAACGGGGAATCGTTCAATTTGTAACGTTGACATTTGTCTGAATGAAATGTTTATTATTTCATTATTATTACGATTTTAAATACGTTACAAATAAAGTTAAATTTTGCGGGAATGTAATTTCTTCAATCAACTCCAACGTTCATAACACAAATAGATAAGCAAAGACCCACTCACCAAATAGCATTACGAAGTAGAGAATAAATGAAATTTTTACTTAAAATTTCGTGAGAAAAATGTATTTAGAAATACATAAAATTAAAATGTGGATCCTAAAATATAATCAGATACGCTTAGCATTCAAATTCAAACAGAGAAGAAAATTAATCAGAATACAATCAAATAACTTTAAGTAGCAACTTTATGAATGAATTCATTCATGAATGAATGACTGAAATTGCAGCCCAGTGCGCCTTCGATTCATGATATGCTTTGAAAAAAGGAAAGAAGGTTTCTTTTGTAATATCATGTCCCTATTTTCAGTTGCACCAAGTCGTTCACTTAATGGATTTATGAATGATTATCCCAAACAAAAACACTGGTTTAGTAAGTCGGTCTTTAAACAAATTGACATACCTGTGCTTCTCCGATTTGCTCTCTTCTTCTTCTTTCAAACAGTAGCAAGCTCTGTCCTTTACGCATTGAGTGTTTTAGGAAGAGTAATAAATGGCTAATAATTTTAAGTTTTGAGCATTGAGTGAGACCATTTAACCCTTTGATAACGGATTTTAAATTTTTAAATTTCGCTTTTAATTCCCAATTTTTATTTTTATTTTATTTTTTTAATTTTTTCCCAGTAGGAATACGTATTTCTTCTATATATTTTTCTCCCCAGTAGGAATTTTAAAAATCTTAATAGGATATATATATATCCGGTAAGGAGTCAAAGGGTTAAAATATTATGCGAAGCATAATTTGCATTTCCGCATATTTCCAATTTATATGTGCATATGCAAATCCAAGAAACAGTCCTCCGATGCGGCTAAAAGAAAGTAAAGAATGAATGTTTATTACCTTAAATTTGTTATCTTTTGCATGTGTTAGCTTTAAATGCACATAACATTAAGTGCATATGATGTCAAATACATTTTCCAGATTATATATGCAATTTTATATAAAATATTTATCTTTTACGATGAAACATGAAAGGGGCAGATATAGAACTAAAAGTTAAGTCGTCTGTCACTGAAAAAATTAGCCAACCTCTCTATCGCAGATCCTGATTATTTAATAATTGTATTTTTAATCTTTTTCTAAATGCCCTTTTTGTTTTGCTTTCTTTTATTATCTCCGGCAATTCATTCCATAACTTTAACCCATAGTAATTTATATTGTGTGATCCCATTTTAGTTCTTACATTTTTTATTTTTATCCCTCGTCCTTTTCTTGTACTTCTGACATTTAATTTCTACTCTATTTATACATAAATATGGTCTTTACAACGCGTCTCAAGTTATGAATTCGAAACTATGTCTTATTAAAATAATAAGCAAAGAAAGAAAATTTAGGCATACTGGGAAAAGTTTATTTGATATCCCTAAGAGAAATAAATATTTTTCATTTTAATTCAAATCAACATTATTTTCTATTATGGGCCGTGGGTTATGTTATTTTCTTTCTTTGGTTTAATTAAAAGCTTTCTTCGGAGAAATGTTTGCTTACAGCCCACGCACCTGCCTGCCTATTTTGCTACAAATTAAAAGAGTCTACTTTAGCGTTCGTTCCGAGAAATTTTTAAATTAAGATAGTTTTCTAATTATTTCATCAAGTTTTATCTAGAGATCTAAAATCTTCAGGAGCCTAAAACAAAAATCTAAATGACAGACAGGCATTTTTAAATCTCGCCACCCTAGGCACCTTCTACCCTCTGGAGTTGTTTATTCTTAGACGGTTTAGATTCAATTTAAATCCAGAAATTGGTTTCCGAGTCCGAAACTGTAAATAACGTTTCGAAATCAGGAATCTATTTTATTTACTCTCAAAATAAGTTTCCCTTGAAATCAAAAACCAAACGATCGTTTCCCAGTCCGTTTCTCCATTTCTCTCTGAATTTAATCATGCAGCAAAATGACTTCTCTAAAGCCACATCTATTGTTTTGGAATCTTGTTTCTCGTTTCGTGAATCTGTAATAACGTCGCCGTGAATCGGCTTAGGAATAAGGGACTACTTGCCTCCCTTCAGTGTGTGATTGCGCTTATTTGCTTGCAGTTTGAGGAAGCATCTCTCTCTCGCTCTCTTCTGAGTTATTTCTGCAGACGTTCGAATATCTTTTAATCAAAGCTGCAATTTAATATGAAATTGTTTCCCAAAAGTATTATTGATCATAGCGATTGAAATTGTAAAGCGTTTCCTCACTATTTTTCCTTCCCATTTGCTTTATTCGAAATATCCCTATCTTTTCCCAATCCGAGGATTTGTAAAAACGATTTAGAGTTACGTTTATAAATAATGGCAAATCTTTACGACATATTCATCCATTTATTTCTAAATACATTAATGGTATATCATGTACGCCATCTACGTACGACAGTGTATTATCTTACGAATTGAGCATCAGCTTTATCGTCAATAATATTAAGTAGGTTGAATAGAATTTACCTTTCAAAAAAAAAAAAAGTAAACTACACAGTGCATCAAATAATAATAATCAGGCTTTTGATACATGATCGCTATATAATTGTATTAATAATTATAATATTTATTTGCTTGTAATTAATCCAATTATAATATTACTGTTAAAATAGTAAACAGTTTGCGCAATTTATGTTTCCAATTTTTCTACTATGTCTTTAATCAAGAAATCCTAGCAAAAATATAATGTGCAAATTACACTTTATACAGATTATTCGAAATATATTCTAAATTTCAGTAGTGATTCAGTTGAACTTAAAGGCAAGCTATGTTGAAAGTGAAGATTTTCACCTGCAGAAAAAATATTCACATAATATTTGCCCTTTATTGTATATATCAAATTCCTTGCCATTGAAAAAAGCATTTGCTCTTTAAATCTCTTAATTTACTCCTTTTTGAAAAACATTTTTAAATGTCACACTTTTTTCTAATATTATTTCTTCAATAAAATATTCATGGAAAATTCAATTGTTCTTCTTAATTATATATCAAAAACATAACATTTAGAAAAGATTTTAATTTCTTTAGCCTTACATTACAAGTTTTGAGTTAAGTTTAAACAATCACAATATCTATAAACAATACTATACAAATACACACAATTTTAAACAGGGTTGTGGCGCTTTTTAATTCCCTATCATTCTTCATTTGATCTTAATAATTTACAACTTATGTAAAATTTACTTAGATTTGAATTGATCCACAATTAAAAAATTCTACTACTATTATTTAATGGACTTAGATTTAATAAACTCAATGATTTCATACCTTTACTAATCCCAAATCATCTCTTTCCAATTTCTAATAATTCTGATTATATTCCCATTTCTTTCAGAATAAGCACCGGATAGAGGCACATGGGTTACTTTGGCCCCAAATTATGGAATTCACTATCTGATGACATGAAAAGTATCCATTCTATTTATTTATTCAAAATGAATATTCGTACTTTCTTACTAAATCAATAGCCCAAAATTCTTGCCACTTTATTTTTTGATAATTTCTCTTATTTATATATATATATATATAAAAGTTTTCCTCGCCCATTCTTGGCGGAAACAGGCTTTGGGACGGGCAGAGCGCCATGTTCCCAAGCCTCTTTTTACATCACTTCTTAATGTGCCATGTCTAGAAACTTCCTGACAATGTGACACGTGTTTAGGATTGTGGCTTTTTGTATTTCAATGTAGGTGTTTGGGTCAATGTTGAGTATCTCCAAATTCGTCGCAAGCGTTTTTGGTACTATCCCTGTTGCTGAGATGACTAACGGGATGATGAGGATCTTTTCCATACCCCATATATCTCGTACTTCATGTCTGAGATCTTGGTACTTGGTGATTTTCGTTGTGTAGGTTGTCTGTATGTTATTGGTGTTGGGTACTGCTATGTCGATTAAGTACGTGGTCTTATTCGATTTATCGACGAGGGTTATGTCAGGACGGTTATGTGGGACTGTCTTGTCTGTTATGATTGCTCTATCCCAGTAAAGCTTGTGTGTTTCGTTCTCATGCACGGTCTCTGGCTCATATTTGTAGTACGGGCATTTTTCTGTCAGAAAGCCAGCATTCGCTGCCAATTTCTGGTGGACTATTTTCGCTACTTGATCGTGTCTATGTTTGTAGTCTGACTGCGCAAGGATCTTGCATCCTGCCATCACGTGTTGGATTGTCTCCGATGCCGCATGACAGTGTCTGCATTTGTCGCTTTCTATGTCTTTTCTCTGGATGAATTTCTGATTGTTCCTTGTTGCGATCACTTGGTCTTGGATGGCTAGCATGAATCCTTCTGTCTCTGGCTGGAGAGTGCCTTTGGCCAGCCAAGAATTTGATGCCTTTTTGTCAACGTGTGGTTGTTGCAGGTCATTGTAGTGCCTGCCATGTAATGGTTTTCCGGCCCAAGTTCTCAGTTTCTGTTCGTTGGCTGTTTCGAGGACACGCTCTTCGGTACTACACAGGTTTAGTGGCGTGTAATTTGCATCTGCTTGTATTATGGCTTGGATGAGTGGCGATCGGGGACTCTTCAACTGGAAGTATTGCCTCATGCTCTGGATCTGCTTGTCATGTAAGTCTTTGAGGTCCGCTTGTCCGCGTCCTCCTTCTTCCCGGGGTAGTGTTTGCCGTTCAATTGCCGTTGCAGGGTGTAGTTGTCCGGCTCTTCTCTGGATGGTTCTCATTTTCCGCTGGAGTTGTTCTAGTTCAGTGTTGGACCATTTGATGATCCCGAAGGAGTAGGTGAGCACTGGTACCGCATATGCGTTAATTGCTTGCGTGGTGTTCTTCCCGCTCAGTTTCGTCTTCACAATGCTTCTAAGTCTTTCTTGGAATGCTTGCGTGAGCTGGACTTTGACTTTCTTGTGCTCCTGCTGCCGTTTTTGCATTATCCCTAGGTATTTGTAGGTTTCGCCCTCGTCCAAGGTCTTCAGTAGTCTCCCGTCTTCGAGTTCGATGCCTGGTAAATCTTCTTTGCTATTCTTCTGTATTTTGCACTTATCGAGGCCGAATTCCATTCCTATGTCCTTGGAGAATGTCTCTGTTATACTGATGAGTTGTCGGAGTTGGGTGATTGTTGGCGCGTATAGCTTGATGTCATCTACGTACATGAGGTGGGAGACTTTATGTAGGTTTCTCTTGTCTTTCTTCAGCATGTATCCGTATTTACTTGTGTTCAGCATCCTTGACAAGGGGTTTAACGCCAAGCAGAACCACTGGGGGCTTAGTGCGTCTCCTTGAAAGATTCCGCGGCGGATGGGGATCTCGGCCGTTTCTATTTTACTGTCTGGCGTGTTTAGCTGTAACCGGGTTCTCCATTGTTTCATGCTGCTCTGTAGGAATCGGATGATTGAGGGATGCACTTTGTATATGCTGAGTATTTCAAGGAGCCACGAGTGCGGAACAGAGTCGAAAGCCTTCTTGTAGTCTATGTATGCGGTGTTGAGTTTTCGCTTTTGTTTTCTTGCTTGTTCCAGGATAACTGAGTCGATGGTAAGCTGCTCTTTACATCCCAGAGTCCCTTTCTGGCATCCCTTTTGTTCTTCCGTCATTAAGTTGTTGCTTTCGCTGTGCCGGCTTATTTTTTCAGAGATGCACCCCGTGAGTATCTTGTACAGGGTGTTAAGGCACGTAATGGGTCGGTATTTCGCTGGGTTACTGGTATCCTGGTCCTTCGGTAGGAGGTAAGTTATTCCCTTGCAGAGGAATTCAGGCATTTTGCTGGGGTCTTCAATTATCGCCGTAAGTTCCTTGGCTAATGGGCCATGGGCGCTGGTAAATTTCTTGTACCAGAAGTTGTGTATGCCGTCAATACCGGGTGCTTTCCAGTTGTGCGTACGTTGGATTACCTGCTGGAGTTCCTCTATCGTGATGCCCGTGTACTCCATCTCCTCTATTCCTCTCGTAGCCTCCATTTCTTGCTGAATCCAGGGGGCGCTTTTGTGCTGTACTTCATTGGACCATAGTGTCTTCCAGAAGGTCTCTATTTCTGCTGGCTTTGGGGCTTCGTACTTGTCTTTGTTCGCTGGGGTCTCTCGAAGCTTCCTGTAGAAGGCCTTCTGGTTTGCTTGGAATTGCATGTTCTGTTGTTTTTTGTTGGTATAGTCTTTGTATCTTCGGAGTCTTCTGGCGTATACACCCAGTTTTTGTTTGAGGGTATCCAGATATTCGCTGATGTGTTTATTGGGCTCTTCGTGTCTTGTATGAATCCTATTTCTCTTAAGGGCCATCTTCACTTTCCTCACTAATTTCTTACCCCTATTTCCCTGCATGTACTGGGTTATTCGCCCTATGCTGCTGCGGAGCTCTTCTATTCTTTTTTGCAGTCTCACTTGCCATGGTGGTTGGGCTTTGTTTCCTCTGTTACTTCGGCCTTCGTTCCTTACTTCGTACCCATTGGCGCGTGATGCCGCTACTGCTGCACAGTATATGGCGGTGTGTATTTCCTGTAGGGAGTTGTGTTTCTGTAGGTGTAGTGGCAGGGTATGTTCATTGAG
>QLNU02014802.1:121589799-121624651 GCA_006491805.2 Dysdera silvatica | reverse complement strand
TAATACTCGAGTATTTAGACACTTATGGGCAGTTGAGTCCACGATCGTTTTGATTGGAAACTGATGGCCGTTTGATTGAGGTATCTTCGCTGTTTCAGCTTTGTCGATTTCAAAGGTGAACTAGATACTATCACTGGTTACAACAGTCTTTGATTTTACCATGTTTGGCGCAGTATAGCCCAGATGCTCTTGCGCCATAAAAAAGCCAAACAAACACAGTTACTGGTGTATTAATGGGAGTTGACTGGGTTGGAATCCCATTACAGTGAAATTTTGCATATTTAACATATGAATATATATGAGTTGTAACGCTGTAACCACTCAGTTGAGCCTGTAGCACCCTTATGAAATTTCTGTGTAAGTCTATTTTCTCATGACATGTCTGTGGATAACAATGTAGCCCAAAAACCACATTGCTATTCATAGATTTCCATACAATACGTTAAGACGGCGCAAAATAAATCAATTTTTTATTAAATAAATTTATTTAATAAAATTATTGAATCTGTTTCTATTTTTATTATTTATTTTATTTTCTCTACATTCATTAAATCATATTTCAATTATACAGCAGGTTGACCAATATGTAGCAATAGTTTAAAATGCGTTTTCAAAATTTTCAAACAAACCTGTCAATTTCACATATAAAAACTTTTTAAAAATACAAGAAAAATATTTAAGAACATATTGAAATTTTAAGATTTTCATTAAATACTATGTATTCCCAAACATATCAAACCAAGAAATTGTCGCCTCTCCTAGTTTAATTCTTGCCAGTTTTTTTTCAAAAGAAACAGTTATAAAAGTTGTCGATTTCCTAAAGTTTTTAAGAAGTCATCTGAGATTCTTACGAAGCTGGGCAAATGAACAAGAAGGTATGGATACAGAATTTATTTTTTTAGAAAAGAAAACAAAAATCAAACTGCATAGAGTAGTAAAAAATAACCTTTAAGACTCTTTTATCCCAAAAAAAATGATTGCTTTCTCAGAAAGGAATTTGAGACTTGGAAAAAAATGGAAGATAAGAAAAGAACGTCATTTTCTTTTTCACAGATTGATTCTGCTTTTGTGATGACGAAAACGCGTTGACATTAATAGATGTCAGACCTTGGAATTATTATTGTATAACCCATATTCCAAAACTTTTGTTGAAAAACAGGTTCTTAATCTGGATACACTAGGCGTATAATCTTGTGAACATACATATATTCACAAAAGTAGGCGGATATCTGATTTATGAATTTGGATCTTATATCTAATCTGTCCTTACAACGACAGTATCAATTTGGCAAGCATTTAAATCGAAAATAAACGGAAAACCCTTTAAGACATTTGTAAGACAGTATGATAGAGTGAAGTGTAGGGTCAACTTTTCGTGGGGGCCCTAGAAATTTTTTCCAGGGGCCCCTTATAGTAGAAATGAGGCCTGTGTAATTATAGTAAGATTTGTATATAACGAGAATCTTGGGACAAACGAAAATGCTCGCTAAATGCGTTCTGGAATTTAAATTTTAAACTTCGAAAATGAAGTAGCTACAGGTAGCGTATTTGCATGCAATGTACATGCAAAAATCTCCAAGATTTGCGGAAAATGGCAAAGTAGTTTGCGCCGCTATAAAATTATTTCCTTAGTAATAAGATCTGATTGGCAATAATTTCGAAGGAGCGTTGAGTCTTCACAGTGTTGGGCCCCACGAAAAACAGCTGTCCGAGATATTTGCCCCTTTTTGTCCATGCCATAATCCGGTTCTGACTGGGAGCGTTGGGGACAAAAATTGGAAACAAAGCTGAACAGGCTGATAGTGACTGAAAAAAAACAAACAAAAAAAAAAGGCAAAAAATAATACCGCTAAAGAGTACCAGAAAAAGCTACTAAAAATTCCTCAATAGTTTGCAACAAAGAAGAATTTTCAAAATTATTGAGTAGTGGGACTCAAGGCCCATATAAGGCTACACCTCTGATAGAAGAATAGAAATAAAATATAAAATTCATCATACTAATTATCAAAAGTGCAAACAATCATCATCTACACATTTTTGAAAATTATATAATACTAAATTTTAACTTATTTTTCACAGATCTGACCAATCTACTCATCTGCTATATATACTTGCGGCAAAGCTAACCTGGTACACTGTTAAGGCTACGGCGACCTATTCACGCCGATGCAACAAGTATTCGTTCGCAAATTGGCGAAAAATGAGGTAATCCCCCCCCACCCCCAGCAGTATTAGGCTATTTATCGCTTAATTTGGAATGCAGAAAAATGCCGTTGCCAAAATTCCAAGTTCCAAATTTACCGCCAAGCGAACAAGGTCCTCTGAATGGTTAATTACTTGAATGACGTCAGCGCTCACCATAATGGGTCTTTTTGCTAAATTTAATAAGCATCAGATTTGAATTGCATAAAAGTGCCTATGTTTTATGTATTTCAGCATTATTTTAATGTTTTATGTACGAAATGTATCTTTTGTTAACGGAAGGGCGAACTATACCGCACTAGCGGAATTATACTGCTCTGCGCCTTGTCAGTGTACCAGGTTAGCTTTGCCGCGAGTATAGGTCTTGTTACCTTTTGCTTAGTACCATTGATATATTTTCAATTCAGCACTCATGTGTCAAGGCTAAGACTGGATTAAAGTTTTGTGGGGTTCTATGCAATTTATTTTCAAGCCCCATGTTACATGAATTAGGCCTAATAATCATTTATTTTTGAGGGGGGGGGATGTAGAGAATTTTTTATTGTTATCAATTGATAATAAAAATCTTCATTAAATTAAGATTCAATTAAAATGGGCATATGTGCGTCTCAAAATTAAAAAAAAAAGCGACAGTATGAAACTTCATAATATACGGATAAAAAATTATATTAGAAATACATTTCCCTTGCCCTTTTTTCGTAAAATTATTAATTATTTGCACATAACTAACAGTATCCCCGGCATATTTTTCTACGCACAGTACGCTACACAGCTTAATTTTGATTAATTTAAGGAATTTTGTAAATACGCTGAAACTTCCCCTTAGCGGACACTCGCCGTTCGGAGAATTTTTCTGTAAAAGAGGGGTGACCGCAAAAGAGGGTGTCAATCTAAAGTAGCTGAAATATTAAATTTCAATTATTTAAATACTTCATCTTGAAACTTACGTATTCTTCAGCACACAAGAAAAGTTTAAGGTAACAAAATTAAGCATTTGTTAAATATAAAATGTAAATTTACAACTTAACGTTAAGGCGATCTCTAACAGTGAAAATTTCAGGTTTTGTCGAAAAATGACTTTTTTTTTAATTTTTAAACAAAATTTGATGTGGCTAGCACACTGTTAAAAATTTCCGCATTAGTTGTTACTAAAACATGGTGAAAATGCAGGCATTTCACCAAAATTTGGTACACTTGAAAATTCAAAAGTACCACTTATTGGTGAAAGTATGGTATTTTTTAAATAACGATTAAACGCCGAACCAGATTTTCGTTCAACCTCCTAGCCAATCACTTGAGGCGAGAGAAGTCACGTGTGGCAAACATCCGTTGCGATTCTTTACCGATATTCACCAGTTTTTTTTACGTGCCAAGATCTCTTTAATCATCCAGCAAGCTACGATGATTCCAATTCATTAGTTTATGGCACGCATATCCTTTATTTTTGATAAATTACAATGATTTATATAATAATTTCTGTATATATGAAGTTGATGTTTTTTATCATTAACAGCTAAAATGCTTATGTTTGGCCTAATAAAAATTCGTTATGATTTCGCTTGGTTGCTACCTTTTCGTAATTAATAAAAATTATGTGTACTCTCTGTATATGAAATGGGGTAGATGTGGCTTCAATAGCAGCCAAGAAAAACAATGGGTACTCCTGCACTCCTCGATACGCCCTTGATAGGTAGTATATTGAAGGCAGGTTTTTATATTGTTATACAGTGTCCGGGAAATTTTGGCCACATTTGGTTCAACCTACAACAGTATATTTGGTTCAAGCTGGAACCATGAATTTGGTTCAATGTTGCCTTATTCGTTATTGAAAGTATATCCATATTTTGGTTCAACATCCAGCCAAGTATTGGTAACATAGCTGGAGCAAAAATGTGGTGAAACGTAGTTCTTAACAATGGATGAAGCTGGAAAATCACCATATTTTGGTTCAACCCTGAACTGTTATTTTTAACAGTGTATAATTTTCTGCGATTTTTATTTTTCGAATGGGGAGGTGGGGCGGCGCTCAAATCCATCTTGCAGGCAGGCGCCAAGGACCCTTGCGCCGGCCCTGCTTCCCTTCTCAGTGTTGGCGTTAGTGCGCGAAGTAAGACTGTATAATCTTCACGTTTACCCGACCCTTGCCAGCTAATAGAACCCCAAATTGGACCGTTATACAAGGGAGTGATGAAGTTGAATTTTCTTCACGATTCGCCGCATAAAACAATGAATTACAAAATTCACATACCTATTTAAATTTATAGAATTTGTTTCTTTAAAAATTTAATCGGAAATGAAATTTTCATCATGGGCATGTTAATTACACAATCCAAGTTCATTAGAAAGCTTAAATAACATCCAGTTTTATTTGGATTTACTTGAATCTTTATCTTCATTATCTTGATATCAACTAAAATTTATTTTGATTCATGGAGCAGGATTTAGAACTCTGGCCTGCCACATCCATCGGGGATCCTTTTCTCGCATTTTCCCCTATATATATATTTGGCAAGTCAGCTGGAATCGGCTTAAACTTTTAACATCAATACACGAATTATTGGAATTCTGTAATGCGTTGAATGTCCAATATAAATCCGAAATTCATCCTCGAAAGGTTACGACATGAGCTCGATTCCACGGATGACGATTCGGAATTTAATTTCCAAACAACGTCCAAACTCCCATAATTTATTTTCCAAATACGAACTTTGAAATTGATAAATGGAAAGGTTCTGTGATATCGTTTGGACAGGAAATTTGAATATATTTCATGTTATGTCCATGTACAGAGATCTCCATTTACTGCCGCCTCATATAATCTAAACGGATTAAAGTTAATTAGCGCGCTTGGATTAGTAATAATTCTTGTGTCTCAGTCAACTAATAGCATAGATATAATCTTTGCTACTAATTTGCACAAAGGAAAGATAAATTCTCTTGAAAGGGCTGTTCGCTGCTTCAATTTCTTGAGCATTATCGTTCAGGAATTCATGCATGAAAAATAATTACATGTGGGAATGATTCGGTATCTGAAATTTTGTAGCACATCTGAATACTGTCCATAGCTCAAAGGGATAATTATTGATCCTTATTTCGTGCATAGCTAATATACTCCTCAACGAACCATCGGCTGAATCTCAAATGTAGTTGAAGACATTAAGCTGACAAGTTTGTCCAAGGCTTGCATTTATGAAGAGAGTATTGCGGTGGAGTTATGATACAACTGGTAGCATAGATAAGACTTTCTTGAACTTTACGAGGCGGATCTAATGATTTTGAAAGAGATTTCTCGGTCGAATATAAAATTCGATAGGATGTTTGGTCGTGATGAGAACCTGACTGGTTATTGATGTTTTCGAAGGGTTTTGAAGATATTACTTTTCCAATATGCACGATAGTATCCAGCAAAGCACACATATCGAAAAGATAATATCACATGCATATTGCAACATGCGCAAAATTATTTTGTCTCAATATTACTTGATATTTTATCAACACCAAACATTGTGACACTTCTTCTTTCTACAAGCAAGGGTAATTTTGATTTTCCAATGTAATAATTTAATATTCGGTTTTATTTTTTAACAAGTCTAATTGGTTATAATAATGCAATGGAAAACAACAATTTTAAAAGTAAATTTTGAGCAAAAAGATGTAATAATGATGAAAAATATACAACGTTTTTTGGCATAGTTACAAATTTAAAAGATGGTTCGACGCACGTTTCGAGAGAACAAGGTCTCTCCTCGTCTGGAACTAGCGTGCAGTAAACAACATTGGAGTGTTGCCAACTCGATGTGGTTAATACGTTGCCGGTAGCGGTTAGTGCTTTTTTCAGGAGTACAGAGTTGTTTTAGGCGGCCAACTTACAAAGTGGTAAATTTTGGTCACAAAGTTAAGTAGCAGGTGTAGTTGAAGGAGAAGCAATGGGGAAGAGTTTTAACAGATTTTTCCAAGCCCCACTAAAACTTGGGGTTGATTTATGGTCATTCACAAGTGAGGCACTAAATCTTTGGATGAAAAAGGCTTCTAAGAATTCAAGTTCAATGACCGAAAAAGGTTGTCAAATGACCATTGCTTCTTTAAAGTTGAATTGATGGTCATTATTCCAACAATGAACTACAATGGATGATTTTTGAAACTAAGCATTAGTGACATATCTTTGGTGTTCTTTTATACGATGTCGTAGGGCCCGCTTGGTCTGTCCCACATATGATAAATGGCATTGGCAAAACACACGATATATACCCTAGCGTGGTAGCATCGGGATGGTGTCTTTAAGGTGAGAGGGCCGAATTTTGTTATATGGTGAGAAGATAACTCGAAAGTTGGCTCTGCGAAGTATGTTTGCCACTGTCGCACTGATTTTAGGAAAGAACGGAAGGATGACTGTGCCCGAAAACTCAACTGTAGAACTACTGTTGAGAGTGGAGCGGTGAGTGAGTTTGGTGAGTTTAGAAAGCGCGTTGTCGATGATGCTAGGACTATAGCCTCTGTCCACGGCGATGGTTTTTAAAATGTTAATTTCTTCTGTAAATGCTGACTCAGTAGAGCAAATATCTAAGGCGCGAAATACAAAGGTGTAAATGTAGGTGTACAATGCTGCCATTGTTCGTTGAAGAGGATAGCAAGAATTCCGATGTGGGGGCAAAGAGACAGCGAAAGGCTTCCGATATATAGATGTCTCGAATTGATGGCCAACTTTTTTTTTTATTAAATCTTTCAGAAAATGAAGAGAACTTTCTGACTTAATTTCAACAGAAAATTCAAGATGACCATCATCATTGTTGAGGAGAAAAAGGAAAATAAAATTGTAAAATTTTATTAATTGATTAATAAGAATTGATTGGATTGAATTTTAAAGGGGATGATAAACGCCTTGTGAGTTATAATAGCTGTCCCTATATAATTACTTTCAAAGTAATCATGAGAGGAAAACTCTTCCGCAAAACTCAGAATTTCGGGAAAGGAAATCAAGGGGGGGGGTGTCCCCCAATTAATCAATAAACATGAGTCCATCTTAATGACCCATGTTCACTGATTTAAAATACCTTAATTAATGTCTTAGCTAGTAATCTAATTAGCCTTAACTAAACAGGTATTTCACTACGCATAATAAAGCATAATTACTTTCACTAGGTTAGTGGAGTAGTTGATAAAGGCGTCAGCTTGGCAACTTACTGCTTACATTGGGCGGGAATTTGAATTCTCATGTAAGTCATGGTTGTGTTTGTATGCGTATCGTGATTCGGCGGTCCCGTCTTAGATAGCCCACGGTATAGCTTTAGGACGTAAAACTTCAAAACACATAAACGCGTCAAGCGTATAGGAAAGATATAGGTAAGGGGGGCGGGGTTCTCTACGAACCCCTCCGAAAGTAATTTCGTTTCTCTTTTAACGTTGTATCATATGACTTTTGACGTTATATCGTCTGACCAATACAGCTGGCACCAAATAGGCGATTTTTTTTTTATTTTTACTATTGTAAGCTTTAAGGATTCAGGAGTTTGCGGTGCCAGGATAATTATCTGCATATTTTTAGTATGGGTTGTACCCTCACACACACACACGAAGCATGTACAGATTCAGGAAAACTACTGGGTCACAAAAGGGTCTGGAAAATAACGTTCGATCACAGTGGACGACCATTAGTGTCTATTTTGGCGATGTTGAAAAATTTGGAGACCGACGCGTATTCTGCATTAACTCCTTTTAAATTATCATCAAATAGATCTAAAAAAAATAACAAAGAAATAGCCTTTAAGGTTTTCTATTTGGCCCTGCGATTCATTGCTTCCAGAAATACTTTTGTAAACATCTGAATATTACCGATCATTTACGTTTAACCACTCAATTTCCGATTCAGCGTCAGTTCAACATGAAAAAAAAGAGGACCAAATGATAAAAGAACCCTACTAGTATGGACTTTTCCTAAAAAACGGACATGTTGGGAGCCCTGCAACAAGGGTGGATCCCGAAATCTTTCAACATGGCCCGATTTGCTTCCTATTCCTATTTTTAGCCGTATCCGGTACTTTTAATTTCATTTTCCATAATATAAATCCCGGCGCAAAGGGGGGCAATCGCCCCTTCCCCCCCTGGTTCGCCACTGTCCTACAATAGTTGGCTACAATAAAACATAAACCAGGATTAAATGATTTTAAAAAGTTTTCAATATAATGCAAAACTATGCATGTCTCTTTTTCATGTCAAGTGCAGAAAAAACAAAACCAGATAGGCACATCAATGTTCAGTAGCGTAGACATTCGATAATTATGGGGGGGACTCAAGTTTCTTTAAAGGTGATTAGGTTACGAAATGTGAGAAAATAATGTATTTTAATAACCAATGGGGGACTTGAGCCCCCCCTTTTTTGCGCCACTGTCAATGTCCGAACCGTTGATAAGTTTGTATAAATAGGATTCTTCAGATAGCTACACGAACGATCTTTAGAAACTCTATGCGAACCGAATGACAAGAACTTTCCAACGATTTCAAGAAATTACACTTTTAGAAAAAAAAAAAATTTGTGAAATAAACGGGATCCAGAAATGTAGCCCACTAGCATCTCACCCTGCAGACATTTCGTCCCCTACAGACAACACGTAGACCACAAAAATGTAAATAATAAACCTAATGCTTCAATAGTAGCATCTCGGTCGTCTGAACATCGCTTAACCGAATTGACCTTCTATGCAATTTTTTAAGTGGACGCATGTTCAATATTAATTTGGCAAAAACGCTCATACAGTGGAAATTGTTTATATTGAATCCCTGTCTTCTGAACTTCATTTAGGCGAAATTACCTTCTATAAGTGCTTATTTATACACGTGCTCATTTAAAAAATGTGGTACTTCCTCCTCACTGTTACGGATTCTCGGCCACGGAAATTCGAAAGTGGCGTTCGTCAATAAAATTGTACACAGCTACTAATGAACGGAACCGAAATTAGTGACTTTTTAAAAAAAAAATAATAACTTTAAGTGACTTTGCTGAAAAAAAAGTAACTTTTAATGACTCGCTCCAACCCTTGAAATTAGATATAATATAAATATCTGTGCGAAATTTAATAACATGGATGGAGTGGCGCAGCCACGGGAGAGAGGTTGGGTTACCTCCTCCCCACGATTTTTTTTTTTTGCAAGAAAACAAACTTGAAATTTAAATTACTAAGACTAGAGACTTGCCTAAGGCACCGCCACAAATAATGGAAAAAATGGAAACAACCAGGTTTTATTCCCAAAATAGGATTCACAAGAGTCTTTCTCAGACAAGATGCCTGTAACCACCATACAATCAGCCTGCCAACAATTAGCGGCTACTTCGAATATCAAAGGGATATCCGATGTTCCCTGAGAAGTACACCTCTATTCCCTTAGGGAACAGTTGCCATTATTTTTTAGCCCTTTTTCCTATTTCTAAGGTGGGGCACATTTTAGCTCTTTCCCAACTCCCCTCTCCTCCCCCCACATCCCACCTTCTCCAAAACCAGTGATGTCGCTAGAAGTCACTAACTTTAAAAATTAAAAAATTATCGTGGAAAATAAAGGAAAAGAAAGAATGTGAATACTGTTTTTTTTCTATTGTCATAAGTGGGGGGATAATCATCTCTAGCAGGGAAATTAATATAAATCTCGTGCCGGGGATATATTTTCACGAGCCGGGGAAATTCCTCATCCCTTCTTTGACGAGTTTTCTTTGTATGACTAATTTAATTTAGGACTCGTATGCTTCGGTACCTATGTTGAAAGAAAATAGATAAGAAAAAATCAAATATCGTTACGGAAAGTTATATATAAAACATATAAATTAGATGACGGTTGAAAGGTCAATGACATCTTTAGGATTATATTTTATAGATAGTCATACAATTAGTGAGACCTTATATAGCGGGTTTTATTAAAATCTCTACATGATATATAGGAAACTACTATGTTTCTGACACTGTACTATTGCAACTTATAGTTGGCAGGTTATACAGTGCCGGCTACTTAATAAAATCACTTCTATAGTAAAGATGTATATATATAGATCATGAAGCCTACGTGCGTAAACAACAACTGGAAAAATCTGCTTTGGCCAAACACGCCTGGGAAGCTGGCCACAAATTTTCTTTCGACAAGGCCCATCTAATAGAGAAAGTTTCTTCACCAGCCGACCTCAATTTCTTTGAAGCCTTCCATATTCTTTCGCATTCCTCTTCTACTGTTAACGATCAGCTTCCGTTCAATTCCATGTCCTCTATTTGGAGAAACTTCATTCGTCCCATAGCAAAAGACGCGGCTACGGACCCACAACTGGTTTACCCGAACTAATTTTGGACTAGCAATTTGGCATCGATAGTTTTTCTAGCATGTGTGCCACGTTAGTGTAACTAGGGTTCTGAAGAAGGAAGCCTAAACGCGCTTCCGAAATAGCTATAAACCATCGTATTTATTTTAACTGTGATAATATGTTTAATTTTATTAACCGGCTAACTTACAACCGGCGATTCAAAATTTGCATTTCTGTTACGAAACCGAATACGCATTGCAATACCTACAGGTAATAAGTTAGTTATTATTAATTAACTAATTAGAATGATAACTAAGTAATTTCCAACTAAATATAATATAGATAATAATAAAAACAATATAATTAATAATATTGTTATATATTTTTATATAAAATATATTTTATATTAATTAAATAACAAAATTAATAATAATAAAAACAATATTTAATTACTAACAATTATTACAAATAAATTTAATGCATCTTAAGTAAAATCAAAGTGATCAAAGATGTTTAATTTTCAAATGTTATAGACTAATTTGTAAATACATCGATTAAAAACAACAAAATTGACATACCAAAATCCAGTTTTCTTGAAAAATTTTCTTATTATGATCTGTTTGTTAAAGTCCTTAATTAGTCTTCGAACAATATTCGTAAACGAATAAAACGGACTATAATTTTCTGTCTTCGTTTCCTCCGCAATTTTTCCTAATGATCTTCAAGATCATAGGCGTACGCAGAAAGTTTATAAGGGGGGGTTATAGGCTCAATGGGGTGGTTACAACCCCATCAACATCCCACTGCGTACACCAATGTTCAGGACTCTATGTGGGATTTGCTAAACGGATGGAAAAAAAGACAGCAAGACGTAAAACGAGTTTCTACTCGAGTCTCTCCCTTGAGTTTGGGGTCGTTTGCAATAGAAAATTTGACTTCTCGTTTCAAAAGAATTCCAAGAAACGAACGATATACTTCTGACGTTATTAAACTTCTTCTCTATCAGTTTCCATGTTATTGGATCTTGTAACTGACAGTTTTTGTTTTTTACTTACAAGCGGCGATGTTGGTTTTATTACTATTGATGGTTGGAATTGATGTTACTATTGATGGTTTACAATTATGTTGCAGTGATTTTAATCCGTTCCTGGGAGCTAAACTATATTAAGAGGACGCTTTTATCAACTAGTGTATTTGTCACCTAACTTTCATTGTAATATATAAAAGAAAGCGTCTTTTTCACTACTAATCTTTTTCAATCATCAACTTCAACTTTTCTATATAATGGCTGCATTATACCATTCGGTACAGGATCTGGAAATAATAATGATGATGAAAATATTATAGGACCTTAAAAAGATTCCATACACTCAGTGGCGGATTAAAGATTTTGAGGCTCCTGGTCTACTGGTATGGTGAGGCCTCCAGTAAAATAGTTCAAAGAGATCGTTTACGAGAGGATATGTCTCTGGAGGCTCACTAGCTGGCGGAGGATCTTGGGTTGCAGCCCTTAAAGCCCATGCGTTAATCCGGCACTGCATACACTGACTACTTGGAAGACAGTATAAAGTAGCTTCAATGATTCATTGAGCTGTGTCAAAAGTATAATATATCAGATAATCCAAATTAGTGGGACAATCAGGTGAAAGAATGTAAGGACGTTAAAATTTACCAAGTCTAAATATCATGGCGTTTTCAAATCCACACTGGCAAGCGTCTAGCTTACAACATACCTGGTTCGACAATAGTTGAAAAGAAGCATGTTTGATTTAAATATGATTTTGCTATGGTCACAAAGAACAAGAAGTTATAATTAGAATGAGTATGAAAGAGGTAGCAAAGGTCGTTATAGGAATATTATACACAATTACAAAAATGGTAAAAACCAGAATACCTCTCATAATAGCAATACTCTCTTAATCATACTCTCTTATAATCATACTCTCTCTCCCATAAACATACTCTCTCTCATAATCACATTCTCTTAATAGCAATAAAAATCGATAAAACAAGAATCTGTCAATTGCAAAAGGTTGTTTTAGTTGGAATTTCATACATATTATGGAAATACTTTTAGCATTTCGGGACCTTGAGAGGTAACTAACAATAGAAGGTACCTTTAGTAATCGAAACACCATAGCACATGCTCGTGTTCATCAATAATAAAATAACGACTTTAACTATTACTTTGGTGGAGTTGGACAAAAGCACAGCATACAAAGTCAAAGCATTTAATTTAAATAGCAAGTATGTATCTTATTAAAAGAGATAGAAATTTAAACTATTACTATAATGATTATTACAACCAAAATGATGTGTTTCAGATAGCTGTTACATATGATAATAATTTAGCATTGTCAGACAAAAGAAAGAGAATTTTGTGATATTTCGTATGTAATTTGGAAGCTCTTTGAAAGGAAAGAACGATTAGATTAGAGGAAATAAGCAAAAATTCAGGCTTGCAGAATGGCAGGACAAAGAGTAGTTTCTATCTGTCAAAGTGAGCCATTTTTGTTAATGCGATTGAGGTCGGCTGAAAGCACTTTGTGACAGAGGTATCAAATTAAATTTTTGAGGTTTCAAATTGGACTAGTAAATTTTGCAAAATAAACCTTCTGTGTAATTTTCTAATAAATTTGTTCAAAAAGTATTGATTTTAAAGATGCCGATAAAATTATTAAATTATAGGGAGAATATTCACTTGTGTAAAAGATTGAAAATTGTAAAATGGCATAAAAGCGAGAATTTTAAAACATTCGAATGTGTCCAGTTATAATTTTCTTTCAGGAGTTAAGGCTCCTAAACCAGGAAGCTGACGCATCCGCCATTTTGGCCCCATCGCATAACGTGATTTTATTCACTGCTGCGTTAAAGTTGAGTGATTTACAAGTGCGTTATTTTTAATAAAATAGGGTGAAATGGGTGGGTGTGCAGCTATAAATTGTTCAAATCCCTCGAGGAATAAACACAAAATGTTTCGATTTGCAACAAATACTGTAGTTACGAAGAAGAAAATAGATTATTAATTTTCCAATGATAAACGTTGTGTTATGAAGCAGGGAGTGTACAACAAAATAGTGGCTTATGCATTGGCTTGGAATACTAGACGCTCTAAGGAGTAATGAAAAGTGTATGACGTCATTGGTGTTTAATTGCTAGGGAATTTAGAAAATTCATATTTCTGTATAGATGTGATGATGAAAGAGTGCACTAATTATACTCAGAGGTAAGGCGGAAAATCTCCAATTTTTAAGGCTTAAGGCAAAGTTATCAGCGTAACTTTCGTAAGAGCTGTTGAAAGGGGTTAATGCATTTTCCTTATAGTTATAGATTTTCCAACATTCCAGGAAAAATAAATTATCATTATTTATAACGTAACTACATAATATTTCTTTTAAATCCTAAACATTTTAAAATTAAAAAAATCAAATATCATCGGAAGTTTTATAGTGATACTGTCATGGACATACGAAATAACTATACACAAATATTATTAAGTAGTAACGAAAAGTTTGCAGTTTAAAACGTAGTACGTATTAACAAAAGTTTTTAAATAATTTATAAAACAGTTCAATGTACCTTAGACTTCGTTCTAATTATAATTTCTTCAGTTCTAGCCGTCTTTAAATTTAAACTTTGTCTTACTTCACAAAAAATTTACTACTATTTGGTAGAAAGTGCTTCAATTAAAATGCATATATTTGTTTACAAAAATTCAGCATTAAAAGGTTTACAGACATCAAAAGATAGCGAACGTCGTTATATGAAGTTACATGCTTTGACACAACTTTCAGGTTGTGCGCAATTTGAAGAAAAGTTGTTAAAATATATTGGGTTCACGGAACGGGTTTTAACACTTTTGTTAGAATTAGAAAAAAGAGCTTTTCCTCCGCCATTGAAATATGAAGTCCCGGTTTGCATTGAGGCCGCCAAAAAAATAAAGAAAAGAAGAAAAAAAGAGTAAATGACTTTTGAGCTCTTAAAGTACACTCAAAATATTTAAATTTTTTTCTGTTAATTACTTTTGCATTTAATGGGTAGTGTAACGTCTTCCGGTTACGCATCAGATATTTCTAAAGTTTGTAGAAAATAAATCATTTGTGTCGTTGCATGTCTCCAAGGACTTGAAGTTCCATGAGGAAAGAGACCGGCGTCAATTACCACTATATAAGAAGCCTGCTTTGAGTTCAAGAAATTGTGAAGGAGAAAGAGAAGCCTTTGCAAAAAGTCACTTCCTAGTCAAAGAAGCCTCTGACCTCGTTTAAAACAGGGCAGTTTGTTTTAACTGAATCTGGCTCTTAGCTTAAAATTTGGACAAGCCCAATTACCGTAGTTTAAGAATAATTATGACATATAAATTACATGGCGCCTAAATAAATAATTAAATTTTTAATTACTGAGATTGTCAATATATTATATATAATTTACAAATAAGAAATCTAGATTAACATCCACGTCCTATTCGCTAAAAGTAAATTACGCGAATTTTAAAATTTAAGTTTAACTAATTGAAACTAAATTAGTAATTTCCAAATTTATGAAGTGACACCATCAACATTTCCCTCATTATTCATACAATTTTTTTCGGTAAATGATAAAATTCGACGAAAGCAATTAATCGGTCTATAATCTAATTCTATGAGATGTTACGGAGGGATGGATTTAAATTTCAACGGATTAATTATACATTTGCGGCATCGCTTGAACGAATATTAATAATTCCAACGAATATTCGATTTAGCCGGATATTCCACTATCCGGAAAAATGAATATCCTGCTACGTATGCAATTCATTGTGCTAGTGCGCTAGTGTCCACTACACACAAAATTTACGTGAAACGATATTGAAAAGAATAATACTGCATACAAAAAAAATGTATTATACGTACCTGCGCATTTTTTAGTGAAGAAAAAATTGTAGACTAGCATGCATTTTCTGTATGACTTATACCGAATGACACCTGACAGCTTGGGTAGGGACTTCTGCAAAGAAAAAATTTCCTCTGTACGTTTTTTTACCCCATTTGAGCACTAATTTTCGTACTAAGATAATTCAGTCTTTATTCCGTTAACCGGAAGAGGTCTGTAAAGATCATTCGCCAAAGTTTGACATTGATTCTAAGAGAATAATTTTGGTTTTCTAATACATTTTATTTTTATAAGCGGGGTATTCGATTATTCGTGACGTGATTAAGTGGGTCCGAAAATATCAGCTAACTTTATGAAAAATAAATTTACGAGCACAAACACCTACGTTGCACAAAACACAGAATTGAAAGCACAGTGTTAATTTTATGACATAAGAAGCACCCGTGTTATGCCTAATTCTCCAGATAAAGTTTATTGTTTCTGGAATTCCAACTGGGTATATTCATAAAGTTTTGGAGTACTGTATGGGGAAAACACATGACACACACTTGAACTACTAGTAAAAATTACAATTATTGAACGATGTCTATCAGATTTTGACTAAAACAACTGTTCATGTGTGAAGTTACTTTATTAAAGGCAAAAACATCTGTGTCCTTGTACAGTACAAAGATAATGGTGTACTCATAATGCTTCGTTAAGAGTGTACTGCCAGGAGTTGCGCATGATTGCCTGATCTCTAGATAATGTACCCCAGAGATGCAGGCAACCACCGTCGTGGCAAATATTGAGCGAAAGATCTTATGATAAGTGCCACACAGAAAAGATACCACAATTACCCTAATCAGTGTTAATTGCAACATTTAGCCCCTGCCAACACAAACGTTGGGAGCAAGAATTATCTAATTTTGCTTAGAATTATTTTATCAGTTCATTTGTAAATGTGGATTCTCCCTTCTCTCCTCTCAGTGTCTTTCGACGAACTTCTCATCACATTTTCATCAAGCATTTTCATCAAGCATTTTCATCAAGCATTTTTCCCATAGCATTACAAGGGCAGCTCATTTAGGAATTTCTTGTGACTTCATAGCTTTGATTGGAGACAGGGGAAAATTTTGACCCACGCGAGTGGTAACGATGTTCTATGCTTTAAAATGAACATGGAGCTGAAATTGTGCAGCGCCACGAAAATAATAGAAATAGTCATTAACTGCTTCTCTTGCGCCCTTGAACGTATCAGGAATTAATGCATTTATATCAGTGACAGAGCAAACAGATCACATAAATTTAGGGAAAGACAATTATATATATAAACCAATTAATTTTGAAACTTACAAAAGTGAAATTGAATGGAATTAAACAAATTAGTTTTTAGTATGTAATCAGACTTAAGTCTTAAAGTACTTATGGTCAGAAAGAAGCAAAAGAACCACAGAAGCGCCAAACGTTAAAATTAAGATGATAAAAAAAATAATATTGAGAAATTTACGTGGATAAGTAGTTATCACCCGTACCGGATTTAGGATACTAGGCGTACTGGACACAACGATTTTTAGCGCCCCCTTCATTGCCGTTAGGGGGCTAACCCCCCCTAGAAAATTTCTTCTAAGCATTGAGGTATATGGCTTAGCCACTAGAAAAAATTTAGACCCTAGACTCCAAACCTGGTTACGCCCATGCCCTCCCCCCCCGCCATACTAGCAGAAATAAATAAAATTTTGTCCTTCCGCCCCCTCAAATTCGACGAAAAATCGCAGACGATAGGGAAGGAGCGACATTTATGGTTAGCCTACCTTATATGCATTATTATAAGATATAATAATGATATTTTTATAAACAAATTTAGTTTATTTGACGACGAGTTTTTTTTATATTATGGGAGAGGGAAAGGGCCGATGGAGAACAAAATTTCAGGGAGGCGCAAAGCTCGAAAATTTCACTTGTAAATTTGATTTTAAGTATTTTTTACTTGAAAATAATAATTTTTAATGTAAACTTATTATTTTCAGGAGGACGCACGCCCTCTGTCTGAATCTGGCCTTGCGAGTAGGAGTTATTTCACGCAATTTTTCAGAATTTCAGATTTAGAAAATAATGGTAGAGGGCGCCTTCTCGGGGAGAGCTGATCGACAGAATTCTACGGTAAATAATTTGCAATTAAAAAACAAAAATACAGAGAACTGGCTTTTACAACAGTCTTTGATTTTACCATGTTTGGCGCAGTATAGCCCAGATGCTCTTGCGCCATAAAAAATCCAAACAAACAAAAAATCCGTAGCCCCTTGCGCCTCTAGAAATTTTAAGCCTCGGGCAAGTGCCCAGCGTGCCCATTTATAAATCCGGCACTGGTTGTCACTCGAGACGTGTTTATATCAGGAATTTGAACGCGTACACTGTGAGGCTATGTCCCCCAAGCAAACAGTAATACAGAGGAAATTCATTGTATTTATTGTTAGGGCACAGAATTCTCCCCTTAACGGTTGTCGTCATATCTAACAAATCTATCTCGCATGCGAAAAGCAGTAAAAAGCTGCTTATATGCATATGTAATATTTATTATTCGCCTCCAATAATCGATTACCATTATCGTAATTGTAATCGATTGTCACCGTAGGAAATTTTAGATTGCATTGCGGTTGCGGTTTTCGGCGTTTGAGAGAGAGAGACGACAGGTTATGACGAATCGTAAATAATATAATTTTATTGACTAAATACGAAATTAGTGTTTGCTATTGTGATTAGAATGAATTCGCTGTGAATAGATAATGTATTCTTGGGAGGTAAATATTTTTTATCGAATATCGATTCGTATAATGAGTAGTGCCACGGGACACATGCATGGAGTAACATTCAGAAGGAAATGGGGGAAATTGTATTCGAAATTTATTCTAATTGCATTTAATTATATTTACGTCTCACATATTTCCGATATTTATGCATGGCAGTTGACTTCGTGCTTTTAATATATTTATATCTTAGAGATAAGAGAACGGGTTAACTTTTATTCAAAAATCTGAAATGACTCATTATACTCCCAAATCCCAAAGTAACAACACTATACCCCAACAAGACTAACATGATACGCTGTTAAGGCTACGACGACCTATTCGCGCCCGTGCAACGAGTATTCATTCGCGAATTGGCGAAAAATGAGATAGCCCTCAACATTATTAGGCTATTTATCGCCTAATTTGGAATGCAGAAAAACGCGGTTGCCAAAATTCCACACGCCAAATTTCCCGCCAAGCGAACGAAGTCCTCTGAGTGGTCAGTTACTTTAATGACGTCAGCGCTTGCTATAATGATTCTTTTTCCTAAATTTAATAAATACCAGATTTTAATTACACAAACATGCCTATGTTTTATGTATTTCAACATTATTTTTGATGTTTTATGTCCGAAATGTAGCTTTTATTAACTCTGTTAACGTAAGAAAGGGCAAACTATTTCGCACTGTCGGAATCATACTGCTCTGCGCATTGTCAGTGTATCAGGTTAGTTTTGCCGCGAGTATAGCCGCATGGTTAATATATTTATATGTATATTTTTTTACATTAATAATATTGGCATGTGTTTGTTTATATTAACAAAATTTACATACATTTTTGTTCGCAAAAATTATATTTATACACTGCAATGTATTTACATTTGTATTGGAGTATAACTTATGTTTCACCAGATTGGTATTGTGATAGATTGTGTTTTTACGACACAAGAGTAACAAAGACCATGTCGCGTCGGGACCAAGTGTTTTCCGATGAATCCGAACCTCTTTCTAATGAAAAAAAAAAAACAAAACCATTCGGTGAACAGTAAGAAAAAACGTATTTCTTGCTTTTGTTGTGAATCAAACCAATGGCAGATTTACCAAACAGGTACGTGGAGCCCAGGGCGGCAAATTTTCTACGAAATGTTTGTCGCCAAAAAGCTTTTAAAGGAGTTAATTTTTTGGTAGCAAATTGAATTACTAATTTTGATTTGTTATGTTCAGAGGTATAACTGCGCATTGGCAAAGGAATAGCTGCCGTAGGAGTTGCCTCGAGAGAGGTTCAAACGGCGCCAAATTCGCGAATACTTAACGGAAAGATGAATTTGAAATAACCAAAAGGGGCGTCAAATTAAGAATTTATCAAAAGTGACAAAATTTCTGTCATGTCCCTATTTACGTTTGGTAAGATTAGGCGGCAAAATATGTTAGCCTATAGGCGGTAAAATATGTCAAAGCCTATAGGCAGCAGAACACGTCAGAACTTAAAGGCGACAAAATATGTTAGAGCCTACAGGCTGCAAAATATGCCAGAGTACACAGACGGCAAAATATGCCAGAGCCTACAGCCGACAAAATATGCCAGAGCCTACAGTCGACAAAATATATTATAGCCTACAGGCGGCAAAATATGTCGGAGCCTATAGGCGGAAAAATATGTTGGAGCCTACAGGCGACAAAATATGTTAGAGTCTACAGGCGGAAAAATCGTAAATCTGCCTCTGAATCGAACCCAGCTTAACGACTCGTTATGCAAACGCAGTATTATGATTTTATGAGAGAAAAATGTTTTCGTATTTAATTCACTTGTGAATTAAAAAGACTGCTTATATTTTTTATTTGTTCACATTTCCAGATTGATTATATAATCCGAGATGAGTTGCTACGTGTAAGGAGACCTCCGAAACGGGAACTTTTTTCCGGCACTTGTAATGGAGAATACGGAACGGGAGAAAAGCTTTAAACGATAGGCACCACTGTAAATAGAGAGAGCAAATCATTTAAGGAGGCCTGCCGGCTTCAAAATTTTTTTATTTATTAAAATTAACAGATACCCCGTTAAGGGTAATAATATCTTACATCCTTATATACCAAGAGAGATAGAGAGAGACACAGATAGAGAGAGGGAGAGCGTTGTTCCATGTCCTCGTTCGTCCAGCGGTCAAGACACTCCGGGCTCGAAGGAGGGACCTTAGTTCGACCCCAGGATGGGGACGTCGTCTCTTTTTCTCCTATACCAAACATGTTTGTGGGTATCAAATTTATTACTAATAAAAAAATACCTCACGAAAAAACTCACAAAAGTCTCGCCCCGTGGCTTTTCGTGTTGACTAGCATTTGGTAATTATGCTAGCCCTGAGAAGGGTAATAATATCTTACATTAAAATTAAGAGTGAATTTTTTCTGTGTACATTTAGAGAATGTACAGTATTGATTTTAGGCAAAAAAATAGTTTGCAGTTGATTTACTTTTTAAGGACAAATGTACAATGTGCTGAAAATGACACTAATCATTTTTTATAATTGTCGTTACATTTTTCTCATTTTGATATTTTCGACATTTTGTTTTGTTAAAACTGGAGTAGAGAAAAATCTTTCTGAAAGATTTTTTACACAGAGCCTGAGGAAAACAATGTTAATGGGTATTTTAACAATATTCCGTAGTGAGAAACGTAAAACAGGGCAAAATCTGTACTTATATATAAAATTAAAATATCAGAATTTTGTTCAGTTTATTTATATACGTATATATTATATATGTTACTTGCGAAATTTCAAAGCAATATCTTGAACGGCTTTGAAACTTTATCATTTGGAAGTTAAAAATATTTTAAAAATGTAATTCTGTGTAAATTAAACTTACAGCTAATAATACATAATAATTTTCGACACCCACGTATAAGCTCAAGCTAGAGCTTTACAAAAGAAAGCAAATAATGCACTATTTTTATTATTGTTTATCATTAGTAAAAGTTTTGATACGATGGGCTTTCGTCTTACATAGAAACAAAATTTGTCTTAAAAGACTTGAAAAGATTCAGTTTTCTTAAGCAAATATTTTTTCCCCAAGTTTGGTCATCTTTGGGAGAACGGACCAACTTAAATTTCAGTGTTTGAGGGGGAAAGAGAATGAGATCGTTGAAGGAATAGATTATGTCAATTTATTTCAGTGTACCGGCGGTATTTTACATTATCCCAGAATTTTTCTAGAATAATAAGATCCTCAGAAATAGGAGAAGATGAATTTGTCGTTCGTCATTCTTTGAGTTACAGACACATAGTTAAGATTATAAGCTATCGAGGTTAGTCTTCTATTGTTTCATTTCAGCATTTGTGTTTATCAAACGGGAGTTCCTCTCTTCAAAGAAAGTGTCTATAGTGAAGGAAGGGAACGGAACCATATCGATTTATTACACAAGGGAACTGCATTTCGTATGCTTTGCGAGTAAAAAGAATCCTTCACCAAAGCGTCTAACAAGCTCCAGACAATACTTAAACCACAGTACTTGTGCTGGAACAAATCCGCAGTATTTTCTGCAATTAACCATTTCCAAGCGAGAGCGAAAAAACGTCATTAAAGAGAAGAAGATGTTGATCGGTATGTGTGGAACTGTATGAAGCATTCGTTCGAACCGCGAAACACCGTCTTTAAAAGAAATAGTTATTAATTTGAACCATGTTATTAAGAGAAATAACTGAGTGTGCGTTATTTATTTTCAACAAAGGTGTTGTATATTATGCTTCATCATGGCTACTGCACTTTTTTTTGGAAGTTTCGCTTATTTGATTCTTAGTGATGTATTGCAGTCGAGCTTCGCTAACTCGGATACTGAAGGTGACAAAACATTTTTTTCGTGTTAAAAGCATTGAAAGTTATTCGGAAAGGATAGGATTGTATTTCTAAGTTATTTAATTTAGTGGGGAGTCAGGAAACTCAATTCAATGTAATTCAAACCTGTTCAATGTAATTCAAATTAACGGGATTCGCCTGTTTGTATTCTAACACAATTTTTATAAGAATATCAGTTTTTTGTCTGAAGTGTGGGATTATTTTCGGTATTGAGGAGGCGTTTTGAACAAATTCAGACGCTTGTTATTTTCAGTCTGAAAACATATAAAAATGTATGACATAGAGTAAACTAATGTTTTTAAAATAGCTTTGGGGTTTCCTGAAAACAGGAAGTGGAATAACATTTTCGGAAAATGGTCGCAAAGTAGTTTTTCTCCTGAAGAAAGTGGTAGATCAAAAAATTCAGAAAATTTTAAAGCTCAATAAATATTAAATGTGGAAGATAATGTTTTCCTACAACAAATAACATAGAAAACGACGCAGTTGTAGGCGATAAAAATACTCTTTTTTAAAAAATATACCGTCACCATTTGACAAGGGTTTATGGATAAGGATCAGTCCCTTGTCCTTTGTCTACAGAGCAATGGCCTAGAATTTTTTATACTAAAAATCCAATATTTTTATACAACCGCAAGCAAAAAGTGCGGAATAAACGCTATATGAACGCGGAGGTACATATTAAAAGTACAGAGAAAAAACAGCCATTAAGTAGAAAGACAAAGACATAGTTTATTGAAAAAACAACACTTCTGAGCTATAGATAAATGCGCAATATGCGATTGAGATGCATAAGAAAGTAACATACCTAGAAAATAATTATGGAATTAGCTCACATGAGATAAAATACAGAGCAGACTTAATACTTCTTAACTTCTCCATTGAGGTTAGCGTGACTGCTTTGTGGCATAGATTTTAGCAACGAAACATAATGAACACTATCCAATTCTCTCTAATATTCCTGACTAGCAATCACCAAATCAAATTTGCAGCATGAAATCTTCGCTTGCACTGGTCCCTTTCACTTAGACCGTGCATCCTCAATGGTATTTAGATCCGGTTGGTTGGTTGTTTGGCTTTTTTATGGCGCAAGAGCATCTGGGCTATACTGCGCCAAATTTAGATTCGGGTGTTTGCTGGCTGCGCCATTGCAGTCATATCATATCTAGTCGTTCTTCAAGAAATTTCTGCATGCTTTTGTCCTCGTGACGAGGTATTATTAGCTGGAAATAAGACCTCATCATTGTCAACGTACTTTCAATCGGTGGAATAAAAAAATTCTCTAAAATGTCAATGTTTCTCTGCCTTGACTGTATTAGTGATGATAGCTATGTCACCTGGTCTTTTACATGACATCCAAGCCCATATAATGAGGGATTGAGGACGTTCATAGTTTTCTCGAAGAAGTTATTCTTATATGGTTCATCGGCCTTAAGAGAATTATGACAAATCAAAATTTTTAGGCAACTTGTGAAGGAGAATCCATGATTAAAATTGATGCAAATATTGGAAGTCGAAAAGGAAAATTCGTTAAAATTGATTCAGAATAACAAATTTTCTCACATAAACATACAGAATTATTAGAAAATGTATGTTGATGTTTATGTAAGCAAATTTGTTATTCTAAATCTTTTTTTGAAATCTGTTTTTATTTGTAGATTGCCAATAGCATAATGATAGAAAACACCTAATAACCGGACGTATATTTATATGTATTCTACTACTTGGATATTTGTATTCCACAGAGCTACTTTCCACTTCTTGCGCTATCTATCAATTGCGCTTGGATATCTGAATTCTAAGAATAACGCTGAATAATGAAGGGCTATCCCACTTCTAAAACTATTATTTTGTGGGTTCTACTTTTCTGGCTTTAATTCAGACTTAATGTAGTCAGCACTTTTGCATGATCTGAATAACAAGCCGCCAATCCAAAGAGAAACATCTTTTTATTTTTTCTCTTTACACGTCCTATTTTATATGAGAGCTGCTTTCGGCTGTTCGCCCTCTTCAATAACGAGCAGAATCCAACTTACAAAAATTATATATTATAAACAAGAAAATGATATCCAGGTTACAGTTATTGAAAAGCACGCTCTCATGCGATATCACAGCAAAATGACAAAAATGGATAAAATAAATAAACAACAATGTATGTTTTTCCTATATCTGTCTGTCTGTCTGTCCGTCCGTCCATCCATCCATCCATCTATCTATCTATCTATCTATCTATCTATCTATCTATCTATCTATCGTCCCTCCGTCCGCCCTATCTATCTATCTATCTATCTATCTATCTATCTATCTATCTATCTATCTATCTATCTATCTATCTATCTATCTATCTATCTATCTATCTATCTATCATCTATCTATCTATCTATCATCTATCTATCTATTTATCTATCTATCTATCTATCTATCTATCTATCTATCTATCTATCTATCTATCTATCTATCTATCTATCTATCTATCTATCTATCTATCTATCTATCTATCTATCTATCTATCTATCTATCTATCTATCTATCTATCTATCTATCTATCTATCTATCTATCTATCTATCTATCTATCTATCTATCTATCTATCTATCTACTCTATCTATCTATCTATCTATTTGCAATATCGGATATATCTATATCTATATCTAGTTCTAATCCCTAACCGTTCATGGCATCTCTCATTCATATTCATATGAATGCTGCGTCAAACTTGGTAAATTTCAGCTTCCACTCGATCAGTTAAAAAACTCTGCTATACTGTTATTAAGTTTGCGAGAGTTCAATGACTATGTTTACGACGGGTGTGCACCTCTGTGTGGCGAATATTATCTATTTTTCCCCTAATCAGCCTTTGGCAGTTGATTGCACTGACTGAGCGCCCCGTCTGGAGTCATAGCGCCGCCCTCAGTGGCCACCCTTCCCAGATATCCCCCTAATTTATGCAAAATCACGCACGCACCTAAACCCCTGATTGTTCGCAAACGCTGTTCCTTATACAGGGTGTCTCAGCACCAGGGTTACAAACTTCTATGAGGGGTAGGGTACACCTAGATGACTCGGAATCACATAGCAATGCTGGTCGCAAACCACTCACAGCGCTAGTTCTAAAACCGTCCAGCATTCACAAATAGTGACAACCAGTGCATGAGAAGCACAAAATGCGATGTCCTAATCATCTATGCACTTGAGCAGCTGACCTGAGTTTTATCTGGCGCTTTTACGCACTGGTTGTAAATATTTGTGTGCTGGACGGTTTTAGAACTAGCGCTGTGAGTGGTTTGCGATCAGCATTAATATGTGATTCCGAGTCACTAGAAGTTTGTAACCCTACTGATGAAACACCCTGTATAATCAACCATCTGTTCCCCAATACATTTGGATTTCCATGCATGATTGATATGTGACGTCAATTACAATGCCAAGAAAAGTACATGTTCTCCGTCCCCAATAACTTCTCACAGCCAAAAATAATTTACCTGTTGCTCCGTATTCATTTTCTCAGTAAACTCAGTTTACTCAGCAAACTTCGTATTAGCAAAAATTGAACCTTTATTATATTTCTCAATAACTGGTTTTTAAACTTACCAGTTAGTTGCAGAAGCAAACATATGATGAAAACTAAATCTTGTCGGCATTAAGGAATTCAAAATTTTTGTATATAAATTATTAATTTCCGTTTGCTCGTCTGAGTAAAAATTAATTCCCTGGTTTAATAAAGGTTCTTTTATAAACGAGGTCTTTTACAAATTTTGGATATTCCTGATTGAGATAGAATTTTTTGTCATTTCAAAGAAATAATTGTAACGATGCGTCTATTTCTGGTTTGAAAAGAAGTGCTCATTTAAATGAGAATAGGCCCCTGTGAACTTTTTTTTTGCAAAGCTTCAAATATGTCCAATTTGGAATTAATTCTGATTTCCATTCATTAAATTTCATTACATTTCATCGGTTCCATTATCATTAATGAAAAGATACTTTTTTTTTATCGAAAAATAGTTTACTATCATCAGTAATTTTTGTTCGGAGAATGAGATTTTTCTAAAAGCGAAGATTAGGAAATTTAATTTATGCGGTTGCAATTTAGATCATAATCGTTGAATGGAGGAAGCATTTCATAATATTATGTGGAAATACATAGAAGGGGTATCACGATGTAAGCGGAATTTATGCTTTTGTAATAAAAAAAAGAAAAATTTAAGAAAGTATACGAGTTATGAATGTCCAAACTAAATGATTACAATTCTTTCTGAGTTGTATGAAAAGTTTTTTTAAATTTTAATTAATCTTCACGCACTGAAAATTTCTATTAAAATATATTTAGCAGATTTGTTGTAAACACTGAAAAAAAATTTAACAAACAAATCAATTACCGGTTTAATTAATAGTCTACCAATCTATTTCCACTTTAAAAAATGTAAGAAATAAAAAAAATACTCCTGCAAAAAACATTAGTAAACATTAATGATTTACTAAATTTATTGAAGCGTGATAAGACAGATTTGATTCTATTATAACTCGGGGCTGTAAACAAGCTTTTGGAAATCAACATTTCTTGAAAAAAATTTACGTACTCTCCAGACTAAATGTTGGCTTCTTTTCTAGCGTTGGGCTTTTTACGGAGGAAGGGCGGCAAATATCATGTGACTTCGGGACCTACAGTTTACTGAGGAATCTGAATTTCTGTTGCCAAGGGAGCCGAACCCCGAACTGAGGTAGGGGCCCAAAATCGATCCTGCATTCTTCCACTGCTATTGGTAATCGAACCCGGGTTAATACCACGATAGATGGCTGACTTATCAACACACAATCGTAGAGTAACTCGCCTGCATTTTTCTCGAGGAATCCGAATTTCAGCTGTCGAGGGAGTCGAACTCCGAACTGAGGTGTGGCCCAAAAACGGCATGCGTTCTGCCATTGCAATTGGCAATCGAACCTGGGTTAATGCCACGATAGATGGCGCTGACTTTTCAAGGCACTACCTTAGAGTAACTCACCTGCATTTTTTTCGAGGAATCCACATTTCTGATGTCGCGGGAGTCGAACCCTGAGCTGAGGTGGGTCCAAAAACGGCATGTGTTCTTCCATTACCATTGGAAATCGAACCCGGGTTAATGCAACGATAGATGGCTGGCTTATCAATGCACTACCGCAGAGCAGCTCACTTGCATTTTTCCGGGAAATTGGAGTGTTCTAAAGACCAGGGAACCAATTTTTGGACTACAGAGAGCAGGCTGGAGTCTTTCAATTAATGTGCTACAAGTTATTTACGGAAATATTTTCTGAAGCAGGCACAGGAAGGGTTTTATACACGACAGGGTGAGGGAAATTTTTTGAGGAGTTTAAGAATTTTTTAAAGTAGAATAATTCTCATCTTAACCAATGATGTGGTAGTATTAGATGATGAATTACTCACAAAGAATATAAACGATTTATCGATTCCTGGTGTGACACGAACCCATCATCTCTTGGTTTTCAGTTAAGTACTTTACCGTTAAGTTATAGGCGTCAGACATGCTTTCCCTTACAAGAGTATACGTATAAGGCGTTACTATGGATAAGTTCATAATTATTGCGGCAGTTCGTGGTTTGCTTTTTAGACCAAAGCAACAAGTCAAAGAAGCCAAACGTCCGATAGGCTTGATTAAAAATTAGAAGAATAATAATCATAAACTTAATCTAAGAACTGACTGGCATTAAGTGCTTTTCAATATTGAGATCCATTTTATTTGCCTCTAGAAACGAAAGTGAAATATACATGATACTCCTTAATCAATAATTATCATTGTAATTTTTAAACATTGTAAATTGCTAATTTTAATCAAGGATATTCAAGGAATAATCAGGAAATTGCTAATTTTAAGGAATTTGGACCTTTTGATGCAGGTTTCAGTTTCATCAAATTATTTGATGGATTAAATTAAAGTTATTTTACAGCACTGGTTCCTAACCTTCGTGTCTTGCGACATGAAATTTATAAGCAGGGGCGGATTTAGAGGAGGGGTTGGCAATCGCCCCCACTCTTGAATGAAAATGTAACATTGAAAAGGTACAATGTAAAGGTCAAATGAGGTGTCATTTCCAAAAATCAAGTCATTTATCTCTCCCCCTTGAATAACTTTTAATTCCGCTCCTGTTCGCAAGTGCATAAACAGATACATGTAGCTATATAAATATGATCATAATCATTGTTTTTATGGGAAATAAACCTTTCAATCAATTTCATCGAAGAAAACAAGTTCTTTGGACTCGTCCAGTTTCTTCAGGACTTACTCTTTCTTAGAGATTTATTACAAATTTTACACTTATTCCTCATGTAACATTTTCATTCTTTTGCTCTCCTGAATTCATTTTTATTCTTTCAGTCCTTCGAATTCATTTTCATTCTTTTGCTCTTCCGAATTCATTTTCATTCTTTCAGTCCTTCGAATTCATTTTCTTGGTCTTTCGAATTTATTTTTATTCTTTCGGTCTTTTGAATTCATTTTCATTCTTTAAATCATACATTTCTACAGTTGGTAGTATTTTTGTGAATGGTTTGAAATTTTCAATCACCAAACTACTTAGTCATCGAACGCTATTCGTTCTCGAAATGGAAATGATTATCACTTTATAGCATCTCGTTCATTTTAAAGAGCGATTTTTCTAATTTTCTCAGTCACTGCATATTTTTATTTGCATGAAGTAATCAACGTCTATATATTAAGATAGGAAAAAAACAGAATAAAATGAAACAAAAGAGATAAAGCTATCATTATTGAATACGTAAACATGCTTTCATAATTAAGTTTTTTCAGTATAAGGCAGAGGTTATCAAACTTTTTCACCCACGACTCTGTTTACCTCTCATGAAACGTCCACGTCTTCCAAACGAATAAAAATGCAAAGAAAAAAATCTTAAAATACCTTCGCATAACATACCATTTAAAACGGCATGTTACATAAAACGCTAGTCAATTTCGTGAGACCTTGAGGTGTTGCGACTCACAGCTTATTACATTAGGCACACAGAGTTCTTTTTTTTTTTGTAAACGTGTTTTAAATAGTCCCTCTCTATTACTGGAGCCATTAAAAATCCATTTGGATCGCGATCCAGAGTTAGGAAACCTAGAGCCAGGAGAATGAAGTGAATTTAAAAAAAGATTACGTGAAGAGAATAAGAAAGAGAGATGAGATAAGACTTTAAATGAAAACTTAGATAAAAACTCGCGCATGCATTGTATATTTGAACTGCAGGACCTCTTTGTTTTCAAGATTGTCGAAAGTGGAAATTTTTACTTTTCGTGCTTTCTGCTGCCACCCTTCCCAACAAATAACGCCCTGAGGACACTCTATACTTCCTCAGGACGTCTTTAGGACGTTATTTGCTATCTGGGCTCTGAAAACCGCCACTGACACTATTTACGTGGCGAATTATACAGACTGACTGAGGGACAATTTGGTTTGTAACAGATTTTGTAAGGTATTTATTGTTCAAAGGAACACATATTACTTTTCCTATACCAGTGAGTTGAAGGCTATTTAGATTTTAGTCTAGGCTTCTGAAATATTCATTATCAAAGCACAGGAAAATATGTGAAAAGCTGGATATAAGTAAGCATAAGATTATATAAAATCTACAACGGGTAATCAGTTGCAATCCATTTTCTTGGAGAATTTCCTTAGATTCCTTGAACAACTCTTTCGAAGATACGGTTGCTTAGATTTTGAACCAAAATCTGGAACACTAACAAGGCTTGTTACGTTGTTGAGTTCGTTCCATTCATGCATTTAATAATCTTTATAGTTTGACGAAGTTTCTATCATCGAAGATTTTTTAAGATCTCTTTTTGTCGAAAAAGAAGTCGTGCTCCGAGTTAAGAAAAATCAAACGCGTTAACTATTCTAACCATTAGAAAGTTAATAAACTAAGCGATTGGTTAGAAGAAAAACGAGGAATGTCTTCCATGAATGATAGCCTTCCCACTATAATTTGCAAAAAGAATCTTCGTATGCTTTTGCCATGACGATATATCCAGCGTTGCTCCATAGCAACACAGGAGAGTTGTACAAACAGCGTTTACAATTTAGTCTTAATATCGATCACTTTCAGTTTGATCAATGCTTGCATTCATTTAAATACGTTTTATTTGCTGCAACAAATTTTTTCTGGAGCTTTTAAATCTTTCCTGGACAAAGTGCATTTGACACTGGGGTCAAGCTTTACTCTAAGCAAATTTTCCCAGTGCCCAATTTCAGTCCAATTTTGTTCATGTAGTAGGCAGGACTTCGAAAAGTAATTTAGATAAATTACTATCTACTTTCTTTAAAGGCAATTATAACTAATTTTCTAAAAAAAAAAGGTAATTTTGACTACAAATTGACTTGTTTTTTCCAGGTGTGTTACTCCCGAAGTTTTTGTTTAAAAATATACTCGCATTTGATGCATTTTAGATGGAAAAAATGTGCTTAACTATTTCATTTTGTAGTTTAAGTTAACCACAGTATAGTTAACTACTCCCCATCACCACATATATTTGCTTACAACTTAAAATGATTACATAAATCCGCAATTTCGATTTTTAAATATACTTTTAAGCAAATATGTATGACTACATTACAAATTACATACAGGGGCAGAGCCATAAATTTTTTTGACATTTTAAATCCGACTTTTCCTTCATCCCAATTTTCTTTTTTTTTTCCGATCTACTACTCCCAGATTTACTCTTCTCATTAAATACTCATGAATACCATGGCCGTTGTCTCTGGGCCTAATTTTCGATTCAATTAAAATACATTATTTTAACTGACTGAAGACATTATTTAGTTAAATACATACTTTTTTCAGCCCAGGTGCGCGCTTCAAAATCCCAAGTGCACGCTTCAAAATCCCAAGTGCATGCTTCAAAATCCCAAGTGCAAACTTTGTGTCAGAATCATGCTTATAATAAGGCCTGCTGGGGATGGGGGTGAGGTACAAATATAAATTTTGAATCATGTAGATCCTTTTTTAAATGAAAACTGTTGCACATAAAACGAATTGCCCCTTATAGGTTCACTACATATATATATATTTTTTTTTTGAAAAAGTGCTTATAGGAAGCACTGGATGATTAATCTTTTAGGTGCAACAATTTTAAAAAAAAGAGCCTGTTCTTGTAACGAAACCAGCGTAAGTGAAACCAGTTAAATATTGTGGGTACAACAGTTTCTTGGACCAAGAAAGTAAAAAAAAAATCCGCTTTCACAGATGTGTATCTGTTTTAAAACTAGAATGTTCTTTTACATAAAAATTGTGAATTTATCGCAAATGAAACATATAATTGCGAAGCATTTCGTAAATTTTGAGTTCAGGATGAAAGAGACAATGACGATTGCATCGTTAAAAATTTTAATATCTGAAGAATAAATATATTTATTTATTTTATATAAATCGAACACTACGCAGATTAAATCAAACAACAATGTCAATCAATCAACGTTTATTGGCGTAGTGATACCAACGCCGATGGTATGGCGTGATTAGATGGTGAAACGATGGTAAAATCCAAAAGTGAACCCTGAAGTGGAAGGTCGTGGGTTCAGGTCCCACCGAAGGCAGAAATATTTATTTTCTTTCGAACGTTTCACCATCTAATCACGCCATACCATCGGCGTTGGTATCACTACGCCAATAAACGTTGATTGATTGACATTGTTGTTTGAAATAAATATATTACTTTTAATCCAATTTTTCAAAGAAGCATCCCGTATAACCTTATGTCCAAAATTAAGTTCACATTCAATGTTATTTTAGTGAGAGAGGTATACGTTTTTCCCATTAACTCTTGATGTGTTTATTTATAGAAAATTAAAGAGCTATAAACACTCAACCTAAGCACAACGAATCAATTGTTTTAGATAAACTATGAAGGAGAATCAACGGTCAAAAATGGTACAAAAACTGAAGGTGAAAAACAAAGATTTGTAAAAAACAGATTTAGGAAAATAAATTTATGTATATAAACATCAACAATTATTTTCTAATAATTTTGCATGTGTATGTAATAAAATTTGTTATTCTGAATTAGTTTTTTACAAATTTTCATTTTCGACTTTAATTTTAATCGTGGATTCTCCTTTATATGATGCCCGAAACGATTTAATTCGTTGTGGTTCTTTAAATTGTTTAAAACCCTTTAATTTTCTGTAAATCGACTTTTTATAAATAACGCATATCAAGAGTTAAAGAGCAGAATATATACCTCTCCCCAGGGCCAGATTTACATATTTTACACCCCTGGGAATAATACCTTTAGGAGCCCAAATTTACCCCCACCTCCTCATCTCTCCACCATTCGAGTTTATGGTACAAAAAGGTTATGGTACTCCTCAAAGTTTATGGTACATAATTTATTCTAAAGTAGTGAAAAGTGAAAACATAAATAATCATCACCCATTCAACTTAGTGGTGGAAAACCTAACAACAATCAAAACTTATTATATTAATATTTATTTTTCATCACTTTTTCGACTAAATAACATTAAAAAAATTCTGCAAGCCCCCGGGAAAATACCTGGGTACTGCCCTGTCAGCAAGTAGATACGTATAAATTATTTTTCAAGTAGAACAGGACCTTTCGAACTTAAATACTATAAAAACTAAATTTTAGAAATTACAAACTATTTAATAGTAATGATGACTATATTCAAGACTAGAATAGTTTCCCATGAGACTTGAGGTTTGCGAATTCTTTAATTATATCCCCAAATTCCACTTCTTCCGTTACATCATGCTCAATGGATAACAATATCAATGGATTAATCCTATTTTGGTCAATAGTCAAGCGAAAGTAATTTTCAATGAAAGCCAGTTTTGAAAAAAAATTTTCCGTAGAACAATTTGTTACAGGCTAGGTAAAAAATATTTGAAGAGTAATATTCAAATTGGGAAATCAATCTCGCATCTCAACCTTCCTAAGAGTCTTTGTTATAGCACCATAACCCTTAATATTGTTTTTATATTAAACTGAATTAATTCAAGCCATAATACAGTCTCTTCCAAATCACTTTCATGAATTTTGATAAGATTAGAAACATTATCTTATATTTATATCTTATATTCCAGCTCTACTTTTTCACTCACGAAAGACTAAGGTCTGATACTTTTTGGAACAGCCCTCGTACGTGTATGCATTACGACGATACAATTTATAAAATTACTATTTCTTTCATATTTTTTGGGGGTGGGGCCTCGGCCCATACAATCAATCAGTGGCGGATTTACATATAGGTCAAGTGGGCAAGGGCCTAGAGCTCCGCAATTTTTGACCTAGATTGGGCTTGATTTGGTATTTAATTTTAAGAGTTGTATTGACCCTTTATTTACAAACAATGGAGTAGTTTATTGTTGATAAATTTGAATATTACGGATAATGAACTTTAAAGAAAATCATGATTTATTGACCGAATATCGTTAAGGCGCATTTTTTAAGGGACCATAATATCTTTAATCCGGCAGCACATATAATTTTAAGCGGTTGGTAAGTTAGTAAAAACAAGCGCATTTAAAAATCGTCAGGTGCAAATATGTCAGTCAATAGGAGTGCCTGTTCCTCGCATGGGCTCTGTAATATGGCTCCATCTAGTAACGATTGATTGCTAAAGAGTTATCGTGGATAAATAATAATTTGTTAAGATCGTAATTTCCAAGATTTGTAGTTTTCAATCCGCTATTATTTGAGATTTGTAACTTGTAATCTACTAAATTGGTAATTTATAATCTGCTAGATTTGTAATTCTTAATTTGTAATCTTCTAGCTTTGCAATTTGTAATTTTGAAATATTTGCACGATTTGTAATTTAAAAGATTTATACAAATTATATTTTGAAAGATTTATAGAAATTATAATTTTAATTTGAAAAATTATACTCACATGATCTTTAATTTGGAAGATTTACAATTTACCGTTTGTGGAATTTATAATTTGGAAGCCGAAAAATTTATATAATTTATAATTTGAAAGATTTATATAATTTGTAATTTGAAAGATTTATATAAATTGAATTTGAAAGATTTATAATTAACCTTTTGTGGAATTTATAATTTACTTTTTGTGGAATTTATAATTTGTAGAATTTACAATTTGAAGAAATTACAAAAGGGAGAATTCACAGACTTTCAGATTTATAATCTTTAATATTTATGACCTGTAGGACTTATAACTTGTGGCCATACATACAATATATATATACTTTACAATCTGTAGAATTCATGATTTGTGGAACTCATAATTTGTAGAATTTATAATCTGTAGAATTTACGATTTGCAATTTATAGAATTTACAATCTGTAGAATTTACGATTTGCAATTTATAGAATTTATAATCTGTAGAATTTACGATTTGCAATTTATAGAATTTATAATCTGTATAATTTACAATTTAGAATGTAGACAATACAGTGAAACACCCTCTTAACGGAGAGCCCTTAGATAAGGTCACCCCGTTTTTACGGTCGGATGAAAATTTCTCGGCAGAAACCAATGTGCAGTAATATATTTCAAACTCCTACTTAGCGGTCAGTCTCAGATACGGATGCGGAAACTGTTTTCTATTAAACTAGAACCGTTGTACGGACAGGATAAAATACTTTTTGAACTTCGACGTTCATTAGAGGCGTTTCTTATAACAGAAAACTAAGGATATACAGAATAAGAAATAAGGAGAATTTCCTCCTCCTATTTACAAAGAGTTGGACCAAGAGTTTCCAAAAGACCAAAAGTTTCCAAGAGTTTACAAAGAGTTGTCCTGTTAGCAATTGGCTGGGATTCGCTGATTCAAATGACCAATGCTTGATAAAGATTTTAATAACAAAGAACTCATATAATGATATACTGCGCGAAACAAAAAAAAAATTATTAACTCAAA
>QLNU02014802.1:121555307-121573680 GCA_006491805.2 Dysdera silvatica | reverse complement strand
CGGCCCCAGCTACTGAACCGGAAACACACCCGGAAAGGGAACAAGGAAAAAGATGGATGAGCAAATTAACTAAGAGAACAAGCAATATTAATTTAAACAAGCAATACTAACTTATTTACATTAATAAATTAGCATTTAACAAATTAAAATTTTTGTATTATATATTTCTAAAATTATTTAACGAATGATACCGTTGTTGTAATGTATGATACGATTGTTTTAATGCATGATATCATTGCCATAATATACGATATTTTTATTGTAATGCATATATAATTGTTATGAGTGTGGTGATACAATATATGTATCATTATTATATAGGGTGACGCATTGAAAATAAAACAGACGGGTTTTGGGATAGTTAAAATAGATTTTGCAAAAAAGGCTGAAACACAGCTGTCTCCGGTCGCGTCCATCAATTTTTAGCATTTCAAATATCGCCATTACGAATTGCCCTTCTTCTTCGTCAAGTCAAGGACGCACACGCGCGGGAAATAAAATATACGTTAATCACGAAAATCTCTAATTGGCCGACAGTTCGCGCCAAATCTGTATGTAGCCGTTGGATGTGATGTAACGAGGGTTCTCGCGGGAAAAAGTGTGAAGAAGCGTCGGAGCTTTCAGGGAGGCCAGACGTCAAAATGGCCAACCTCTAAATTAATATTCCTCTCACTATTACGTTGCCATTGTAACCAAGATTCGTATCAAGTTAGCAGTACGCTAATATTGAAGCAAAGTGCTTTAAATAAATATATTAAATAAGATGAGAAGTAATTATTTCTATACGAATAATTTCCATTGGCGACATACTGGCAAGCCGCCATTCGAAGTCTTTAACTGCCTAATATAACAGCCAAGCAAACCCACTCAGCCTTGCCGCCGTGTAGGCGGCAAGGCTCGATTTTGTCGATTTGCTGTGGGAGAAATTCAAATTATCGAGTAATTCTTTTGCTCCACCCTCACCCCAGCCAATTCTAACTTTAAAATTTCAAATAGCAACCCAACCTTGTGATATATCATTTTAAAGGGCGTTAAAAGTCTCTGTTGTTATATTGAAAGAACTAAAATAGCCTCGTGCATTCGTGAAAACCAACAAAACCATGCATTTGTAGGTAAATGAGACGCAACAAGGCACCTTTGCAATAATTGGGAATCCGCGCATGCGCCAAAAGCAGGATTGTATATATTTTTATTTTTTTTTATTTTTTTTTTTGCTTGTTATAAATTCATCAGTATTCTTCAAAATATAATTTATACGGTTTTCTTTTGGTTTTATTTGCCTGTTTTCTTACGAATGCACGAGGCTATTTTAATTATTTTTCAATACAACAATAGAACTTTTTAGGCCCTTTAAAATGGCATATCACAAGGTAGGGGTTGCTATTTAAAATTTTAAAGTTAGGGTGGCTAGTGTTGAGCAAATTAATTATTCCACGATAATTTTGAACTCCTCCATCGAAAATAAAAATCGATGTGTCGCAGCATTTTTTGCAAAATCCATTTTAAATACTCAGAAACCTGTCTGTTTCATTTTCAATGCTCCACCCTGTATATACGTTGTCGAGGTATATGGTATTGTTACGTGCATGTTGCCAAAATATATGCTAATATCTAAGAAAAAAGGTCTCAAAAGTATAAATGAAAATGATTATTTATGTCAAAGAAAACAAATGCCTAAAATGATCGATCTTATAAACATATTTTTCTTTCCTAGGTATAGATATTCAATTTTCTGATATTAAACAGAAAATTTTCATTGTAATATAATATACCACCTTTTTTACTAACCCGTAAGATATAGCTATAGATATTATTAACTTTTGTTTGTGACAAATATTGCAAAGCATTTACGCTAATTTTTTTAAATTGAATGATTTTTAACGACCTGCTTTCCTTGCAATAAAAAAATCATTATAAAATTATGAAATCATGGAGTATATCGTTAATTTCTACATACGACGAATTTTATTAAGCAATTTTGATATTAAAAGTTTCGACTGACTGGATGTTATATAGAACAGGCAAGATGACCTATACAGTTCAACTTTTACGATGTACAGTAAAACATTCCAACAACGATATCCGATATAATGATAAATCCCTCTACAACGATATCCAACATAACGATAAATCCCTCTACAACGACATCCAGTTTCATAACGATATATCCCTCTGCCAACGATATTCAACATAACGATAAATCCCTCGCCAACGATATCCAACATAAAGATAAATCCCACGATATCCACCACTGATAACCTCTACAACGATATCCAACATAACGATAAATCCCTCTACAACGATATCCGATATAACGATAAATCCCTCTACAACGATAATTTTTCTCGGTCCGTATAATAGTGTTGTAGAGAGGTTTTACTGTATAAGCAATTGGTCCTGCCTGAACACGAAATGTCGCTAACCAACTTCCGTTAGAGAACTATAAAGAAGAACATGAATACCCACAACCCATTACTAGTAATAATAATATGTTTTTCATTAAATTTTAAGCGAATTCATACTATTGTCTATATATATACACATGCACAGATGTTATCTCTACAGGTTTTCAGTTTGGAATTTTAAATTACAAAACCGGATTTAACGAACGCTGGATTTAACGAGCAGTTTCGTTGGTCTCAAGCTACACATTATATGAGGGTCCTACTGTATTAGTATTTAATGCAACTACATCCGCTTTGACGGGACGTTTCTACATACATTTGTATGTTTCCTCCTAGAAATTGATGAGGGAAGTAAAAGGCAAAATTTTTCAAACTTTGAAATGAGCATTTCCAAGCAATCATGAAACGTTCCGAAAAATTTGGACGTTTATTGGTTTTGTTTAGTATTTTGTTTTTAAACTCTTATACATGAAAATTTGAATTTAGGAAGCCGTTTCGTTCGAAGTCAGGTTTCACATGAATCGTCAAAAGGTCAATTTTGGTCCGGATGTCTTGCTACTCGTGTGGATATATATTTTTCCTACAACCTTGTTTGAAACGCTCAAAGTAACAACGATTAAGTAATTTTATGAATCATTAAAAATAAAGAAAGAAATCATTGAAACATTTGGTTTTGTAATTTCAGTAGTTTGAACGTAATTTCAAACACAACTTCGCAAATTTGGGCTCTATCCGGCTTGGATTAACTGACTACTGTATGAACTAAACCTGAAGAAACGAAGCAGGCATATAGTTTCTCAGTCGACGCATTACATTTTAATAATTTGCAAGCATAAAAAAAAATGTAGCAGTAAAACGCATTCTAAAATTTAATGTATTTTTTAAATTTACAAATTTGGAATTAGACATTTGCTGATAAACGGTTAGCAAGTAAAGTGACTCGCCTGTCCAATTTAATTGCCGATTACGTGTACAGCCAACGCCACCTGGATTCGTGAACTAGGTGGCGCTGGAACAGATCATATACGCTTTGGAGGATGCAACGGACATTTCTATCACCGAATGGAACGGCCATAAACTTCAAAATTTCGAGGTTTGATTGCGTCATTTCTAGGGGTAGCAATTTGAAAGTTTGAAAGCCTTCAATTTTTAAAGGAAGAGGAATATTTATGATCCCTCTGTGAGATCAGATGTGGAAAACACGCTATGGTCGATTGATTAACAGAGAGATTCTCTGGCTGTAAAAGCAAAATTACTAACCATCTAGCAAAGTGCCTATCTAAAAGCGAACTATCTACTGCTATGGCTGTGCAGTGACACAATAACAACGCGTTCATCTACCATGTAGTTAATCCAACGGCGTATCGTGGGTTGCCAGCTCCCGGGGCAAACCACGGCTCACTAGTGACCCGTAGGCAATCTAAGTATTGCGCCTGTTAAACTCGCTAGCACTCCCTTCCACTAGTTGAATATTGAAATTTTGCGCCCTAAAAACTTGGCGCTTGAAGTTATCTTCCCGGTGGCACCCCAAGCTAAGTCACTGAGTTAATCCGGATTTAACTCCTTTCCTAAAAAAAAAACCTGTTGACCATCGTAATCCGGAAGTTGGTTCGCTGTGCTTTAAGAGGCTTGGATGCTTGGGAAAGATGTAGATCTACTGCCATGCGGTGGTGTAGTAGTTGCACACTCCTAAATCTTGCCGGTATCCCGGGTTTGACCCCCCCAAGAACGGGAGACATTGTTCATTATATTTTTCACCGTTATACGGCGTTCGGTGTCCTTAGTGATGGAGGTTCGGATTCCTCGGAAAATTGTAGGTCCCGGCGCAGCATGATCTTTGATATCTATCTACCATAAAAACACAAACAAGAGTAGAACCTGCCTAAAGTAACATCCTGCTGTAAGGGACTGCAATGGTCATCGTGGACAAGTGGTCGCTATATACAACAGAGTTTGGTATAGACAGGACCTAGTCTCCACCAGTTTTCTCTCATATAAAATGGTCACATTGTTCAGGCGGTCAATTTACCAAGATGGTCACTTTTCCAGGTCCCAATGTAGACTCATCCCACGTAGACGGTCCCAATGTAGACTCATCCCAATGTAGACGGTCCCACTGTTAGAAGCGAAAGTTACACAAAATTTATTTGTGCAGTTAATTTACAGAACGTTGTTGCTAATAACTATTTCGAAAGCAGGCGACTATCATCATCAGAACATGGTATCGTTTGTTTATGTCAGTGATGTTGATCGGTGTTACCATCACATCAGTTGGAAAGTTGGTGAGGAATTAAATGCATTGGTGGTGTCGTCTCTAACCGTAAGATCCAAAGGTTTCTTCAAGTGGATGCTATAGAGTTACCTAGGAATTGCTCATTAACTGTCCTGAGAATGCAGCGCTGCCTTCTGCGACCACCCTTCTCATGGAATTACCTGCAAAACTTACTTATCATCAATTGTAACGGTGATGTTTGATAGGATATGAAATACCTCACAAAACCTGAGATCAAGTGTTAAATTGACTATACCATCAATGCACTTAATTTCTCATCAACCCAACCAAGTTTCCAACCGATGTCACCATGCTCTCACGACGATGCCCACATTCTACCGAAATAGCTATTAACAACGACGTTTTTATTGCAACGTTTTATAAATTAATTTCACCAATAAATTTTGTGTAACTTTTTCTTCTATTTGATCAGGGCATTGTGTCGTGAATAAACCAAATATATATATTGTTGATTTTATGGAGCCTTCCACAGCACATTTTTAATTATAAAACAATTTTCAAGTAGAAAACTGTGTAACAAGAGATAAAAGATTTTACTACTTAAAACTTAACGTTTCGAATCGTCTGTGTGGAACTTCTTCGGAAGATGAGGAGTCAGTGATGGAAGTAGACTGATGCCTCTGTACTTGCTTGTTTTCTGTTTAGTTTTTTACTAGTGTTCTATGTTGGCGATAACAAGATACTTTAGTAACTTCCTCGAAAACGTTCATACAACTACAGTGTCATTAGCCAACCATAATCATTAAATTCCTATCTTCTGAAGAAGTTTTGCACGAAGAAATCGAAACGTAAAGTTTTAAGTATTAAAATTTTTGATCTTGTAACACAGTTTTGTACTTAAAATTCATTTTATAAGTAATATATATTGTTGTCAATTGTTGTGAGAATTCGTGAATTTGTACTTCGTGGTATATTGTACGAACTACAAACTATCTGTGGATGACAGATTTTTCCTGCCTAGATAGAATATTCATTTTTGATGCAGAACCTTTTTTCTTAGAAATTCTCGTTTCCTTTAAATTGAAAACGCATTACTTGGAGTAACGTATATATCGCATACAAGGAGTGTGTTCGTTACTTTAGACAACTTCCGATCTATTCTTAAGTGCCAAAAGTGGATGCACATTTCTAAACGAGAACATGTGTAAACCAAATAACATAAAACCCAGTTTATGCGTTTTCCCTAAGTGAGTTCCAGGAAAAATGCGCGAGGATTTGAATGAAAACGAAAAAGAATATATTGCATTTGCCTGCCAGCAAGAATCGCCTTTGATGTTAAGGTAAACCCATTTGACTGAAACCAAAGATTTGTTGGCAGCCTTTAGGTTGAAGGTAAGAAAATTCATTTTAGTAAAAAGAAATTTCTCCTGGATTCAGAATAAGCGGGAAAAATTCTGCAAAGTGAGAAAAAATGTGATGTATTTCCTCTCTCCCATCCTTGTAGAATACATAATGCGTATGTATATATATATATAAAAGTTTTCCTCGCCCATTCTTGGCGGAAACAGGCTTTGGGACGGGCAGAGCGCCATGTTCCCAAGCCTCTTTTTACATCACTTCTTAATGTGCCATGTCTAGAAACTTCCTGACAATGTGACACGTGTTTAGGATTGTGGCTTTTTGTATTTCAATGTAGGTGTTTGGGTCAATGTTGAGTATCTCCAAATTCGTCGCAAGCGTTTTTGGTACTATCCCTGTTGCTGAGATGACTAACGGGATGATGAGGATCTTTTCCATACCCCATATATCTCGTACTTCATGTCTGAGATCTTGGTACTTGGTGATTTTCGTTGTGTAGGTTGTCTGTATGTTATTGGTGTTGGGTACTGCTATGTCGATTAAGTACGTGGTCTTATTCGATTTATCGACGAGGGTTATGTCAGGACGGTTATGTGGGACTGTCTTGTCTGTTATGATTGCTCTATCCCAGTAAAGCTTGTGTGTTTCGTTCTCATGCACGGTCTCTGGCTCATATTTGTAGTACGGGCATTTTTCTGTCAGAAAGCCAGCATTCGCTGCCAATTTCTGGTGGACTATTTTCGCTACTTGATCGTGTCTATGTTTGTAGTCTGACTGCGCAAGGATCTTGCATCCTGCCATCACGTGTTGGATTGTCTCCGATGCCGCATGACAGTGTCTGCATTTGTCGCTTTCTATGTCTTTTCTCTGGATGAATTTCTGATTGTTCCTTGTTGCGATCACTTGGTCTTGGATGGCTAGCATGAATCCTTCTGTCTCTGGCTGGAGAGTGCCTTTGGCCAGCCAAGAATTTGATGCCTTTTTGTCAACGTGTGGTTGTTGCAGGTCATTGTAGTGCCTGCCATGTAATGGTTTTCCGGCCCAAGTTCTCAGTTTCTGTTCGTTGGCTGTTTCGAGGACACGCTCTTCGGTACTACACAGGTTTAGTGGCGTGTAATTTGCATCTGCTTGTATTATGGCTTGGATGAGTGGCGATCGGGGACTCTTCAACTGGAAGTATTGCCTCATGCTCTGGATCTGCTTGTCATGTAAGTCTTTGAGGTCCGCTTGTCCGCGTCCTCCTTCTTCCCGGGGTAGTGTTTGCCGTTCAATTGCCGTTGCAGGGTGTAGTTGTCCGGCTCTTCTCTGGATGGTTCTCATTTTCCGCTGGAGTTGTTCTAGTTCAGTGTTGGACCATTTGATGATCCCGAAGGAGTAGGTGAGCACTGGTACCGCATATGCGTTAATTGCTTGCGTGGTGTTCTTCCCGCTCAGTTTCGTCTTCACAATGCTTCTAAGTCTTTCTTGGAATGCTTGCGTGAGCTGGACTTTGACTTTCTTGTGCTCCTGCTGCCGTTTTTGCATTATCCCTAGGTATTTGTAGGTTTCGCCCTCGTCCAAGGTCTTCAGTAGTCTCCCGTCTTCGAGTTCGATGCCTGGTAAATCTTCTTTGCTATTCTTCTGTATTTTGCACTTATCGAGGCCGAATTCCATTCCTATGTCCTTGGAGAATGTCTCTGTTATACTGATGAGTTGTCGGAGTTGGGTGATTGTTGGCGCGTATAGCTTGATGTCATCTACGTACATGAGGTGGGAGACTTTATGTAGGTTTCTCTTGTCTTTCTTCAGCATGTATCCGTATTTACTTGTGTTCAGCATCCTTGACAAGGGGTTTAACGCCAAGCAGAACCACTGGGGGCTTAGTGCGTCTCCTTGAAAGATTCCGCGGCGGATGGGGATCTCGGCCGTTTCTATTTTACTGTCTGGCGTGTTTAGCTGTAACCGGGTTCTCCATTGTTTCATGCTGCTCTGTAGGAATCGGATGATTGAGGGATGCACTTTGTATATGCTGAGTATTTCAAGGAGCCACGAGTGCGGAACAGAGTCGAAAGCCTTCTTGTAGTCTATGAATTATAAGCAATTGCAGCATAAAATGAATTAATATATAATTTGTAACAGATTTTAGGAAACATGGAATGATATCTCACGTTGAAAAATAACAAAATTATGTGAGAAGGGGAATTAGGGAAAAATTAATTTATTAAAAAGGAAAAAATTAAGGAATAATTAATTATTGAAAAAAAAATATGAAAGGAAATAATTTAAAAAAAATTGGGTCTACGCAAAGTGGATTTTTGTTGTGACAGACATGTCATCAATAAGATTATGACTATTTTGTTGAATAAAAAAGGATTCAAGAAAATTTAGTTGAGAGGTGGCGAGCGGTTTGTAAATGATTTTAGGTTGTTGGAATAATAATGTATGGCCAGTGGACCAACAGTGTTGTGCTATGGAAGATTTTTCGAGTTCCTATTTCTTGACATAAACCTTGTGTTCATTGACCCTGAACCGAAGAGCGCGGCGGGTTTAACCAATGTATGATTTTGAGCAACTACATAGGACTTGATAGATACCTCAAGAGTTACTATCAGGAATAGCATCTTTAAGTTTTGTAATGCTGATTTTGTTGATGGGGGATGAAAATAACTTTGAATTTATTGAGGATGCTGGCAATTTTTGAATAGACGTCAGGTGCAAAAGTCAGCAAATAATTTGTGGTGTGAGTTTATAATCAGGAAAGTGGTGAGTGGTTGGTTTTTCTTAGAAAATTTATTGATAACTTGATCAACAACGTTTGGGTTATAATCCCTGAATACGGAAACACTTTTGATAAAATTAAATTCTTTGTCAAGAACAGTGTCAGTAGAGCAAATTTCGACAGCACGAGATGCGTACCAATAAAAAATTCTCATATTCTGACACCAGGGATATGCTGGCAAAGAATGAGGGTGTAACGGGATAGGAGTGGGTTTGCAGAATATTCTAGTTTGATAACATACAGAGGTTTTTTGAATAAGTACGTCAAGGAAAGGTAACGAAAGGTAACACTCAAGTTTACTTGCAAAGTTTCTTGCCGTTTTCTTGCAAAGTTTCTTGCCGTTTTCTTGCAAAGTTTCTTGCCATTTTCTTGCAAAGTTTCTTTCCGTTTTCTTGCAAAGTTTCTTGCCGTTTTCTTGCAAAGTTTCTTGCCGTTTTCTTGCAAAGTTTTTTGCGGTTTTCTTGCCGACTTTCATCACTTAAGCAAAGAATCATTTCTGACCCTAATTTAGACTTTGCGATTAAAGTGTAATATTGCTTTCTAAATTCAAACTGTTTATAAATAATTTTTTTCAGAAGCATGGAGTCACTTACGCATTTTAAACAATAACCGCAGATCTGATTTCCACCGAACAAGTCTAACTCACTTCTTGACCTTACCTTAAAAGTTTCAGGTAATTTAAATTCTCGAGGGTATAAATTTAAAGGCTATGGGCAGAATTTTAAGGCTACTATGAAATATATTTAACTAAAACCTTTCACTCTCTCATATTACCAAGAGGAAGCAAGTAATTAAAAATGAACAAACGATAAGTAATTCCGTGATTAAACGATGTCAAAATCAAATTTTTGAATAGAGTCGAAATATCGCAAATAAAAATATATTTTAATCAGGTTTTATTGAGTTTCATCTGTTTTAAACCGAATAGTTCGGTCTATTTCTCTTCACTTTGAACTCTATAGTACTATGCTCAATATTTTTTATGCATATTAATAAATAGACATATTTTTGTAATTTAAAAATGTTTGAATCCTGAAACAAATAATAGTATTGAATGCTCTAAAATATTGGATCGCAAAATTAGATGCTTTAAATAAGCCTTTAAAATTAATTATTATTATATATCACCCAGTAATATGAGATACGTGTGTGATATCTTGTGCATGAGTTCTGGCAACTTAATTTTCAGTTTATGGAAAAGTTTTTTCGACTTTTACAATTGATACAAGGCATACCAGTTAAGTTGTGTAAGTGAAAATGTCAAATTTAAAAGTAAATTTATGTGACTAAAGCGTTGTTTCATTCCCTTAGTATGAAATGTGATTATATTAAAAATAATTAAATATATAAACCCACGAATGTATCCATATTTTTTATAACATACTTATGACATATGAAGTAGTTTAGTTGCTGGTAGAATTTGTAGGAGTTTACCCGCAATGAGCATTGTTATTTTTGTATTTACTTACAGCATTAGTAAATATTAATCACAGTTACTATTTGCTGGTCACTAGCTTAATTAATTATATAATATAAGTTACTATTTAAATTAATCTACATTCTTAAATCGTGTTTTTGATTAAATAACCATTAATTATTTTGTTGGCTCAATAAATTTGATAACTCTATTTGAAAAAGTATTGGAGTATTATAGAGCAATAGAACCTCGTTTACGCGAACACCAGAGAGGAGGAAAAAAATATTTTCGTGTTAACAGTAATTCGCATTTTGTAGAACGGATGGGATCGTATTACTAAGTTATCTATCCCCCATGGTCGGTTACCTCATAAACAAAAATAAAATTAGTGTGTACATAACTTCGATGTCCGATCAAAGGCGAATCCAAAGACGGAAGTTGGGGATATAAAATAGATAGAGCCCACTTATAACGTGTCCGCATTTAGCGAGTTTCCAGACGTAGCGAGGGAACGATGAATTTTATTTGGTATAATGATAAGGTACTATATAAAATAACCGTTTTTAGCGAACAAGTCCTTTTGGACCCCGATTTAACGAACAATAAAAAAAAAAAATAGGAAATCAAACCTTTTGTAAAAATTCCGTCGTATATAGGTGGTTGGTTGTAATAATGGATGCTCGTTATAACCGATTTCCTCTCCATTTTTATAAATATTAAAGGGAAAATTTGCCTGATACCCTCCGGTAGATTTGCCATAGATATTGTTTATAGCGAGTGATTCTAAAAAGTTTATTTTTATCTACCTGTACATGTTATTACATTTTAGTAATCATTGTTATTATATTTCGTAGATCACATACTATGCCAAGAAAAATTTTTAGTAGTATGTTTTTTACATACTACTAAAATTTTAGTATTTTTTTTTAATTTTTTTTAATTTAGCTTTTAAATTTTAGTAGTATATTTTAAAAAATCAATCGAACAGGCTTAAACTGATTAAAACCACCAGCAGCTTTCATTTTCACTCGACTTTTTTGTGAAATCGTCGATAAAGTACTCTTTGTAATAACGAAACAATACAGAGTTTCACCAGGAGATTCCATAACAAACAGTTATTTTGACACTGGCGTAAGGTTTAAAAACACGACATTTCGGAAGCCAACTGCTCCCTTTGTCAAGTGAAGGCAGAATGCCCTCACTTGACATTCTGCCTTCACTTGACAAAGGGAGCAGTTGGCTCCCGAAACGTCGTGTTTTTAAACCTTACGCCAGTGTCGAAATAACTGTTTGTTACTCTTTGTAATCTCGAATTTTGCGTCAACTTTTGTTTTATCCAACTTTATAAAATCCGCACCATTTAAAATTTTCAATATTTTTTTCTAAACTCAGTGACTTTTAAAAATTACAGTTCATTTTTACATTTAAATGTTGAAGGAACTCTACATATAATGCAAATTATAATGAATCGGCTTTCGGCTGTCTCGTAATGAGAATTTATGGATGATGTTAAAAATGTTTTAAAACAACGTTAATACCGTATTTACAATGATTTACTAACAAAAATCAACAGGTTTTTCGAATACACAATACTGAAAAAAAAATCTTTTTTTAGTATCATGTATTCCCGAATAAGGGCGACTGATTAGTTCGCCCGAAATGCGTTGATTTTTGTTAATAAATCATTGTAGATACGGTTTTAACGTTATTTTAAAATATTTTTAATATATTTCACTTATCAATTCCATCATTTATTGCCACTTATGGATAATGAAATTTATTTGCTCTGTCATTGATCAAATTTACCTGATCACTACAGCGTATAGGGATATTAGAACATAAGGCAATACGTTTAAAAGATATTTACATTATTTTGGTCTTTTGGGAACTCGACACTTCGAAGAAGGAATGGAACTCGAAAAATTGCCACGAGAGAATTAGAAAATGGAAAAGAACGTTATAATCTTGTTGAGCGGAAGAAATTTTCCAAGAGCCTTTGATTATCAGTTCATAATAAACCGTATTTCTTTTTAACCGTGTTTGTTTTAATAAATTAAAAAGCAAAGCAATTCAGAAGGCAATTCGTATTAAAAGTATTTCACCTTAACAAGGGTGGACTGTGTTATAAAACGTATCCTGAACCTCATAAACGCAACGTTTAGTTAAACCATCTGCGGAATTAACGTTGAATACATATAAATCATTAATTTTAATTCTATGCCCTTGAAATGTACATACAAAACTTTAAACACTGGTTATTTTTTTTGTTCGTTTGGATATTTAAGGCGCAAGATTATCTGGGATATACTGCACCATATTTAGTCCAGATGCTCTTGCGCATCCAAAATCTAAATAAACCAGTGTTTCACAATACTGGTAAAATAGCAAATAAATCAGCTAAGCTCTTTATCAAAAGTAATAAATATACACTATTCTTTCCCATCTGGAATTTCTGAAAATGACTTCGTAAAATAGCCGCACAGAAATCAAAACCATTTCAATAACATCATGTCAAGTTTAAACGACATCCTTGTTTCGAATAAAATAGGAGAAAATAAGGAAGTTATCGCCAACCACACGGGCACTATCTTGGGTCCATTGTCTGCCATGGATCGATTTCTCAATTGGCTCCAGGAAAACCCACATTCCTGTTTCCAAGTTTTGGGAGCTGCTGCTTTATGTGTGGGAAATCCCTTATACCTCAACCTATTGGTTCTGCCCTCTCTCTCTGAAACAAATTTTTATGGAACTTCATTCCATCAGCAAAGTCGAAATCAATCTTACTTTGCCTGGTTTGGAAGTGAAAAGAAACTGCTTTTTCTATCAATTCTGTTTTTATTTCCTTTCAACTGCTTTAAGCGCATCAGCGTCTTTTCGGTGTAATTCTATCGAAGATGTATTCGTTTTCTTATTTCTTTGTCATTAAACTCAAAGTTGATGTTCCCAATGTCGAAAGGTAACGTATATCTTTTAATATATATCATGATTTTCTGCCACCGGGCAGGATTCTTTTATAACTTCTTCGTAAAGAATTTTAACATATAGAATTTTTCTGACACCTATTCTTAAGCTTCAGTTGGAACTTTTAATATACAGGGTGATCATTTAAAAACGCCCCACTTCAATAATTTTGATTCTATGGTAGGTAGAATTTTGAGAAAATATACGTCGATTTTTATTTCCAAGGGTAAAATTAGTATCAAAATTTAAAAAATAATATATAAACAAATAAAAAATTCTGCGGAAAGAAATTAAATTGGTTCATTCATTCGGATGAAAGGGCTAAAAATAAAATCGTTCCTTTACATTTTCGTGCTGATATCTCGATAGAAATAACAAACGCTGCTCCTACTAGTATCACTGCGTATGACTAACACGTAAACGAAACCCTGATTTTCTGCGCAGACGGCCCGTGAATCAGTTCATTTTATCCAAAAATAGTCAAAGCGTCCGCTTTCGTTCTCTAGTATTGTTTAAAAGTGTCAAAATAACGATTTTTTTAGCTGTTTCTCCCGAGTGCGTAAACCAATTTAATTTTTTTACACAGAATTTTTTTTTTATTTTTTACGCTATTTAAAATTTTATATCACAAGGTAGAAGATGCCATTTGAAAATTCAAAGTTGTGGGAGCCTAAGGGTCGGGAGTTGAAGAAAAAAAAAACGTTGATACTAATTTTAAGATGCCCCCTGGAAATAAAAATTGACGTGTTTTTACTCAAAATTGTGCCTATCTTAGAACCAAAGGTGGGGCGATTTTAAATGATTCTCCTATATAGGAGAAAAAGAGAGATCGCCCGGGCTTGGAGTCGAACCAGAGTTTCTCTTTTTCCATTCAATATGTTCTCCGTAAATATAGATGGCAGCACGGGTTCATGTGCGTAAAAAAGTCTCTTCACCTCCATTCCATAGGTTCTCTATAAATAAATATGGCAACTCGTCGTGAGGTGCGGTAAAGTTTACCTTCACTTTTGTAACTGGATTCGACAAAGGCAGTCATTCACTGCCGAAACGATCGTCATCCACCTAATTAAATAATTTTAACTGTGGTAGTCGTGTTTAAATAGTTTATTGTCAGAATTTCTCTGTTAGATCCGCAGTGCCTTAAATACCAGGCCACCAAGGCACACGAAGGACGCGCCATTTCTTCGTTTATAAGGTTTTGAAAGATATTATTATTACCTCTAGTTTGAGCGTAAGCGTGGGTATTGAAAATATTACTATCTGTAAATATTCCCCACAAAAAAGCTACAAAAAAACCCTATCTCGGTAGCTTGGTATGTTGACCAGTTGAAAATTATGTTATTCCCAAGAGAGGTAATAATATCATTTTAAACCTTATATACGATGAAAAGGAACCTCGTTCCTGTGTTTTGGTTGCCAGCGATTGAGACACTCCAGATCCAACGGAGGGATCTTAGTTCGACCCCACGCCAAGGCGATGTCCCCTTTGTCTCCTATACATTAAAAAGCTCGTTTAATTTCAGGCGTCGGTGACGGAAAAATTGCTATCTATGGAAAATTCAATCGGAAATTGTAAAATGGGGATATGTGCTATTTATTATGCACATAATATATCCCCTTTTTACAATTTCCGATTCAATTGTGTTGTCCGCGAGGCGTGTAATTGTTTAATTTAATTGTGTAATTGTGTAACTGTGGGCAGTTTAATTGTATTTTAACTTATTCAGTTTGCTCTATAATGCATGAAAATGCAAAATTAGACTCCAATTCGATAAAAAAATTTTATGACCACCAAATTTTATGAGAAAAATCGGAAATTTTAATGCAGAATGAAAAGTATAGAAGAAAGAAGAAGCAAAATAGTTTTCAAGAAGCGTGCGGGAAGTTTGAGTTGACCCTTTAATTTTTAGAATACGCAAAGATGACTTATTTCTGCAAAATATTGGATTGTTTGGAAGTTTTATGACGTCATAACGAAAGCAAAATAACATTATTCTTATAGATCTTGTAAGATAACTTCCGAATTTTTGATGTCTTGGCCGAATTGTCGCTATAATAAAGGTTGTTGTTATCAAATTCTACAGTAGAACGCCATTATGCGGTAAGAGAGGAGAGTCTATGAACAAGCGAATAACATTTAATTGAATGGATCCTTCCAATTGTTCAATAGCAAATTTATTGAAAGCTTGAAAGTTGAGATTAATCAATCACAAAATTTGCATTTTTTATCATCCATTTATCCCATTTTATATTAGCAATACCTAAAAGTAAGTAGACGTTGTCAAAACTGAGCGAAAAAGAGCAGTCAATTAATGCTCTCTTTAGCGAAGAGTGTGAAACTCTAAACTTTATCTTTCTGCTAAGATTGTACGATTTAGCTATTTTTCCTTCTTTGAATTCCGAACAATGTTGTTCAACTCAGCGGTTTTTCTCTCTTTTGTGGACCGAACAAAAACATCATCATCAAATCAATGCTGTTCTCGGAAAAACTTGGCGATAATTGGCATTTATTTGGCAACAGGGAACCGTCAATTGTAGTCTTACCCTATCTGATTACTCCTCTTCACTACTTCTCAAAATGTAGTCAAATCCTCATAGCCCCTATAATATGTACAGCAACACAGGCAGTCAAACAATTTGTGTAGATATTCGTGGCATTTCGAGTGCTTTTTCCTCCCTCTTCTCTCTTCTTCATAGCACATCTCGCGAGCTGCAATAACAAATAAGCAGGACAAATTATACTGTAAAATTTTCTACTAATTTAAAAAAATACTACATTACTAGAAATCGACTAACAGGTGAGAGAATGAAAAATTCGCAAAAAAAGACAAATGGGCAAAAGTATCAACTACTTGTCGTCTATGTAAAAAGCATCGGGGTAATCTATGGTGTAAATATTTTCCCAATAAATTGTATGTATATACGCCGCAAGATTTAATGACAGAACAAGCACCAAACGCACATTTTATGATTCATGGGGTAATTACTGGCATCTTATACAGAATAGTGCTAACTCCTTTTATATAGGGTGACAGTACTGAACCTTAGAAAAAAATAGTGGTTTATTGAGAAAGCTCAACACATTTCGGTAAAATTAAACGGTAATTCCAATAGCAATTGATGTCTTTAGGGCCATTACAGAAAACCAACTGAACTTTACTGAAATCCCAACAGCAGATTTACAAAACGCTTCAAAGGTGGGCAATTTCTACACATCAAAAACATATATGGGTATGTTTTATTTCTCGAGATAAAATTTTAACTGAATTAATAACTCCTGTAAGAAGTCCTTCACCTTCTTTATACTGTGGACTGCGTTATTATACTAGCGTAACATTACTACAAGATATAATACAAATAATGCGAAACAAAATATTAGCAATACGGAATAATATAAAATATTATGGAAATATTAATATATACAGTTGAACTTCCGTAAGTCGAACTTCTATATGTTGAATGTTTCCTTAACTCAAATAAATGTTACGATTTCTGTAAAAATGTAAAAGTTTAAATATATTTTTTATTCTGTAAGTCGAATTTCTATAACTGGAAGTTTTCTCTAACTCAAGTTTTTTATATTATTGAAGTGCAGATTTATGTCCAGTAACTCGCAGTCTTATGGAGAAAGTTGTTTCTTTCAAAACATATACTTCCGGTCACTGTAGAATATTCTGGACAATATATAACTTGATTGACGTTAGTAAAATTCTTAATATTGCCGTAATAAAAATCCCTAAGTTTCAGTTCTTTTCATCGGCAAATGCATATAATTAGTCAGGGATAGCGCCTATAGTAACCCGATTGATTGACTGGATTTTTAAAACATTGTGCAGTTCGTGACCTTCCCGAAGTTCTGTTCATGCGATTTACCATCATGGTATGAACCAACATGTCAGGAACTGAAAATTTGCCCCTGTTAATGATAGGCGCAATTAAAAAGCCAAGGTGTTTCGCAAATATAAAATGTTTACCTACAAGTATAAAGTACGAGAATAATGAAAAGGCTTCAATGGTATCCGGGTTGTATGAACATTGGATTATGAAATTGGACAGAAAATTTTAGAAAAGGGAAAAAAAAATTACAATAGTTGTTGACAATTTTCCCGCTCACGGTTTTTAGTAAACAATTAGAGACAAAGTGATTTTTCACCTCCAAATGCAACATCAAATCTTCAGCTAATGGATCAGGGTATCAAAAAAAATTTTGAAACAATTCTACAGGAAACGTATTATTTTAAAACTTAACCCTTCTCTAGATGACAAACAGAGTAACTCAAGGTAATACTTTTGGACAGTGTGCGAAATGTTCATTATGCATGGAAAAATGCAAAACCATTAAATATTTTGCATGACTTCAGAAAAGCTGGTTTCAACCACGGGAAAATTTTCGTAAAAATTTCATCCAATACTGATTGCGCTATTTCAACTCCATGTGAGTGGAATATTTTGGCGCCTTGATTGAAAATGCCAGATGAAATAACTTAGAAAGCTACGTGCTTATCGATGCCAATTTAGCAATTTTAACGCATCCTACGAATGATGATATTATTCCGTTCAGGGTACACATATTAAGGATGATGATGACGAGGTACGGATTTCATCTCCTGTTCCTACTTTTAAGGACACTTTTCCTGCAATCGAAACATTAAGATCTTTGCTGAATGCCGCGAATCAATGACTGAAAATATTTTTAAGACTATCGTTGATTTAGAGACTCACGTTCTAAGTGAAATTTTTGCATCGCAACGGCAAGGAAAAATTAAAATTTTTTTTAATAAAATATCATTTTTACAGATATGTACGTGTTAAACTTTTTTTAGTCATAGTTTATAGCAATTTCAGTATTTTGCATAATTTCAAAATGTATATTGAATTCATGTGTAATAATACATTAATTATTCTATAACTCGAATTTTCGGTACTAACGTATTAACGAGCCGTCAGTGACCACTTTTTCCCCCTAGAAACGTAAAGATCGGAAAAAATCGCAAGTGATAGCAGTTTTCATCGTAATTGTTCGTAAAAAATCGTACGTCTTTGGATGCTTTGTCGTCTTTGAAAGTGTGAATTTGTGGCATTGATTTTCCGGTTTGGACTTTTAAGTGTGAAATGCACGTGTAAATTACTGTCACAATGCGTTTGTTGGAACTTCTGAGCAACGAATGGGAATCTATTGCCTTCTTTCAGGAACAAGGCAGGAAGGCCATAAGTTTTCGTAAATTCCGGGAATACGTGTG
>QLNU02014802.1:121532765-121555207 GCA_006491805.2 Dysdera silvatica | reverse complement strand
AATATTTTCGCCAAGTTGCTGATGTTTATGCTATTACGGTTTCTTAAACCATTTTTCATGTTGTCAGATTCTCTAATAGTATTGCCTGATTTTTTCGACTTTTTTGAAACTATTTCTAGTGCTTTTGAAGTTTCCACAGTACTTTTCTTGTATCAGTAAATGCCTAGGGGGGGGGGACTGTTCCCACACCAACTTCTGGTTACTGGCATTGAAATGAATCAAAGTTAACCTCCTGAATCAATACCTTCATAAATCAGTATTGCTTGAACCGTATTACTTGACCTCTGAAGTATTTTTACGCTAGAAATAGCGCAAATAAAGCATTTAAAGTGTTCTCGAACACTCTCGAACTTTCGAGAAAATTCTACCGTTAAAGAAATTCTGGAAACTTTTTATAGCTTGAATTGTGGTTCGGCATTCGTGGCCGTTTGACGCAAATATAATTGCTCGGTGATTTTTGTGTGCTCTTCGATGGCGTGTTATTCCGTAGCCTCTCCATCATCTATTAAACTCAAATTTTGTTTTCCCTGCTCGAAAAGGCTCTTGTGAAATGATACAATCAATCATCGCTTCTAAAAACCTGAATACTGTTTTTACTAGAAAAATCCTGTAAATCCTATGTCAAAAATTGATATTGTATTATTTGCTACGGAAAAAACAAAATGGCATCAATTATCCGGAAGCGACGCCAATTATGCTGCTTAGGGTTGCTCTTTGGCGAGAGAAGTTTGGCATTTGGGGAAAAATTTTGGCGATGTGAACCATATACGCAATATTAGCCAGTTTGGTAACGTATGCACAAATTTTGCAATAAATAAAATCGCCAGATTGCTAATAATAAAAATATTTAATTTCCATAAATAATATCGCCCGTTTAATTGACCATAAACATACAATACTACACAGATATCCTTTAAAACTTACCACGCATAATTATGTCTCCTTCCATTAAGTATTCGATATCATCTTCAAGCAAGCAACTCTCTTCATCCACATCTAATAAATACTGGTTAGACATGTATTTTTCTAAAAAGGCTACCCTTCTTTTCTCCATTCTTTGTAATAACAACGCCATGATTTTTAAGCCAACTCTTGAAATGAAGACTAATTCTCAAAGATTGAATCAAAATCTTAAATTTCAATTACATAAAGATATATAATGCAAAAGAAAAGCGAGTTATAAGTTTTGAATTCAATTTGTTCATGATGGTTATGGATATTATTTAGCTCGTGCATATTAACATTTTTTATAGATATTTCCTTGTTGTTGGTTACGAAACATTTCATGGGAAGGGTGGCAGCGGAATGTAGTGCTATATTCCCAAATTTCCTATTTCCATAGGTAATGGAAAAATCGGTTTTTGTTTGCCATTCTTTAGTCCACTTATTCATCGCTCTTGGATTTTGTTAAGCTCATTGCTGCTTCGAATAAAAAAAATTCATATTTTTGTTATACTTCTCTTTGAAGCTATTTTTGCCATCTCGATTTTACTTCCGTCTTTTATCAGTTTAATTTATCGATTTTATCAGTATAAGCTTTTAACTTATTCAGTTTATGCTTTAGACGTTCTTGTTGACTATGTAAGGGTCATCGAAAAGAGTGGGCAAGACATGTGACGCTGTATTCCCGGAGAGCAATTTCCCGAGGAACAGAAGGCACGGAAGTGAAATATGTTTACATGTGCAAGGCTTTCCAATTTCCAAACAAATAGAATTTCCACAGAGCACTCGTACTTGTAAACATCTGCAAGTTTAATTCATATCATTATTTTTGATTAGTGTATTTAACAGACAAATAATACCTTCATATCATCATATTCAACCATTATCTATCCACTGCTGGATGAAGGTCTCTCCAAATGCTTTCCACACAAGTCTATCCTGAGCAATTCGCTTCCACGTCACCCCAACCTGTTTTCTTATTTCATCCACAAGTGACACTGTATTCCCGGGGGGAGGCAGTTTTCCCAATAACCTTTATATATATCAGTGGCGTATTTTCCAGGCTACGAAGGCTACCTCCGAAGCCCGGTGAGTTACAATGTTTTGAAATCCGAAAAAGTATTACAATAATAAGTAAATTATATATCTGACCTTAACGGCCTTATTGTTCTTTTAAACCATTAAGCTAAGACTATGTTCCTTATGTTGTGCCATTGAACTACATTGCAAAGTAATAAACTTAAAAGATATTCATAATCACGCGCGCGTGATGAATAGCATTTCGAAATCTAAAGGGTATTAAAATCTTTGTTTGTGTTAATCATTCGCTGTAATTTGTAATGTCTAGTTATTATACTGGGCATGAGGATCATATGGTAGAATTTCAAGAAGCGATGCTAAATGTCAGAGAAGCCTTCATCGAGAAGTACTTAACGGAGAATAAAGCACATCGATTTTCTTCACTGCGAGAAGAAAGGGACAAAATTTCCTCGCTGCAGGAAGAAAAAAGTGAAAATTCTTCTCTGGGGAAGAAAAAGACTGTCACAGGTTAGTTTTTGCATGTGCCCTAACGTCTTCCAAAACTTCCGTAACAACCTACCTTCTCAGAGAAAGCAACATCATTATAATATTTTGAATTTGATCTCATAACTAGTGCCAGAAGGATAAAAAACCAATTATCAGCAACAAGATGTCAAAAGAGTGTCTCCATTTCTTGAAATAAATCTATTGAATAAGCACATCAACACAGTTTTTTTCCAATGCATCCTCCTCTTGACTCAACCCCGTATGTTTACATACATGACTCAGAAAATAAAAAATAAAATGATTGTACATCGACACTGCCCATCGGATTTCAACCTTAAACTTTCGGATTATAACATTGAAGTTATAGCAATTGATACTCCGAATCGCCCTTAGTATATTGTTAACAGGAACGTTGTAGAGGTGCACTCGAAAAGATTTCTCAGAGCTACTGTGGCTATTCTAAGGGGAACTCCTTAAAGAATGAAAGTGGATGGAACGATGAAGTTTCGGCAATTAACAATTTATATGGCTCATGCTGGAACCTGTGTTTATAGGGCGAGAACAAAATATGCTACATGCTCAGGCGTGATTCAAACTAGCAATCTTGGGGTGACCTTCCCATTACCTTGTCCGCTAGACCACTAGGTATGGCCCTTTCACATTCTTATATTAACTAATTGGGTACCTCTTTAAGGAATATAGGAGAGTATGGAAGGAGATTACTTAATTCGAGTGTATTTTGTCATTTGACTTTGGAGTGTAACATTTAATCCTAATACACCATCTAGAGTGTTGGATTTCAAAACTTAACCGCATTGAATTATTGTTAAATATAAACTGGAATATGTTTATTTATTTTACCCCAGACAATAGTTTTCAGGTTAGCACCAAACCAACATTTTAAGTGCTGAACTACCGAAAATAGCGTGTATGGTGGGTAAGCTTTGGAGGATTTTATTTCCATTGTGGCATCGCCAACTTTCTTTTCGTTTAGTCTAAATTCATATTCCCCGTTAATGACATCTTTATATAAATTTGTAAAAATAAAGTAAGAATAGGAAAAAAGTAAAGAAAGATTATTGTTGAAAGTTTAAAAAAATGCATTTCATTTCCAACTAAATATACAGATATCGCCAAAACAAGAGAAGGTTTGACGCCAGCACCATTATCTGACGTTTCTCGGGGGTTATTTTCAATATTCGAACTCTTCAGCTTTATTTTCTGGTTTCCATGTAACGCGATAGTTTGCTTTTGGAATACAGAATACTATCTGATAAATTTCAGGCGTCTCTTTGATATTCTATTCTGTATGACTACTAATATATTCTTGTGTTCACACATTTCCAAAATGCATCTTAAGTAAATTGCCGTTTGGCGATGGAATACTTACGTGATCCTTCGCGAGAATTTAAAGCAATGAGATGAAAGATATGCTATACACATATATGATGTAAATAGAAAACTTCTACTTCGTTCTAAAGCCATGGTTGTTTACATAACATTTGTATTTATAAGTAAATACAACGTTATAAGCGTAAGTAAGGTTACATTGTATTTACTTATAAATCTAATCTGCGTAAACATCAAATTCTCTTGCATAACATTTATATTATTGAATACTTCTTATCTGTTTTTAACCAAAAGCCTATCGAAATATATAACATTAATTCAATATATTGATATTTAAATCATGTGTTTTCCTAAAACCAGCTTGTTCTTTCTAAACCATTCTAGAGTGTTTTGGTAAGCAGGAGGATAATTTAAACAGTACTTGCACATAGCCGTATTTGTCATATTGTCATGTTCTTTATTCGTCATTTAGTAGTTTCAGTGGTGCGATTTTTATTATTTCATTCTTATGAATAGGGTTTTACATCCCTGTGGTAGTGCGGTGGTAACGCGTTTGCCTAATGTGCTATTTATTATCCCGGATTCGACTCCCAACTGTGACAAAACGAAGAACGTTTACCGACTAACTGCTTGCTGTAGTCCAATTTTCTAGGCCTTAAGAGGTTTGGATTCCTCGGAAAACTGTAAGTCCGCCCAGCATGTCCTAAGGCTCCTAAAAAAAGAGAATTGGTTCATCAGGCATTTTGATGCCTAAATTATGGTTGCAAATTGTATTTATTGGCGACATCTTAAAAGTTGCGCCAATGTTTACATTCGTCGGATAATCGCGGATTGTTCATTATTTTTATGCCAAAATAGCGATCATTGCGCCAAAGCGGAAAACCTTTATCGCCAAGGTAAATGAAACCGGAAGTGTACAACAAAATGGTGGCTGATGCGTCGGCCTATAATTTTAAGGGCCCTAACATGACCCTTTCTATTCTTGCGTCGTAAAACTAAAAAAAAAAAAGTTTCGTTCTTCCAATGAGACAATGAACAAATCATGTTATATGTACAGCTTCACTTCGTATGGTGAAGCATGTCCCTTGTCCTTGCGACATTTCAATTCAACCAACAACAAACCATGTCGTAAGGACAAGAAAAATAAGTATATAAGCTCGATCAGCCCACAAATTTAAAAGAAATTAACTGAACGTATTACAGGAATAGGTACAATTTTAGAACACGGTACCACCGCCAATAAAGTTCAAATATATTAAGTAGTTTCGCGGCTCCCTTCAACATCGTTATAAACGGATTCGTCTGTACATAGAAACATCAAAAAGATAACAGATAGAAAAACGTTTTTAAGCGTAGTTAAAATTTTATTAAATAAATTTCAACGCGTTTCAAACGGACTTTGGCTGTCGCTCGTCGGGAATACACATTTGTTTGGCATTGCAATAAACAACGAAGTGTTGCCGATTTACTGATGGGTTGTGTTGCCAGTTAGATCCCGTTTCCCGTTAAAAAATTGTTTTAATGTTGACTGCCGCTCCATCTATCGGCGGTGAAACACGACATCGAAGCAGTAGGGCAATAGGTGAAAGTTGAAGAGATGAAAACGTTGGTTTTATATTTGTTATTTATTCTGCGTAGTGCTAGGTCCACAATTAATTCAGCAAAAATATATTTAAGTTATTATTTTAATTACCTTATTTATTCATAAAAACAGATTTATTCATAAAGTAGAATAAAAAACTCACAAAAGTCTTTATCAGTATCAGGTCTAAGTAATTAAAAGGGTACAGGGCACCGTTACACGGTCCATCAATATGAGGTGGAGGCCTCGCCGGCGCTCGGCGGCAATTTTGATATAAATGTACTTAATTTTTACGTATACTAACAGTGTGATTCTGATACTCCCAAACCATAGTACCTAAATCCCTGGACCAAGTTGGTGGTTTCTGAAGGATTTTGAACATTCTGAGATTTCTTACAACAATATCTAACAATAATGAAGCTCATATATTACAGTATAATAATTATCATGCCAAGACATTGTTATGATATGCACTCTGACTTAGTCATGCACTTGTACTCTTTTTATAGAAATAAATCTTGTAGCAATGTTTTCAATAATATTTCACTTCATAAGGGCGGAGTGCTTCACTATATTTAATTTTAAACCAAATTTGAATACAATTCTGTATGGAAAAGTAGTAACAGATGATGCTATTCTTATGAATGAATCTACTGAATAAATAAGAATTCGATGTAAATGGAAATTAGTCGCCATATCAGCTAATTTCATTTTGATAATATATTACTGTTTTGAACGTTATTAGATTTGAAGTTGGAAGAAGAAGAGGAGGATGAAAATTGTTGCGCCTGTTGTACCTGTTGTTTGCCCAGGGCTGATAAGAAAGGAAAAGATGAAAAGTAGGTTGAAAAAACATGAAACTGATGAGATTAAGAGAATACAGTCGGATCCGCTTATAACGAACTCGGTTATAGCGAAGTTTTTCTGTGTACTTCCAACACCGAAATATTTGTCAGCCGGTATGGATATACGTATCAAAGTTCAAATATATTGAGTAGTTTCGCGGCTGCCTTCAACATCGTTATAAACGGATTCGTCTGTACATAGAAACAGCAAAAAGTTAACAAATAAAAAATCGTTTTTAAACGTAGTTGAAATTTTATTAAACAAATTTCAAAGCGTTTCAGACGGACTTTGGCCCTCTTTCGTCAGGAATACACGTTTGTCTGGCACTGCAACAAACAACGAAGTGTTGCCGATTTACCAGTTAGATCCCGTTTCAGGTTAAAAATTTGCTTTTAATGTTGACTGCCGCTCCATCTATAGGCGGTGAAACGCGACATCGAATCAGTTAGGGTAGTAGGTGAAAGTTGAAGAGATGAAAAACGTTGTTTTTCTATTTGTTATTTATTCTGCGTAGTGCTACGTCCTCAGATTGATTCAGCAAAAATGTATTTACGTTATTCTTGTTGACATTTTGCTTTGTATCTGACATCTTTTGCTTTCTAACCATCCGAGATAGGATCTAAAAACCTTGAGATGTCACCTAGGGCGATGTGACGATCTTGTCGTCAAATAGTCGTATATTTGCAATTTTAGTTCAACAATGGGTTCTCCATATAACGAAATAGCCATGTTTCATTAAAAAAAAATCATCGTGTAGAAATTGGAAATAATAATGGTTATTTTTATGAAATTATTACGTATTTCTGGAATTAGAATAAGAGTAACAGATATTTTGAATAATTTAAAATTATTTCTGAAGTCTTGAAATTAAAATAGTAGCAATACTGAAATTTCACAAAGTTTTAAAAATGCTAAAGTAATAAAATGTTGACTGAAATATGAAATTAAAACTTGTATTCGTTTTAATTAAAGAAATCTGAAATGGCACTTTTTTTTAAATGTAAGGAAGTTTCATGTTCATGAAAATTTTCACATTTAAAAAACGATTCATTTATGGAAATAAGAACACTTTCTCCAATTCATAAACTTTTCCTTATAGTTTCAAATGACTGCAGTATTTCATTTCGAGTTAATTTTTATTATACTTGTGTTTCCTCGGTTTTGCTATCATATTCGCTCTGCTCATCTTCAACCCTATCCAATACACTCTTCAAAATCTCTTGCTCTGAAGTATATTCTACGATAATGTGATCTGTATAAACATCCAAATAAAACCTAAAAAATTCACATTTGTTCCAAGATTTTTCTGTTCCGTCATTTATCATTATTTTTTTTTTTAAATATATTAACATCTTATCCCTATTATTATAAATTGTTTCTTTATAAAGGCTAGCAAATTCTAACTTATTTAAACCATCATGAACCATTTTTCTCAGTGACATCAAATCCCTGTCCGTCATATAAATCAGCATTTACTTTTCATAAATAGATAATGTTTCGGAATGATGCATTCCGAGCCAAATCAAGCATCAGTTCCTTTGGTGTCCTTTTGCAATATTTTCTTGTATTTTCTAATCACTTGTATTTTACCTTGTATTTTCTAATCACTTGTATTTTACCTTGTATTTTCTAATCACTTGTATTTTACCTTGTATTTTCTAATCACTTGTATTTTACCATGTATTTTCTAATCACTTGTATTTTACCTTGTATTTTCTAATTGCCACTATAGGCATAGATTACACTTTTGATGCGTGGTTAGGCAGAACAAAATAAACTTTACATTCTAAACCTCATTTCTGCTTTATTAATGCGTTGGGCATTTACTAATTCGCAGAGTAGTCTTATGACTCTGTATCCTCGTTTTTGTTTGTCTAACGCGCTTAATCATTTGTCAAAAACTTCTCACGTCCTAGTCCACCTCTAATGATTTCATTCGTTTAATACAACTGGTAGAGTAGATTTTTACGATGAATAGCCCTATTGATTTTTCGTCGTCAATCACTGTGAAGCGCAACAAAACAGCTCCTCGTTGATTTTCTTCGTTTACCACCAACGCACTTGTGACCTTTAAATGCTAGCGTCTTGTTTGGAAGACTTTTAAAAAAGTTCCGTTTCGCCTGCATTGAAATGTCTTTGTGAGCAAATTCTCTGAAAATGTCCAGGATATACTACTACTTCTTCCAGCGCTTGCTTTCTTCGTTTAGCTCGTATCAACTTTTACTGGAAGGGATGCCGTACTTCTTTTTGGATTTGTTAAGCCAGTTGACGTTAGCTTAAAATTCGGTGTCCTAAGAAGTTTTGCGAATTTAGGACCTTTTCTAAAGTCAGTGATACGTTAAATGCTTGGAATATAGTTAAAACGTGCACCAAGATAAAAAAAAAATATATAATACAATGTTAAAAATATTTAGTATGCTTTTTTGGTGGAGCCTCCGATGATACGTGTATACATGTTGATGCTAAATTAAAAACTGATCATAATTTTTAGAATTTAGAAGGTAGTTACAGATATTTTTGCCAAATATAAAAAATGAATTATGTATTACACTTTCAAAACATAAATAAATAAATAAAAAAATGTGGAATGTTGGAAACTTTAGAAACTGTAATTATTAAAGATGAATTTCTTGGTATCCCAAGTGGCAATAACCAGTAAAACAAACAAGTGGTAATTACAATACAATACAAATTTATTTATAAGCTAATATTATATATATTGTAGAAGCCCACAAGCTATTGTGAAAGATGTGTTCATTAGTTTCTGGGATCAAATTAAATGAATGAATGACAACAATGATTTTAAATGCGATTACATATCGTCAGGGGCCCCGACAACCAAAGCGGGCCCTAAAACTATCTTCGACCGGCCCCATGCCCCTTTCCTGGGCCGGAGCCCCAGACTTCGTTCGGGTTCCCGGGCTGCAGCCCCTGCTGCCCCCTCCCCCCCCCGTCTGCTCTGCCTATTGTTCAATTATGAATCGTTCATATCTTCATCAATCGAAATCAATCATATTGTCGTAAGTTGGCCAAATATTGACGTTCTGAACTCTTTCATCCTCTTCATGAAACTTCATAAATCTAAGTAGCCTGTTAGCGTTAGTGAAGAAGAGAAGAGTTCAAGGGGCTCATACCCCCATTGGATATCAAAACACGTTATTTTCTCCAACGCCGCATTAGAAAATCATCTTTAAATCTACTTGAACTCTCCCCATAATTTTTAAATTGCTGCGCCACTGCCTGTGAAAAGTACTCTTAACGAAGCTAATGATTTATTTCGCAGAAATCAATGTGTAAAATAAGCTTCAGTAAGCCGCAAATTCTACTTCAGATAATCTCAAACACTAGGTGAATATTGGCTGCGCAACGAAGCCATGCCACAGACCTAACGGACAACCTATTGAACCACACTTTTGTAACATATATCGAAAACAAATGTATTCCATATCTGACATTTAAGAGCTATTGACATTGAGCTTTAACGTTACTTAGCTTCAATTTCAATAAAAATTTAAATAAATCGTTTTTTTTAATGTATTTTTATTTTTCAGGGCTGAAGTGGCTTGAAATTGTAGAAAGATAGCCAGGAATGAAATCCGTTCATAAGCTATGGAATTTTGCCTATCCGAACGTTTTGCAACTAAGTAATGAAGTGTGAATGCTTTGGAGACGAATAAAAATCAGCATTTTGAAGCAAAAATTTGGTTTGTGATTAAATAATAGGGGTTTTCATAATATACAGATGGGTATATAAAACGGGAAGTAAGAGTAGATTAATTTTCATAAAGACATGTATCAAATTTTCCTATTAGTTATAAAAATGACTAATAAACTAGCCTACTATATAAATTTAACCCATCTATAATTAATACATAGAGATGGTAATAATTATTAGATGTATACGAAGCATATAATTATTTAATGATAACATTATAGATTTTCATAACGTATTTTGAAATATTGTGTCATATATTTCCTCTAAGAGATAATTCACCGCCTGAAGATAATCAGTGGTGGAGGAAAGGGGCGGCTGAGTGGATTCAAGCCCTCTCATTGGATATAAAGGTTTTTTCCCTTGAACTCAGAACCACGTGTTACTTCAATTAAGCCCCCATATTTTACGAACAGCTAATCCTCTGAATAAAAGCGCTTTTTTAGCCTATAAGGCAAACATGATTATTAAATACGTTATGTTTTGATAGAAAAATATTTGCATTTTTATTTCTCCCAGTTTTAAAGATTTGAGATAAAATTCAATGTCTGGATTTCAAAAAGCGTTCTTGAATTTTCCACTTCGGTATGTTTCGTTATACAATAGATTGTTTACACTTGTTAGGAATGTGATATTGGAGCCGTCCAGGTAACGAACCTCGACATCGTTTTCAATTGAAAACTTTCAGATACTTCAAATGTCGATAACGACTGCTGCAGGCAGTTTATTTGGATTTCTTCATATTTTCCAAGAACTCAGTTTCGATAAGTGCTCTCTTGCACGTGTTAATAAGGGAACCCTTCACATTAATTCCAGGTCTGATTTCTCGAATGGATTTTCCAGAAAGTCAGAGCATTTAATAAAGCTTTTATGCAATGCTGACGGTGACGTGTACAAATAATTTAATTAAATCGCATTCTAATGCATAAAATGTGAGCATGCATATGTCTGTAATGAATACAAATAAATTAAGCATAGAACTAACTTACGAAAATGTGAGTAATTTAAGAATCTCAATATTTTTGGCTTTGCACTTTCTTTTCTATACTACCCAATCAACAGGGCGGGATTGAGACCGTAGGGGGTTTCAGAACGCATGGGGAAAGATGGGGAGGTCCCTATCCCTCCTCCATCCCGTGTTGCATGGACAAAGTTCACTTCACCACACTCATCAATGTACTGAATGTTTTAAAACTTTATTCATTTCGATATTTCATAGAATAAGTAAATGAAGTCAACTCGTACTTTCAGCGCTTTGGTTGCAGCAAATTTTTTAATAATGTCTGCTGAATTAGCTTTTATTTTTTCAGTTAATATCCGATTCAAAGTGGAGAACAACGAACGCAATAACTTTGCACAAAAGTCTGGAGATAAAAATCTTAGCTTCAAGTATAATCCCTCTTATATATAACACTAAATATTATCTGTGAGTTTTGCAAGACGATTGTTCGCTCTTAAACGTTCCTCTCTCGGAAAGCATAACGTGGCTATCATCGGTCTGCGTTTCTGCAGTCGGAGGTTTCTCCTATAAATGTTTCTAAATCGAAACTATTTTCGGATGAAACTACTTCGTTTTCTAAGTTAGATGGGGTTTCATGCTCTCGTTGTAATAATCTTTTATAAATTGCATCTGGGAGCAAACATTGTTCATTTAGTTGTGGAACCAAATCACACATTATTTCTTTGTTAGATTCAGCAACTGGATCGTCAGAAAGTCTAATCTCAGCTTTAATTAACTCAGCAGTGACTCCTTGACCAATAGAAAATTTCACCAATTTAATCGTAGTTTTTGGTACTGACTTAGATCAAGTTGGGCTACATACAAGAGTTGTAGATACTGTTAACACCTACATAAAAAGTCTACTCTTCTGTATCTGTATCTGAGTTCTGTATCTGTATGTTTGTGAAAGTTATGGAGTTTTTAGATCAAAAATTACGTCGTTTTGCCGGGTTTTTGGGGAACGTAAGTTCGAGGGTTTTGAGCGATCTCAGTGTGGCATCCAATTTTCAAATACAGGGTGTTTCTGAATTCAGTAATAGTAGTAGTATGGGAAATCGTTCAGTAGGCACAAGTTTTTGGTACTTATATTTTTTTGGATAATTCTAATGGGTCAGTCTAATTTCCATCAGATGTAGATATTGATATCAAATTCGAGAGCCATTGATATCAAGTATTCACAATTATCACGACTTTATTTTGAACTGATACATTGTTTATAAAAAAAAAGGAAATGAAGAGTTTGGTATCAAAGGAGGACAACTCCATTTTATATTTTTTTTTCAATAAAGCCGAAAAACTGTAACTTACCTTTACTTGCAATAGCCCAGGCCCACCATTGAATGCGATTTTCATGTTCTGGCCGTTTTTCAAATTAAAGGGTCTCGGATTTGAATTCAGCGTGAAAAATCCTATAAGAATGCACAAATAACTCAATTAAAAAAAAAGGAGTTGTCCGTCTTTGATACCACACTCCTCAAATTATGATGGTTGGTTGAACGTTTATGGCGCAAGGACGGCAAAGGTCATTCTGTACCCCTGAAATTTTGAATTTTTACGGTTCAAGTTGTTGAACAAATAACTTATAGCACAAAATATATATCTGAGAATAATAACTATGGGGAATAAGTCCAGCAACCAATGGCAACGGAAAACAATATAAACAACAGCTTCAACAACATAATCGAAAACGATTAATTATAAATTGTTAATTAGCTGTTTTTCAAGCCGTTTTCCGTTTTTTCTCCTGTATTGGGCGGTACATTTAGCCTCGGACTCTTCTTCTATTATCATCGCCACACTTCATCGCATGTAGTATAGAATCGGCGCTACATCGCTATGTCTTCTTCCATGCCCCTCTTCTGGAAATACAGTTCCGTTCGATCCAACAACCTTTCTAAAAACATCTCTGAATACAAAACAACAAACAATACAATGGAAAATACCATTTGAGTCAATAAGAAGAGATTTATTATTTATCAATCATGAAATTACAAACAGCTTAACAGCTCTCACTAAATTTTTGTTTGTAAGCATAATCGAATGATTTTAAAGAATATACAGTTATTAATGGCTTAGCAACACGGCGCCATTTATTTATGATGCTGAATGTATAAGCTATTTTAACTAGTAATACATCAATTAAGCTGCCAAAGACAATTATAAAAAGAAAAGGCAAAACTACAAATGCGTATCTAATTGTGGTCGGCCTAATGTCGACATCACCTAAGTGGCTGAATCGAACTGTGCGCTTTATGTGGAAAGGACATTTTTTTTTAAAAAAAATTCTATGTTAAGAGCGATTGTGCAGCAAATACATATAACCAAAACCTTTAAATCCGGATTACACTACCGAACGACATGCCTTGCATCAAAATAAATCGTCTATAAATTTTCAGTATTACAGACTAAATAAAATCTTATTGCTTTGCTTCGTAATTAATTCTCTGGTATTCAAAGAATTTTTTTATAATAGTATTAATGCTTTAAATTTTAATCAGTACTAACAAATAAAATATTTTACATACGTTACAAACTATTGCAACCTTTAGAAATTTTAACTACAACCTAGTGGCATAAGCGTAAGCATAAAGTTCATAAGTGGGGTTACAGAACTACGACTTTATATATTCGTATGTATATACATATATGCAAAATTTCATCATGGTCTAGGTTACAATTCCATTAACCCCCTGCGTATATATATATATGCATGTGCAGGACTCATACAAGGGGTGAGGGTCAAGATCAACCCTGGGTCCAATTAGTGAACAAGAGAATAAGGCCATTAGGCATAAGATAAAAGCAGCTCCTTGGACTATTAAAATGCAGGTTAAACATATTCATGCAGAAATTAACTACCTTCGCTTTGTCGTATACCAGTTTAAGAAATTCAAACATTAATTATAGTCCAGTAAGTGACAATAATGACATCGATAATTAAGCATGAGTGCTGACCTTTTTCCAAAAGATTTCAATAATCAAAATTCCGGTCGCAAATGCATAGCAGATTAAAGTCAACCAGAAAATGCCACTCAAATCTGAGAATGAGATGGCTCTGGAGCCTTGTTTAGCTTGTTCTGGATCATCCTTTGCAGACTCACGTAAGCTAGTACGATACAAATAGTCGTCAAAGAGTTTTGTCAGCACCCCTGCCTGATGCAACCTGATGATCATCTTATCAAAGTCTCGAACGCAGCAAAACCCTTTTCGAAATGTGATTGCCATCATTTCCAGTTCCAAATTGTCATCCGAAAAAAATAACTTTTTGTTCACACCCCTTGAAATTGTTACAAGTTTACTTATTTGTCTGTGTCCGATGTAGACAAAGCCATCCAAAATCATATCGATGGCGCTCCGACCGGGTGTGATAAAATCTTCCGGATGTTTACGTAGATAAGTACCCAAATCTTGCGCTTGTGTACTGCTTTTATCTGTGAGTAAATGCTTCAGTGTGGCTGATTTAAGGGTTGTTACTCTAACTTTATGATTTCTGCTGGCTTCTGCTAGCTCTTCAACTGTCTTTATCTGTGGGTTCATCGAAGGAGTGACCAATATCGAAAGGAATACAGACAGGAAACAAAATGTCAGTACACGCATGGGCAGGCCACTAAACCCAAAAAGCATCTTCGTAGAACGTCTGGAAGCGACCTTCTGTATTTTCTGATTGCCAGTTATGACTTCAACTGCAGACACAAAGCTGCAAAGATATTTCGCCATACCAGGTGACTTCCTCTTCCTTGAATATTGGAGCAGACTGAAAAGCAAAGAGCACGTCAACAAAGCCAGAACAACCCCGATCCACACAGACGTTTGGAAAGGATTCAGGATCTTAAAATCGTTCTGCTTTAATCCAGCTTTCATCGAAACAAATGATATGCCATCGAAGACATGTGGGAATGCGAAGTCAACAACTTTGGATCGTGGATAACTTATAGGCATCATTTCAATGATCATATCAGCTTGTTGCTTTTCTAATATACCAATCATAACTTCTCGTTTATCATCACCTTTGGCGAATGCCTTTTTATCTGGAACTAGTATGTCAAAACGGAAATTCAAGGCACGTGACAAAATTAAAAGTAATTCGTATCCGAACCCACTTGTGCCTTCATAGACGTTGGGGGAAATTTCTCGAAGGTTAAAAAAGTAAGTTGAATTGTACGCTGCTACTGTGAAGTTCCTCATAGTCCACCGTAATAAATGAATTCAGCAAGTTTATACAACGCAAGTCCTAATTAGTAGTTGCAATCATGCTGGTCCACGAATGCTTCTGCAGAGTTCGATGCTGACTTTCCTTGAACAGAACGCTTTCTCAGATCTCTCCTTTTAATACGAGATCCCTTGCTTTTACGAAATATGGTAAAACAAGTTCTAATAAATGTGCAGTCTACGATACATCAATGATGCACATCAGTGCTATCACATAAACATCCAAATAGTTCAAATTAATAGTTGCTTATGTACAACGACTGTTTTAAATTATGAAGCACACTTCGCAAATCTTGAACATTACAAAACTATTACCGTTTACAATGAGAATGTCGATGAAAGACGTGATTACTGCTAGTCTCTTGGGCTCTCCATTTGTTTGGAATGGTAAATCTTAAATAAACTTTTACTCGTAGGATGTTACTTAGAAAGCGATTCAAGATCAGCCACGAAAATAATGGCGTCAAGAGATTTCTAGACTGTTTTGTCTCGTTTACCTTTAGCGAATGAAGACCCAAAACAATTACTATCTTCCCAGGAGAATCAGTAACATTGTGAAAAATGCAGATAGCTCGCCATTTTCATGGTAATTAAATTATGGCACTTAACATTAAGTATGGAAGAGATATAAATGGATTTGAGAGAAAGGAAATTACTTTAACGGACTCACTAAGTTCGTCAGATGGCCATATTCAAAGTCCGAGCATATCGTATTGATAAGCCGAAGGTCGCAAGACTCAATTCTATATACCATACACGCATAAATTCAATCTTGAATTTGTTTTCGTCGACTTTCCGAAATCAAATTATCGGGAATAACATAGACTCTATTACCTTTGAACATAAAGCATGATTAACCAGTCTGAAGGGATCGCAAACCTTATGGATTAACGGATAATTGATTGAATTCTATCCTAAATTATTAAACAGTCCACTTCGTGACTTTCTCCAACGTTTGAGGGACTAAATCTATGAAAATTGTCGAAGAAAATCAATCACTCTCTCTCTCTCTCTCTCTCTCTTTCTCTGTCAGCTGTACCGTATGAATTTAAAACCCAAGTGATATAAGTTTTCAAATGTCGTTGATACTACAATCAAGGGCGAACACGGGGGGGGGGTCACAGGTTTGACCCCCCCAAAACCATATTTTTTCACTGTAAAAAATTCCAACTTTCATGATAAATGAAGGGTGTTATTCCAAGACCATGGCAAATTCTGTCCTTGACCCCCCAAAATGAAAGTCTGTGTCCGCCCCTGACTACAAATGCACAAAATCATTCACTGAAGGAGTAAATGAACGAATGTGCCCATCTATTGTGAACGAGAAGACTCGTTCACTAATTCATGCATAGAACGAGTTGACACAACGCTAGTTGATGGCATGGCCCTCCGAGATTACAGCGTCGCCTTTGGCAGCCACACTTCCCAGTTCCTCCATGCATACAAGTAAGTGATACCTCCAAGACCGTAGCCAAGATTTAATTTCGGGGGTTCATAAATTTTTACAGCATGTATCGATACAATTACAGCATGCAAGTCCGTAGCCAAGTCCCATTAAAAATTTAATTTCGGGGGGAACCGGTCCCTAAGATCCCCCCTTCTGGATACGGGCATGGATACCCCCTCGAGGGTATAAATTTTTATGGGGAAAAATCTCATTGGAAATTTGGAATTATGACCAAGAGATACAAGAACTGGCGTACACTGGGGAGGTTAATGGGGGTTGTAAACCCCCCATTACGATGAAATTTGTATACATACAGATAAATATATGTAGTTGTAGCTCTATAACTCCCATTGAGCATGTACCCCCCCCAATAAAACTTTCTACGTACGCTTATGAAGACAAGGCAAAGCAAGTGACAAATTTATTGTCGGTAATAGTCATGAGAAGAATTTTCGTAGGGTAATGGATTTCATTACGACATTGAAATTACAATTGCGATCGTTGGATTTTGTTAATTTTGGTTCGGTTGAGGTGAAAATTATGAACTTTCTCTTCCAAAATTTAAAAGATTATTTGTATTTTTAAGGCGCAAGGATAACAGAAGCCATTCTGCGCCAATCACGGTTCAAAATTTAAAAAAAAGTCTTAATGAAATTTTTTTAAAGGTTATGCAGTTCTAAATTCTTTAGCAAACTTTATTTAAACCTTCTTGTATTAATGTTTTTACGGTGAGGTCCCTTCCAACTGAAATTTTCATATGACGTACTGGCGCCTATGTACGCATGCTTATATTTTATTTCTTCCAAGAAATAAGACTGATAGAGATTATTAACTCTTTGCACTCGAGGCTTTTTCTCTCGGGCGAACCAGCAACTCGAGACGTTTCTCGATGTTCTTGGTGAATTTCTTACCTCTAACTTAAAACGATTACACTGACAAATTAATGTATAAAACTTTTATATTTTAACATTTTATCTATCTTTACAGGTCTAAAAACGTGATTTCTTAAATATTAAGTGGTGAGTAAGAATCACCTCTCGAGTGCAAAGGGTTAATACCCACGGGAATTTAAAAAATAATTATTTAAAAACATAAGAATTTGAAAATGGAAGAAAAGATGGGCAAAAAAAAAAGCTAAACTCAGTTAGTAGAAACGAATATTAGAGGGATTGAAGAAAGTATAAGAACCAGGAACGTAGCTAAACCGGGGTCAGCAGGGGCGTATCACCAGTTGCCCCATTCTTGTAATACCCTGTGCCCCATACACCCTTTTCCTTATTCCAGTTGCCCCATCATCTTGGCTACAAGCCGGATGAGAACAATGTTAGTTAAAGTAAGTTTTACAATTAGTTTTACAATCGTACACTAGGTTTTGTTCTCAATTACTATTTAATGTGCAAAAAATATATGTTTATTTCTCAAAATTCTTTAACGACAGAAAAAACTACGACAGATAATCATTCCGCAATGGATAAAAAAATATTGTATTGGACTAAAAAACTAGGAAATAGGTAGACAACTATGTTGCATACACAGTATTAAAATGCAAACTATGTTTCATACACGGTACTTTTAAAGTGCAAACTATGCTGCATGCACAGTATTTTTAAAATGCAAACTGTGTTGCATACACAGTATTTTTAAAATGCAAACTGTGTTGCATACACAGTATTTTTAAAATGCAAACTGTGTTGCACACACAGTATTTTTAAAATGCAAACCACATTCATACACAGTATTTTTAAAGTACTTTTTGGAACCTCAGTAGAGTGTTTTGCTGATTACTGAAATAAAGTTTTTCGCATAATTAGCTTTTCTTCTTCCTATGAGCTGAAGGAAATCTAGCTGAAGTTAGCTTATCGACACTGGCGTTGAGAGGGGGGAGGTGATGGGTCATAACCCCCACTGCAATGAAATTTTGTATGTATATACAAAAAATTACATAATACTTGGGCGTCCATACAGGGGATGGGGGGGCTTGAGACCCCCCCCCCGCAGTCGTTGTTTGAAAATTTAATTTGCTTGATTGGGCTATGTGTTCACTAAATAAATAAAATGGAGTAATTTTAAAAAAATTTTTTGGCGTATACAAGGTTTTCTAACACATAAATGAGTTGTGTTTCCATGCAATAAAAAATAATGTACATCTAAACAAAAAGGTTGTGATATAATGATATATTCAGACGAGTAGAAAAGAAAGAGAAATTTTTTTTTATGATTCCCACATCCCTTGTATTTTTCAACAAAGCATGTAAATTCAGTCTCAAGTCACTTTCAAAAACAATGCCTAAAAAATTTATGGCGTGGTTTACAATCTCTATAATATTACGTCCAAGAAAAAAGCCTTAAATGATGCAATAATAAATCTCTCTCAACCTCATTACTTATTAAAAATCTGGATTATTTATAATTTATTATAGATAATTATAGAATCCTGGGGAACCATCTAACTATTTTCACGTAAACTGTTTCCCGCAAATCTCTGGCAATTGAGCGTGATTTGGCATTTTTTTTTTGGCAATGATTTATGACTGGGTTACCATTGTTACTACATTTATGCTAGAAAATCGCCAAGAAGGGCGTCTCGTAAAGTCCACCCTTGAAAGAGCTAATATCGTTGATGCATTCAACCAGCGACATGCTACTCCAACTTTATGGATATTGAGACTATGGTTATTATTATTCATGATTGCGCTTCGTTTTATTGGCTGAAGAGAGAGTTTAGTGATCCAATCCCAGACTTCGCATTCACGGGATGAAACTGAGGTAGGCGGGAAATTCTGGATAGCATGTGAGAGGATAAATGGAAGAACGAAAAGTTTAAGCAATTATAATTTCGGTTTACCTGCATTGTGACTGTTTAAGCAGAATGTGCGTGACAGCATGAAAGTGGTTCTGGCATTATTTGGAGTTAATAGATCTGGGCAAAGAGAATACTATGTTTGCGTTCACATACTCCCCGATCTGATTCATCAGCTTTCTCGCAAAAGAGATAAATATATAATTTCCAATAATATTAGGGGCGTTTGGGCCTCGAATAGTCTAATTCTATCAATTTCTGGGGAAAAAAGTAGCGGTGAAAATGAAATTGCGCATATGTTTATTTAACATCACAGATAGCCTTTTTTTTCATTTTGTGCTCATTCATTTTCACTTTCTTCTTCGGGCTCATTCTTAATATTTTTCTTTGGGATTCGATTTCATTCTTGCTGTCTTTGGATGTCATTCTATCCAAGAAAATTCATTCATTTTACTCAACGAATTAAGCTATTCACAGGACATTATTCTTTCCTGTTCAGAAGGTTTCCATTTGGAACAATTCTTCCGGTTTTTTTTCGATAAAGAAAGTGTCTAGGACAGAAAGCTACTCGCATATAGGTAAACCAGATTACCTATCATATCAAAGTCTTCCGTAATTTGAATATATATATATTCAAATGAATAGTTAGCGAGCTATTATTTATAGAAAGGAATTAAGAGAAAAGAGGTACTTAATAGTCAAAACAAACAATAATTGGTCCTCCAGTGCTAATTAATGCAGCTTAAAGAAATCATTATTATCAATAGCAAAATTGTAGTATGATTGTGACATGTAGTACCTTCTAATGTATTGCATGTGACAATGATACTACAATTTTTCTATATATATATATTTTTTTTCAAATAATCAAGCGGACAGGCAAAGCTATATACTTAAGATGATTAAATAGATTAAGGTTGTAAAATATGTTTGCCGAAATTCCAGTAGAAATAGCTCCCTTTCAACATAGGTTTTTGAAAAAGACATATTTATGTAGATACGTTACAGAGAGAGCTGACTGCTCGCTCATATTTTAAGACCTTTTGACACAGTAAAGAGTAAATAGCTATATATTGAACGCCATGGAAGAAAAATGACTATAGTGTGACACCTTTTTCCATTTTCGGAAATATTTTTCTAGCGGCACTTTTTTTTTTCTGTTAAATTTCTAATATAGGTTTTCCTGGACCACCTATACTACTATAAATCATACTTTGGCATACTTAAAGGTTTATAAACAACATATGAAGCGTCATTGCAGGGCCGGGGATAGGATCCCTCGGCAGTTTAGCAAATCGGGTCTCTAATTAACTCTCCCCCTCATCGCCCTATTTAATGATGATGGTTTTAAATAAAGAAAAAACGAAATCGTTTCGTACCGGGTCTCCTAAGATCCATGGCCTCTAGGCCTTTCACGGGCTCTACATAATTGTATCTATAGTTAATAAATCGCATCGACATATTAAATTTAACTGTGTTAGTCACTTTTTTATTGTTAATCGTGTTGTATCGATGGTTAATAAATTGTATCGATACATTAAATTTAACTGTGTTAGTCGTGTTTTTTGTTGTTAATCGCGTTGTAAAGATAGTTAGTAAAGTGTATCGATATATTAAATTTAACTGTGTTAGTTTTATTTTTTATTGTTAATCGTGTTGTACCGATAGTTAGTAAAATGCATCGATATATTAAATTTAACTGTATTAGTCATGTTTTTATTGTTATCGTTGTATCGATAGTTAGTAAACTGTATCTGTATCGGTATATTAAATTTAACTGTGTTAAATAGTCTAATAGCGACACACACTGCACCAATAAAAGCAACACAATTTTAGTGGTGCAGTTAGATAACTATGTTAAGAAAGAATGTCAAGATCCAATGTCAAGAAAACGGTTCGGGACTGTTTCTTCATAGATGAGAAAATTAAAAAGTTAATTGTACCGTCAATTGCTAATGTTGCCCGACTTTATGCCCTGCCAAAGGTCCATAAACCGGGAATGCCATTCCGACCAATTGTTTCAAATATTGGTACAGCCACCCATCCACTGTCCAAATATCTTGTCCGGAAATTTTCACCTCTACTAACTAATAATATTTTTACAGTCAAAAACTCTTCCAATTTCATTGAAAAATTGAAGTTACTCGATCCTAATTCCTTCAAAATGGTCTCATTTGATGTGAAGAGTCTATTTACAAACGTACCCATCCAAAGCTCACTTGATTCACTTACTCGGAGATTGAAGGAGTTCCATTATACAGATCATGAAATTAACGAACTGATTCTCCTTACCAAACTATGTATCAACCAAACTTGTTTCTTGTTTGAAAATAACTTATACAAACAAACCAGTGGTCTTGCAATGGGAAATCCACTTTCGCCAATCCTATGTGATATATTCATGCACTATATAGAAGATAAAATACTGTCGCTCATCCCATTCAAATTCTGGATAAGATATGTGGATGATACTTTCACTCTAATTTCTAGCAATATGAATCCTTCACAGATCATCAACCTCCTAAACACCATTGATCTTAACATCCAATTTACTTTCGAAGAAGAAAAGGACTGTACACTGCCTTTCCTCGACGTTTTAGTTCATAGAACACCTACTAGCGTCCAAACCAGTGTCTACCGAAAACTTAATTCCGTTAGCCTTCTTCCTCACGCTCTATCGGCTCATCCACAAAGCCAGAAAATGAGCTCGTTTTATTGGTTGGTGTTTCATGTCATCAAATTCTCTTCTACAAGTGACGCATTGACTAAGAAAATCAGCTACATTCGACAAATTGCCTCATACCGTGGCTACAATCCAACAATTATTGATCATATTTTTAAAGAACTCACTAAACCTAAACCGGCCTCTTCTCTCTCCAGTGATTCTTCAGCTCCTACGAACATTGTCTGAATTCCTTATGTTCCGAAAATTTCTACTAGGATCGCTGCTGTCCTGCACAAATTCAACTTTCGCGTTACCTTCACTCCGATCAACAAAATAGGCTTTTCTCATTTTAAAGACACCAT